>CM060595.1:28426960-29009460 GCA_030578255.1 Tiaroga cobitis | reverse complement strand
GTCTGTTCTGGTCATCCAATCTTTGGATAAAAGTGTCTGCTAAAATACACAAACAGCGAACAAGCAAAATCCAACAAGGATTGCATTAAATATGCCTCAATTATCAAAAAATGTTTTTACATTTGCCATATTGATGTTTTGTCAACACCAGTGTAACTGAAAATATTTATGTTAGTCATGGTACTCCTTAACAAACAGTGTAAGTTAACCAATTACTTGTGTCTAATGTACAGTCTAGACTTATCAGTGTGAACTTGCCTGTGCTTATATCTTGCACAGCCACACTTTTGGTGGTGGGGTTACTGCTGAGCAAGCGGTAGAGATAAGACTCCACTTGCAGACGGGACAGGATGGAGGTGTATGAGTGCAGGGCCACTGTCTGATGGAGTATTTCTGCTTTTGCAGAAAACAGATGCTTCAGCTCAGCTAATGCAGCCTCGTTCAGAGTCACCTGCTGGTAGCAGTGGTAGCCAAACACCTTGGTCTGGTCTGCACATACACCCTGTAAAGCAAACAGGTGTTTGTGATCAATAAAATAGACCAATGCAGTGTATTTTTATGGTAAGACATGGCTGTGACTTAAACAAACAGCTGGGTTTACAGTTTTGATAAGGACACACTATAAAACTTAATTAGACTGGAGATCATGCTACCAGTCAGCAAAAAACATTCAGCTGATCAGGGTTGTGCGCATTTATTCAGAATTGCAATGAATCCATTCCTGAATTTGAAATAAAATAGAATTGAGGTAGAAAACATGATGCAGAATCACAATAAAAATGTATTTTAATGGGTTTTTTTTTAGTTTGTCTTGAAATTTGAAGGTTTATTGGCTTTAATATATAACTAGATAGATAGATAGATAGATAGATAGATAGATATAGATAGATAGATAGATAGATGTGACTCACCTGTAATGAAAGCCTTTCATCCTTGAAGCTCCACATGCGATTCTGCACATTTTTGCAGTCTGAGTTAGCAGCCTGCAGTTCAGTCTGGGCCTGCGTCAGCTGTTTACGGCACCTCCAGTAGCTCAGCAGCAGCTCGTACAGCTCATGTACCTCTTGGTGGGCCAGACTCTGGAACTCGGCTTCATGGAGCTCCACGTTTTCCAACCAGGAACCGGGTTCCCATGTACGTAGCTGCTCGCTACTGAAGGGCTTAACGGACTGACAGGTCCTGGGAAGCTCTGGATAAAGCCTCTCCCTGGGCTTCTCCACGTCAGCGACCTTCACAGGGACCAAGCTGGGCGGGGAGGATTCCTGGTTAGCCAGAGGCAGAACAGCTGGAGCTAGCCGTCCCTCAGAAGCCACTGGCATAAAGGAAGTATCTAACAGTCCATAGGCGATAGAGTATGAGTCCTCCGAGAGCTGAGGCTCAGGGCAGGAAGCTGGGATAGATGGATATATAGAAGGGACACTAAATGGCTCAAGTTTAGCACTAAGAGGTTTGGGATCACTTTGGCTGTACTGAGTGGGTGTCAAAACTTGGTCCACCCAAGGTGCCGTGTCTTGTGATGGTGATTCATCCTCTTTGTCTTCATGGCAGGACAGTTTCTTCACTATTTCAGTCGTATCAGACAAGAGAACTTGGTCCTTTTCAGCTTTTTCATTATGGTCTAGTGAGGTCTGTGTGGCGGGTGGGTTCAGATCAGAGGCAGGAGGCACATGAGAAAGGCTGAGAGGGACATCAGTGAACAGTGCCGGCCCTGGCTCATTAAGTTCTCTAGAAGGTCCAGAGGACTGTCTAACACTCTCTAACTGTCTCTCCTTTTTGACCTGTTAATGAAGAATAACTATTTTTAGGATTATGAGATAAACTTAAACAAGATTTTAAGTGTCAACCTAAAGATTAGTAAGAGAAATATTATAGGTGGGTTTTCACCTGTGGCTTGCCACTGGATTTGGACTTTGATTTTTTGGGTCTTACAGCCTCCATCTCCACACCATCGTTATAAAATTACTCCATTCCTCTACAGGACCCTGCAGCACACAAGTCATGAAGCTTTAGAGAAGATATTGCGTTTAAAGGGACAATTCACACAAACATTTTAACTTTACAACATTATCTCCTCACCCTCATGTCGTTACAAACCTGCATGACTTGGTTTCTGGCTGTGGAACACAAAATTAGATGCTTTGCAGAATGACAGTCTATGACAGTCTACCAGAATGACAGTCTACCTTTTTTACTTTTGTTGACATGAAGAGAAAATACAATGAAAGTGCAAGGTGACTGAGAGACTCTTTTCACTGAGAGATCTCTTGTTTCACTGAAGTCACATGTGTTGTATAACAACATGAGGATAATCACAATTGCATTTCGATGGAACAACAATAGCCTACAATTAAAATACAACAGAAAACGAAACCAAAAATATAACGTAAGAGCGGAAATTCTGGCGGTAAGAGTTTCCACCTTCCATATTAACATCTAAACCAACTGAAGACAACTGACAACGACAGAACATTGATGAACCCGTGCAGTCGTTCACATTCAGCTGATTCACTATTTCTATAATTAGCAGTGAATAAATTAGTTGTTACTTCCACGAACGAGGCTAACCGTTACCCTTTCTAGTAAAAAGTAAACATAGACAGATACATCACAGGATTGCAGGGAGGAGCGGATCAACCAACACAACCTCTGCTAACATGGATGATTCGTTCTACAAAACACAACAAAATAATCTCGTGCGAAAGGAAGATTATTATAACTCACCTACGTGATATTAGTCTTATAAACAGCAGCTGTCAGTCAGTCATAAAGATTTTGCGGAGCTGTCAGTTTTTGGATTGTTTTGTTCCTGGACGCTATCGCAATACGGGGATCACGTGCCCCTCCACACTCAAATGGTGAGCCGGAAGGGACAAAACGCGAAGAACTTATGAGCCAAGGTACGAAAATGAATTAAAACAATTTTTTTAGTGCATCTGTAGTTTTGCCGTTTCTACAATTATGTTGCAGTATCAGTAGTTGCAAACACAATAAAAATGACAGATTCTGACAGCTTCTTGACCAGTTTGAAGGCGATAACATTCTTTTGTTCACAATACCATGCTATAGGTCTGATAGATAATGAGATGTACTTATATTTGATTTGATTGGTTGATAGTGCTTAATAAAGTTGAGTCATGTACATATTTTAAAAATCCCTGAATACATGCAATGCATGTAGTCAATCTCCATTATTTGAAATAAAACCAGGTCTAACCTTTATGTGGTATATTTCAAACATAAATAAGGCAAACCACAACTCAGCTTCTAGATGTAGATGTTTTATTAATTCATTTCATACACAAGTGACATTGAAAACTGTTAGAAGTTCTGAGGTAATTTCTTCCATCCTCAGCCCCAGAATTGATCAGCATCCAAACTGCTCTTGATGTTGTTCTGATTCTCTCTCCTCTCCTTGGTCACCAGGTTGGCCTCACCCTTCTGCAGACGTCTTCTCTGAGCAGCCTTCTGCTGTTTGGTGAGCTGTCTCTTCACTTTCTGCCTGATGACCTCCTGTATAGGGGCACATCCAACTCATTACTTACAACAACATAAATCTAACTTGCATCATGAAAGCAAAGTTTAAAAAAAATCTGGAGTGTTGATTTATTTTTTACACCAAGTTCAAATAGCCCACCTTGTTGGCAGAGGCTATTTACACTTATTCTGCCCACCATTGTCAAGATAAGTCAGGACAAAATTACCAAGGAAACCCATCTGAAACAGAAGCAGTGACGTGGAGAGTAAAGCTGGTTGGCGATAGCTTTTGAAGCAACCAACCAGAGTTTGAATCCGCCTTTTTCCGAACGCATTCTTCTCCCTTTTCCTATTGCATATCAGCTTGGAGAGGTGTTACTTTAAATAAAAATTAAGAAAATATTTTCAAGGTATTTAGATATTTAATAGTGGGAATTAAGTGCTAAACTGGTATTTCTAAATTAAATTGGATGTGGTGTCCTCACGATGGTCAGATGGTCTTGAACATTGACTGCGACTCATGTTAAGAGAAATGCTCAAAACAATGGCTCCCTTCCTGGACCTTTGAGGACAGCTTTACTTATCAGCAGGTTCAACATGGTTAGGGGTAAATGTAGGGAAGGGATTTAGGGATAGGAACAAGTAATGTCCCAAAAAGGCAGCATTCATTTTAATACATGCAAACACATACACTGAATTTCTTATTATTAAATACTGTTTTATAATATACTTACAATACAATAAAGGTGCAAATAGTATCTGCCACTATTTGCACTAAGTATACATAGCACCCAAAAACTGTTGACATTTAGTGAAAATAGACTCTGGCTTCTTTTTCCCCAAGGAACTTTGCATTTATTTATGCAAACCTAAAAAGTTTTGACTGCATCTTGCTTTTGTGAATGAGGAAGCAAATTTGTAACCATATAATGAAATTCAAAGGGTTATACTCACTGGTGGAATTGTTGAACAACTGCCAACACTTCCCATGCTCATTTCACTGGTTGTTCTCCTCCTGTGCTCGTTCTCAAGGCTCAATTGGTCTCTGTGGGATCACATGCATCATTTCATTATAAGCATCATATGTAATAGTAAGGGTTTTATATGCAGGAATACTTTAGTTCACACATAAATTCTAATTCTTCACGTTCACAGCAATCACAGGGTGTCAAGCATCAAAAAAAGCACAAAAGTCATTTATGGTCATAATTCACAGATAATCTTTGTTTCCACTGCAGCGCTCCAACCAAATGTCACGTTGTGACCGGATGTGTCAGCTTGAAGAATGCTTGCGTTAGGAAACCTACATTTTTCACAGGTAGCAGATATTTCAGTTGAAATTAAATTGAAAACAGATTTAATTTAAACAGTCACATTTAAACATTGATCAACGCATATCCATAAAGCACATCAAATATTGTAAACTGAAGCTTAACTGTACTTGTTCCAAGTAAATTACAGAATGTTCAATTTTGGGTGAAATAACCCTTTTAGGATATAAGCCCTCATATGAACGGTGTGCTGTGTGGAAATGGTTGTGTGTGTGTGCAATCCAGTTACGATATTAAAAATGATATTTTTAGATATAAAAAAAAGTCACAATATATTTTATCATATAAAATAAATGACTTATAAAGGTCTCCTTACCTGAAAGGCCTGAATTCTTTGTTGCATGCAGAAAGGTCAACCAAATCAGGACACTCATCTTTCACCTCATCCCTTCCCAAGTCTTTGGAAATGTCAGAAACAGTCTCTTTCTGAATGTCCCCTGCGGGGATCTCCTCTTGACATCGAGCTCCCTCGTGTTCCTCTGTGTCGTTCCCTTCTGATGGAGTCTCCTTGCTAATTTTCAGCCCTTCCAGCTCAAGCATGGCATGTTTATACTCCTCCATGCTGATAACGTCCTCTGAGGCTGCCTGATGCGTGTCATCATCTGACTCTGAGATGTCATCATCTTCATCTCCACTGAGTCCCTCACCCTCTGGACCTTCAGGGTGAAGCAAACTGTCATCCTGCTGCAGCTCCTTGGTGTAGCCGCTAGCTGAGATCTCCACATCGAGCGAACATGCTTTTCTGTGGAGAGAAATGCGTAACTTAGCTCGGTCTATAAAGTCTAGACTATGCAATAAAGCAAGCTTTTAGAAAAATTACCTGATATCTTTGAATGTTGGATAGAGTTCACTTTCGTAGTTGAATCTCCTGATGAAGAAATCTCGAACACATTTGACGTCTCGATCGAAGTACCTTTTGGAAAACAATTAAAAACTTAGTGCGAGTGCTTATTTTTAAATAATTATCCGTTTATCATCAGGTTAAATAGCCACCATTCAGCATTTATATGGGAGGTGGAGACCATCTGAGGGAAGTCAATCATCGTGACGTGGTCGTTGTCATCGAGCATGAGGTTAAATTCATTGAAGTCTCCGTGGATCAGGCCATGATTGGCAAGTTTGATTATTAGCTCCATGATTTCACTGTACAGTGTAGCAGAGTCTTGAATCTGTCGAATCTGACACCTGTGTAAAGAATACAGAAACAGTCAACGCAAGTAAATAAATAAACAAAAAATAGTGTTTCTATGTCCTTTGAAATTAAGCATGGTACAAGATAGATTAATACAGAACACCACTGCACAGTTATCAATGACCATGACATACAAGTAAATATTTAATCTAAGAAAAAAGTAGTGTGTGAGGTGTGTGTTGATCTAAAGCAAAGTGCAAGTAAACTCACAGCGGGTAACCATTAATGAGCTCCATAACCACTGCATGTCTGTTGTAGTCTACTGGCTTTGGAACAGGAAACCCTCGGTCATATAATGCCTGTTGAAAAACAAGGAATCTTAAAATAAATCCAGACAAACATTAGCCTGAACAAGAACTGTTTTGTGTTTTCTGGTCTTTATTTGGTTAGATTTAGCTTTAATATATCAAAGTAAGCAACAGCTGGTAGCAGCTCAAATACCAAATAAATGGACATAAAATATCAATTTACATTCAAATTATTTCAGAAGAGAAGATTTGAATCTAGCACAATGTAGGAGATTGGTTGCAAGGGTCAACAGGGAAATACAGTTGGTTGGCATTGAGCAAATATTAGACCTCAGAATGCTGTGATTGACCAATTAGAGTCAAGTATTGCAGAGAGTGCACAAAAGATATTGTAGGTTGAAAATGGCAATAGTATTTTTTTTTTTTGATGTTAATTATGGGACACTATGGGAAACTTTAGATAAAAGCATCTCCTATATCAGTGGTTTTCGACCAATTTTGTTAAATTATATTAATCTTAAATTGCTTAAAAACACACACACTAACTAAAATAAAGATGTAGAGCATTGAACTGACGTTGTATTTGTGAATTTATTGGTAGTACAGCAGAAGTACCCAGTGTTAGGCATGTTACTTAAAAAAAGTAATTATAGTTACTAGTTACTTCTCACAAATAGTAACTGAGTTAATAACTGAGTTAAATCATTGTGAAAGTAACTAATACCTGGGAAAGTAACTATTGCGTTACTGTCAAATAACTTGGATGCCCCCAATATTAAATGTTAAATTAATGAAATGGACACTATAGAATACATTATTATTATAAAACATTGTACACTAATCTCAAATTGTCCCACAGCAACATTACAATAGTGTAGAGACACCTATTCAATTCAATAGCCTATATTATTTTAAATATTATCATTACTATAGTATAACAATAAAACATAATAGATGGTTTAGAACTTTTAATATTTAATATTGCACAGACCACAACTGGCCAACAAATAAATCTAAAAATAAATTATGCTTCTTAAGAAATGTACCAAAAATGAATAAATAATAATAATAAAAATATATACACTTTTTTTGTAGTGCAAATTAAAATTATAAACAGTTTAACAAGAAGTGCTCCCAGAACGTTCCCTGCAGGTTTTTTTTTAGATTTAACTATGTAAATTAATGAAATCCTTCGGATGAGACGTTAAACCGAGGTCCTGACTCTCTGTGGTCATTAAAAATCCCAGGATCTCTTTCGAAAGAGTAGGGGTGTAACCCCGGCATCCTGGCCAAATTTGCCCAGTGGCCTCTGTCCATCATGGCCTCCTAATAATCCCCATATATACACTGATTGGCTTCATCACTCTGTCTCCTCTCCACCAGTAAGCTGGTGTGTGGTTGGGCGTTCTGGCGCACTATGGCTGCCGTCACATCATCCAAGTGGATACTGCACATTGGTGGTGGTTGAGGAGATTCCCCCTTCCATGTGAAGCGATTTGAGTGCCTAGAAAAGCGCTATATAAATGTAATGAATTATTATTATTATTATTATTATTATGATACCAACAGGCTACAGAGATTTCTAATGCTGAAATTTGTAATTTATTTATAAACAAACTATATAATGCTCGGACACCCTTGGTCTTTCTCGCACACTGTGAGCGCGCTCTCGGACACACTCGGTCTCTCTCGCGCATTGTCGAGCACGTTCGCTTCACTTTTGTCCAGTCCGGCGCCTCATAAACACACACACACACACATACACACCAGAGAAAAAACTTTGCAGGTCCTATTGCAGAGAGAGAGCCTACTCGGATGAAAACCGCTTCAGTGAGCTCAATTAGGCTATAGTAACGCCGCATTTTATTGTCAGTAACGGTAAAGGCGTTGTAACGGGGGAAACGGTCATTCGTTTGATTACTCGTTACTGAGAAAGATAACGCCGTTTATTTATAACTCCGTTATTCCCAACACTGGAAGTACCAGAGGTTCATATCAGCTTAGTTTGAGTGCCTTCGAATATTGTCTTGGACAAAGTGGAACCATTGTGCTACATGAATAAATGTAATAGATTTTGACAAAAATGCATTTTCAGATTAGAAGCATGGATGCAAATACAAATGAGACTTTTAATATTGAAAACAAATGAAGTAACCCAAAATCAAAAAAAAAAAAAAAAAAAAGTACAGAAAATATCCTCTTGGAATATTCGGATATTACCTTCATGTATGCATACTCTTTCATGGCAGAGAGCCGGGACAGGTACAGCCATGACATATTGTGTCTGTGCTTGTGGTAATCTCTCTTATTCTTCAAGTTTCTGAAGGATGTCCTACCCAGTCTGTGAAGTTTCATAGCAAACTGCTCCCCCTCCGCATTTGCAACAATGTAAATGTCTGAAATATAAAACAAGTATTATAAGTCTCCTTTATGATAAGTGAAACTATTCATGGTTTGAGGGAGAATGGACAAAAAAATTTTTTATTAAAAATGTGTCAGACTTCTCAACGACTAAAAATAAATTTTAATTAAAAAATTATCCTGACCTGATTCTTTGCCAACTCCCATCTGGTTTCCAACAGACAAAATAACATCCCTGGATGAAAGTGTCTTCAATGCCAGGTAATCATAGCCGCCGTAATTTAGGCGATACCCCTGCACAGCTACAGTGAGGAAACACGATCAAAGCTGCACTCATCCACAAAAATATTACTGAATGAAACTGAAGGATGATATCAAGCCTAACATTTTTTCAAGCCTAACATGTTCTGTGGTTATAAAACAAGAAAAGGACAACAAACAAGTAAACAAACATACACATTCAATTTACACTTTTTAAAAGAAGAAATGCATTAAAGTAAATAAACAAATTAAGATAAACGTATAAAAATAAAATAAGAAATAAGTAAATAAGAAATTATTTATTTGTTACAGTGTTAAGCCTAACACATTTACCTTTGCTGCGCTCATAGGCCAGCAGTTTGTGTTTCACCAGCTCCCGCAAAACCTTGTTGCATCCTCCATGTTTGAGACTGGCAATGGATGCAATCAGATTCACTGGGACGATTTCGTGATTCTTCATGCCCATTTCCACCTGTGCACCCCGAAGAAAAAAAAAAGAAAAATGGCATAACCCAAAAAACTTGATCACTGAATCATAATCAGATCTTTTAGTTTGTACTTCCATCTGAGCAAACCCGTAATGAATCAAATGTCAAGAAGCAAATATCTTTCTCTTCCCACTAAGCAAACTGAAATGTAATAATTTTGTTTATAATTTGTATAATTACATTCTCTGAAATAGTTGACAACAGTAATTCAACAAGGTTCACTAATTTTCATAAACAGAATGTGAACTACAGGGGTTGGACAATGAAACACCTAGTTTTAGTCCACAATCATTTATTAGTATGGTGTAGGGCCTCCTTTTGCGAGATGGTCCTCACTGCAGAACACGAATCCAGATCCAACTCCTCCCACCTTACATATACCTAAACCTAGCCATCTCCACCCCCTGATCCCTAACCCCACCCCTAATCCTACCCATCTGGATCTCGTGTAATGCAATGAGTTGCTACTGCCTTTTGCGGTGAAAGCAGCATCAGTTAATCTTGGAAATAACAGATATAAGTCCTTCACAGTGGCCAAAAGGATTTTGAGCCATTCCTCTTTCAAAACGGTGGACAGGTAAGGAAAATGTTTTCTGACCAAAATACCTCAAAGTGACAGGTTTGTTTGATGTTCAACTTTCCTTTCATGTTCAAACTATTGTGTCACAAGTTTTGCTGTGTGTATTATCATGCTGATACACGACACCTCATTCAGGGTACAATGTTTGAATCATTAGGTGCACCTGGTCCTTCAGAATGGTCCGGTAGTCCTCGGCAGTGACAGGCTCATCAAGCACAGAAGGGAATGCCATGATATTGCAGGCCAAACCATCACGGATCCACCCTGTGCTTCACTCTGGACAGCAACAGTCCGGGTGTTAAAGGGTTAGTTCACCCAAAAATGAAAATTAAGTCATTAATTACTCACCCCCATGCTGTACCAACCCCGTAAGACCTTCGTTCGTCTTCGGAACACAAATTAAGATATTTATGATTAAATCTGAGAGGTTTATGACTGCTACATAGGCTGCCTAAGGGAATGACACCGAACGGCCCAGAAAGTCATTAAAGAAAATGTTTAAATATTCCATGTCACAACAGTGGCTCAACTATAAGTTTATCAAGCGACGAGAATACTTTTTGTGCGAAAAAACAAATAAAAATAACGACTTTATTCGACTATTCCTTTTCTTCCTTGTAGGCCTGAAACGAGACTTCAAGAGATTTCCACGACGCGCACGCGCGAGAACTTAACTGAAGTAGTTGAAGGAGATCGCAATTCTCGCGCATGCGTCGTGGAAATCTCTTGAAGTCTCGTTTCAGGCCTACAAGGAAGAAAAGGAATAGCCGAATAAAGTCGTTATTTTTGTTTGTTTTTTCACACAAACAGTATTCTCGTCGCTTGATAAACTTATAGTTGAGCCACTGTTGTGACATGGAATATTTAAACATTTTCTTTAATGACTTTCTGGGTCGTCCGGTGTCATTCCCTTAGGGAGCCTATGTAGCAGTCATAAACCTCTCAGATTTAATCATAAATATCTTAATTTGTGTTCCGAAGACGAACGAAGGCCTTACGGGGTTGGTACAGCATGGGGGTGAGTAATTAATGACTTAATTTTCATTTTTGGGTGAACTAACTCTTTAAGCCTCTTTGGGGCTTCTCCACACCGTAACTCCCACAGATGTGGAAAAGACAGTGAAGGTGGACTCAGAGAACAATACATGTTTCACATTGTCCACAGCCCATGATTTGCACTGTTGGCACCAATGAAACTGACATTTGGCATTTGCACAAGTGACCAAAGGTTTGACAATAACAGCCCGACCATGAATATTGACTCTGTGAAGCTCCAGAGGACCTGTTTTGGTGGAAAGAGTCTCTTTTAATTCTGCAATGAGTTTGGCAGCTGTGCTTTTATGTGTTTTGGATACAATCCGGGTTAGTACCTGCCAAGACATCCCTTTCTCTTGCTTCGACAGTTAACAGTTACTCCTGTTGGATGTGGTTCGTCCTACAGTATGTGGTGTATGCCGACTTTACCCTAAATACCATAACTCTTAATACACCACAAAGACTTTCTGTCCTGGTCACATATGAATATGTCCTTTTTGAGGACAGAGAAGATTGGCCACCAGGCCGCGCATATAGGAGTTAAACATCTAATACTAGTGGTCAATGTTTCTGTTTCATTGTTCAACTCTGTACATTATAACTTATGCCATGATATAACTAATATTATGCAATATGCATTTAGCTAAAGGGAAAATCTTAATTTTAATTGACACAGACGTCTTTAGCTCAAATGGTTGTTAAAAATACAGCAGGATGAAAAATATATATAAACAGATTGGATACATACCGCTGTGAGAACTCTAAAATCTTCTCTGGACAGATACCTCAGGATAACGACGTTCAATTTGCCC
The DNA here is from genome assembly GCA_030578255.1 of Tiaroga cobitis. Classification (NCBI taxonomy): domain Eukaryota; kingdom Metazoa; phylum Chordata; class Actinopteri; order Cypriniformes; family Leuciscidae; genus Tiaroga; species Tiaroga cobitis. The sequence goes on along the minus strand of CM060595.1, from coordinate 28,997,678 downwards.
ATGATGGCAAATCCGTTTCCACCTAATTTTATAAAGGTTTCTATATTTTGCAAATGTCTTGCAATGCGTTTTTAGTTCAACCTCAACCAGCCATTCCACATGTTTAAACCGGAAGAGCACAGTATTTTGACGTACCCATCCTTGGGGTTGACGGGTTAAGTGTTTCTCCTGGCGGCCTGGAGTAGAATTGCATGTGATGCTTTGCAACGCCGTCTGATCTGGGCTGCGTTCAGCCTATGGTTGCAAGAGTTGCAACTATGGCAGCTGAGAAAGGCCATTCTTTGTGTTCTTTGTGAAGAATTTTCGTAGCCTGATGAAGTCGGTATAAATATGTGTTTAATACTACAAAATATGCCCGATGTTACAGTTACTGCACTTGCCGCCCAGAACACAAGATAACATCCCGATCGAGTGAAGGGATTTGCTGAAACTGAAATGGAAGCACATCTTACCTAATTCAGACTAAAACGCATCTATTTAGCCTCACATACTGACTTTATTTGTAGTTCATACTGTTTTAATACCCTGTATTTTCTTTCTCATTTTTAGGAAAAGCACTTAATTACTTACCATTTTTTATTTCTATACCAAATGTCATAGACTTGCAATGAAGCAAAAAAAATATATATAAACAACTACATCATGTTAATATCCTATATTTTTACAATAAAACTTACGACAAACATGTCTTCTAATATCCTCAGTTGTTGCGTATACCGAGCTGCATCGAACACATTTGTAAATGAATAAAAACCCATTGTGCGAGTTCACTTAAATACCGCGTGCTTTATGTTTCTGCTGATTGGACTGCAGTTCTGACACCCACCAAACAAGAGAAAACGTATCTCAAACCCCGTTGCACACTGTTGCACACTGGTGCACGGCGTTTCCAGGAAACATGACGTTCAACCCGGAAACCGTAGCAAAACGTTGCGTACCGTTTTGAACTTGAACGTGCCCCTGATGTACTTCCACCATATTCACAAAACGAGCAAATCAACAATATTTAAAGCTCAAGCAGGATCTTGAATCTTGTCAAGTGAAATAACAAATGACACAAAATAAAACAGTCGAGACGTGTTAAAGTTTTTAAAACTTTTTTTAATGTTTTTTTTTTTTTAAATTCATTTATATTATCTACAAAGTAAAAGTTATTTTAACTTAACAGTTTTATAATGGTCAAGTCAAATGGGGTTTTGTCATCAGATTAAATTAATAAATAATTTATCTGCTTTTTTTTTTGCCGAACATCTTCATTAATGGAAGTTTCTTGTGTTTAGTTTGGTTACAACCACTCCGTTTTGTTGGTGTTTTACCCCAAGGTCTTGAGCACAGCTATAGATAGTAGCAGCATTTAACAGTAATGTTAATACTGTCAATATACGGAAGAATTATCTTTAACTTAGAAGGTGCAGATGAAATGTTCCAGTTATTTATGCAGTTTTCTCACTCTTCTGGGCTTTTTTGCTATTGTTAGGACCCACTGCAAGAGTTCAAGTGTCACTGAAACGTGAAAAATGATTCCTCGTTAAAACTCTTGTATTTCGTTTCTTTAAAAAAAAAAAAGAAAGAAAAAAGCCAGTTCACCACATCTTTGCTGTTAATGTTTCTTAATCATTGGTGGTGGGTAGCAGTAGAGCAGCATGATAGAGGTTCTCGTGGCCATTTAGGGGGGTGTTTAAGGATTGGTTGGCCAGTATGTGGTGGGCGGGGCCAGATAGCTCTCCAAGGACCAGGAGCCACTCAACTCGACTGCTGTTCTCTGATCTTCATCCTCTACATCTGCTGCTGATGGTGAGCTTGCACTGAAACACACAATGATTTATTTTACACACTTGATAGCAAAATTAACAGAGAAACTTTAATACACATGTACAACAGTTAACATCACAAGTCAGACAGTATGTTACTAACATTACAGGCAAAACAGAAATTTCAGATCACTATATATTCAAATGCATACATTATAAATGACAACAAAATGTTGGTTTGAAGATAACATGAAAGTTCCATGGAATGTGGAACGTTTTTTTTGGGCCTGCCTGAAAATACAAACTTATTGGCAATAGGTGGTGGTTGAAATTGAAAAAATACTAGGAGTTTGACTATTCATTCATTACATTGCACCTCGGGAAAATACCAAAAACTGTTTTAGACAAGGAAAAATACTAGTATAGTAGTAGGAAAGCTATAGTAGTAGCCAGTAGGAAAGCCATAATTAACTGAAATATACTGCATAGAAAGACTCACATTTAATTAATTTAAAAAAATTTAGTAAGTATTGGGGAAAATAAATTATGTATATACATATAAAAGTGTTATATTGTATATCAAGATGTATGTTGAAAACGTACTGTGACCTGACATTGTAACACCCATGATGAACCTTAGATCTTTGTTTTCAATAAAAAAAGGGGAAAAAAAGTATTTTATTATTTTGTTAATTCAAAAAAACGTAATAATACTATTAATAATTAGATAAAACAAACATAGTTATGCAATATTTATTATTTTTTAGATAAGACATAATAATTATACAAAATAATAATAATATTAATGAGATTATTATATAAATGTTTCATAATATATATATATATATATATATATATATATATATATATATATATATATATATATATATATATAATCAACCCTCTACAATGTAAGTAAATCACTTGCATATGCGAATAAATCTTCACTCTGGGCGACTAAACGTCTATCATTAGCCATTGGCAAATAAATTCTTAGATTGTACTCGCCAGTGTGTGTGTTAGAAGCTAAGTATAAGTTTAGTATAGATATATTTTCACTCGCTGAACACTGACTTAGCGCTTGAGAGTTTCGCTCTCCGTCACGCAATCTGTAGATTCTGTACTATTTCAATGCAGCTCAATGGATGTGCGGGCCAGGGTACCTGTATTTGACGTACCGTAAACTTTAGTGTGCCGTCACTTTGCTGAGTGCGCGGTGTTTCTCACACACACGCAAAGAGAGAGAGAGAGAGAGTCTTCCATACCACGCAGAATCAAATCGTTACATGTAAACGATTTTCTTTGTTGTATTTTCCAGTCAAAACAACAGTTAATTTGGAATTATTCAGCTTTTAAGAACAAGCAAAAGATATGCCTGTTTCTCCGGTAGCGGGCAGAACTAATACGCAAACTGCAAACTAGTTGGCTGGCGCTCATCTATTACCGTCCCTGTTTTAATTTCAGCAAATCAGTTTGAGCGAATGCTGATAACGTGATTAATATTCATGGACCCAGCAGCTCATCAATCCTTAGTGCGTTGTACAGTGCATCCGGAAAGTGTTCACTGCGCTTCACTTTTTCCAGATTTTGTTATGTTATATAGCCTTATTCCAAAATGGATTAAATTAATTATTTTCCTAAAAATTCTACAAACAATACCCCATAATGACAACGTGAAATAAGTTTGTTTGAAATCTTGGCAAATTTATTAAAAAAATCACGTGTACATGTCTACATAAAGGCCATTGCACACTGAGTCCGAAATTTTCGCATGCGTTTTTTCGTGTTCGCCAGACTAAAATTTCGTCACGCACAGAAACCTTGCACACTGAGTCCGATGCGTATTTATTTAACCTTTGCGGAAAAAAACGCAAAAAAAAAATGGATTCGTCAAGCAGTGAGGATGATTTTGTTGTCCTCTCTCTTATTAAAAAGAGAAAAAGAGAGAAAATATTGGGTCCATCCAATCCTGAAATTGCGCCGAGAGGAAGGAGAGTTCCACCTCCTTATCAAGGAGTTGCGAATTTATCCCGAGCGATTCAAAATTTACTTTAGAATGTCAGTGGAACAGTTTGATGCTTTGCTAGCGATTCTGGAGCCACATATTAAAAAGAAGACCACCAATTTCCGTGAATCAATCGATCCTGAACAGAGACTGGCAGTGTGTCTAAGGTATGGACACACACACACACACACACACACACACACACACACACACACACACACACACACACACACACACACACACACACACACACGGGCGCGCGCGCGGCCGGGGGAAGCGCTGGGCAGACAGAACAGCTGTATAGGCTACAGGTTATATATTGTACCCAAATAATACATTAGTTATCGAATTGGCTGCTCAATCACACCTTAATCGATCCGAAAGTTCGATCTGATTGAAAGGGGAGGTTTATTCCTTTTCTAATCCGATCGAGAGAACATGTAAACAATTGATCGAATTGAAAACCGAAACTGAAAGGACTGCGCATGTGCAATGATGTGCGGAACGAGCTCCCCCCCGGCCCTACACACACACACATTATTGAAACAACATTATTTTGTGTTCTAATAATATATGTATAATTTTAGGTATCTGAGCACTGGGGATTCATTCACCACCATCGCCAGCAGTTTTAGGTTGGGCATCAGCACTGTAGGGAAGATTGTGAGGGAGACCTGTTATTGTTATTATATATGTATTACAGTTATTTATTCATAATATCTAATATTATATACTAATATCATATATTATAACATAATAGATATATTGTTAAATACATTATTATAGTAATTTAAGTGAACCGAGCAAGTATTAAAAGTCCAATATGCTAGCAAATGAATGAATAAACCCTGGACTACGTTATCACTATTCACTACGAATGAATGAATGACATTAGCAAAAGAGCTACTTGTATAGCTAACTTGAACACAATACTGTACACTTTCGTACACCCTTGAAATCAATGCCTACCATCCTGTTTCCCAAGCTGTTCAGCAATCATCTGCCACAATCTGTCTTTATATTCAGTGTCTTTGTAATCCGCATTTTGTTTTTCATACAGTACTTTGTGCTGCGAGACGAAGTGTATCAATTTGTCAGACGCCATTCTGGATTTTGTCGTTCGCTTGTACGGTGGCTCTGAATTGTCAAAAAACCTCTCAAAATGCTGGCTGTGGATGCGAAAAACGCAGAAAATCGAACCCGATCCGAATTTTTGTATGACGGACGAAAGTTTCGGAGGCGGTGTGCAAGCGTGATTGACATAACGTGAGGTCGAATTTTTTTTTTAACGTGCGAAAATTTCGGATGCGAATTTCGGACTCAGTGTGCAATGGCCTTAAGTATTCACAGCCTTTGCCATGACCCTCAAAATTGAGCTCAGGTGCATCCTGTTTCCACTGAACATCCTTGAGATGTTTCTACAACTTGATTGGAGTCCACCTGTGGTAAATTCAGTTGATTGGACATGATTTGGAAAGGCACACACCTGTCAATATAAGGTCCCACAGTTAACAGTGCATGTCAGAGCACAAACCAAGGAATTGCTTGTAGACCTCCGAGACAGGATTATATCGAGGCACAGATCTGATGAAGGGTACAGCAAATTTTCTGCAGCATTGAAGGTCCCAATGAGCACAGTGGCTTCCATCATCTGTAAATGGAAGAAGTTTGGAACCACCAGGACTCTCCTAGATTACAAACTGAGCGATCGGGGGAGAAGGGCCTTAGTCAGGGAGGTGACCAAGAAAGGAGAGAGGTGAAACTTCCAAAAGAACAACCATCTCTGCAGCACTCCACCAATCAGGCCTGTATGGTAGAGTGGCCAGACGGAAGCCACTCCTCAGTAAAAGGCACATGACAGCCCACCTGGAGTTTGCCAAAAGGCACCTGAAGGACTCTCAGATGATGAGAAACAAAATTCTCTGGTCTGATGAAACAAAGATTGAACTCTTTGGCCTGAATGGCAACCGTCATGTCTGGAGGAAACCAGGCACCGCTCGTCACCTGGCAAATACCATCCCTACAGTGAGGCATGCAGGTGGCAGCATCATGCTGTGGGGATGTTTTTCAGCGGCAGGAACTGGGAGACCTCAGACCGGGGCGACGGTTCATCTTCCAACTGGACAACGACCCTGAGCACACAGCCAAGATAACAAAGGAGTGGCTATGGGACAACTCTGTGAATGTCCTTGAGTGGCCCAGCCAGTGCCCAGACTTGAACCTGATTGAACATCTCAGGAGAGATCTGAAAATGGCTGTGCACCAATGCTCCCCATCCAACCTGATGGAGCTTGAGAGGTTCTGCAAAGAAGAATGGGAGAAACTGCCCAAAAATAGGTGTGCCAAGCTTGTAGCATCATACTCAAAAAGATTTGAAGATGTAATGCCAAAGGTGTTCCAACAAAGTATTGAGCAAAGGCTGTGAATACTTACGGACATGTGATTTTTGTCGTTTTTTATTTTTAATAAATTTGCAAAGATTTCAAACAAACATCTTTCACGTTGTCATTATTGGTCATATAGGTGCGAAAGCAGGAGGAGAGGATGAGGTGTATAAAGCATTGGAAAGATTAACTGGTGCAGTTGAAAAGAAGCTGGATAAATTTGGGGACATAATTTACGCATATGGAAGTGAGAGGTTTGGTGTGGAAAAAAGAAAGGAAAAAGTACAGACTACTCCTGGAATGTCTAGACGGCAGCAGAAAATTGAAGGCAAAGGAGTGAGAGTGTGGAACAACGCAAGATGGGCTGGCAAGACCTTTGGTCAATGGAAGAGAGTATGATCAGTTTCCTTACTAGGTCAACATATGATGTTCTCCCATCACCGCAGAACCTAAACCTCTGGGTAGGAGAGGATCCCTCTTGTCCTTTGTGTTCATCACCTGCCACATTAAGGCACATTTTGACAGGATGTAAGGTGGCTCTTAGCCAAGGTCGGTTTACTTGGTGCCATGACCAAGTATTGCGATGTTTGGCTTTAGCATTGGAAGGCAAGCGTAGTATGACCAATAAGTTGCCGCCTGTTCTCGCAAAACATTACACACAGAAGATAAAATTCCTCCGCCCAGGCGAGCAACCACCAAGAAAAGGTGTTAACACCAATTCTTGCCCAGGACAACTGGAAGCTGCTAGGGACTGGAAGATGCTGGCTGATCTTGATCAACGGCTTATTTTTCCGCCTGAGATTGCCACCACTAACCTACGACCAGATATTGTTTTGTGGTCTGGATCAGCACGCATTGTTCAACTGATAGAGTTAACAGTGCCATGGGAGGATGCGGTCGATGAGGCATATGAGAGGAAGAAACTGCGGTATGCTCATCTGGCCACTGAAGCAGAACAGCGAGGATGGAGAGTCCAGGTTTATCCAGTGGAAGTGGGTTGTCAAGGTTTTGTGGCACACTCTACAACCCGGTTCCTCAGAGACGTCGGATTCAGTGGCCAAGAGTTGCGTCGCACAGTAAAGAACTTATCTGAAGCAGCAGAAAGGAGCAGCAACTGGCTGTGGTTGAGACGGAAAGATTCTAGCTGGCTGTGTACAGGCCGCCATGCTACGGTTTCGTAGAATTCTTGAAACCTTGAAGAGTCTGTTGGTTTATTTGTATAGTTTGTATAGTATTTACAGTCATTACGTTCCTGTGTATATTGCGTGAATGACGGGTGGTTGCCATACGGAACCGTTGCCGCTGAAACTGCATATTAACGCACCAGTGGGCTCGACAGCCTTAGTCAAACGGGTTGGCGCGTATGGTTGGGCTGCGGAGAGATTGTGAGATTGTGGTTAGGTCTCAGCACAAGGAGGGATGTAGAGGTCAGTAAGCTGGGCTGAGTTGAGTGGGGGACGGAGGGGGGTGACTCTGGGACGCCAGAGTCACTGTCGAGCCCTCTTGAGGTGTCGTGGGCTAGTCGACGAAACACTGAGGACGGAAGGTGCCCACTTGAAGACCCTAGAGATGTCCCCTACTTGGCTCAATCCAGACGGTTGTCGTGCTGGTCAACTAGGGAGACCACACTGTAGTTGCAGCAGTCGTGTGTGCTGACGCGCCAAGTACACTGCAGTCGTTAACGCCGGACAGAAGGGGAGTCACACCACCATATGGAAAGAAGCGTAAACGGGGGAAGCATAGTTTACTGTAAAGCTACGTCTTAGTGTTGCTTGTCTTGGCGAAAGCCGAGTACAAATCAGCATGAAGTTTTAACATCTACTCCCGTGTAATGGAAATCATTGGGTATTGTTTGTAGAATTGAGGAAAATAAATTTAATCAATTTTGGAATAAGGCTGTAACATAACAAAATATGGACATGTACGTTCAGATATTTAAAACGCTGTGCTATTTTACCAAGATAAGCTGATTTGGTGGAATCATTCATATACTCATATATAGACTCACCTAAAGGATTATTAGGAACACCATAATAATACTGTGTTTGACCTCCTTTCGCCTTCAGAACTGCCTTAATTCTACGTGGCATTGATTCAACAAGGTGCTGAAAGCATTCTTTAGAAATGTTGGCCCATATTGATAGGATAGCATCTTGCAGTTGATGGAGATTTGTGGGATGCACATCCAGGGCACAAAGCTCCCGTTCCACCACACCCCAAAGATGCTCTATTGGGTTGAGATCTGGTGACTGTGGGGGCCATTTTAGTACAGTGAAGTCATTGTCATGTTCAAGAAACCAATTTGAAATGATTCGAGCTTTGTGACATGGTGCATTATCCTGCTGGAAATAGCCATCAGAGGATGGGTACATGGTGGCCATAAAGGGATGGACATGGTCAGAAACAATGCTCAGGTAGGCCGTGGCATTTAAACGATGCCCAATTGGCACTAAGGGGCGTAAAGTGTGCCAAGAAAACATCCCCCACACCATTACACCACCACCACCAGCCTGCACAGTGGTAACAAGGCATGATGGATCCATGTTCTCATTCTGCTTACGCCAAATTCTGACTCTACCATCTGAACGTCTCAACAGAAATCGAGACTCATCAGACCAGGCAACATTTTTCCAGTCTTCAACTGTCCAATTTTGGTGAGCTCTTGCAAATTGTAGCCTCTTTTTCCTATTTGTAGTGGAGATGAGTGGTACCCGGTGGGGTCTTCTGCTGTTGTAGCCCATCCGCCTCAAGGTTGTGCGTGTTGTGGCTTCACACAGATGCTTTGCTGTATACCTCGGTTGTAACAAGTGGTTATTTCAGTCAAAGTTGCTCTTCTATCAGCTTGAATCAGTCGGCCCATTCTCCTCTGACCTCCAGCATCAACAAGGCATTTTCGCCCACAGGACTGCCGCACACTGGATGTTTTTCCCTTTTCACACCATTCTTTGTAAACCCTAGAAATGGTTGTGCGTGAAAATCCCAATAACTGAGCAGAGTGTGAAATACTAAGACCGGCCCGTCTGGCACCAACAACCATGCCACGCTCAAAATTGCTTAAATCACCTTTCTTTCCCATTCTGACATTCAGTTTGGAGTTCAGGAGATTGTCTTGACCAGGACCACCCCCCTAAATGTATTGAAGCAACTGCCATGTGATTGGTTGATTAGATAATTGCATTAATGAGCAATTGAACAGGTGTTCCTAATAATACTTTAGGTGAGTGTGTATATATATATATATATATATATATATATATATATATATATATATAGAGAGAGAGAGAGAGAGAGAGAGAGAGAGAGAGAGAGAGATAGAGATAGAGATAGAGATAGAGATAGAGATAGAGATAGAGATAGAGAGAGAGAGAGAGAGAGATGTATATCAGTCTGGTGAGTAAACAAAAAAAAAATTACTAGCCAATGGCGATTCTATTGCCAAGGTGTGCGTAGAGGGTTGTAAAGATATATATAATAATATATATATTATTATATATTTTTTATTTATTCTCTATGTGTTCAGTTGAGCTGAGAAAGGCTCTTACCAGGGGTAAGAGTGTAGGAGTAGTGTGTGGCTGATGACACAGGGATGGGGTTGAGAGTGCCCTGGGGCAGCGCAGGTTGGGGGCCAGTAGGAGCCTGTGTGGCCATCAACATCATAGTGGGGTGTGAAGGAGTGCCATGATGTTGAGGCAACATCCCTGACTGCATGTGTGCCTTTAGAGACATAGTGAATTAATATCCTCTGAGTATTGTTTGTATTTTTTTATATATTTATTTTTATAATCCTGGTGTCTCACTAGCACTCACCTGCTGCACATGAGCCATATGGTTATGGTTGTACCCATGCTGCACCTGCTGGGGGTGGATGTAGACGGTCTGCTGAGCAGAGGGGAAGCTGGCTTGAGGGGACTGAGGGTTGGGGCCGGGGGTCATGGAGGGCGGGGTTGGTGCCAGGGCAGAGTACATCTGCTGCTGTGGTGGGTTGCCCAGGTGCATGGCCTGGGCTGCAGCCTGATGCTGGGAATGCTGAACGGGGCTGGGGGCCGGATGGCTGCCTCCGTGCTGGTTACCCTGCTGGGGTTGTCCTGTCGGGGTGGCAGAGGGCTGAGGGTGCTGAGGATGAGGGTGCAGGGTGGAGTTTGGGTGGGGAAACTGCTGAGGAATGGGGGTAGGTGACACTGAAACACACAAAAAAAATTACAAGCAGTTATAATGTTTAATAAAGTAAATCCAGTGAATGCGATTGTTAACAAAAAAATTAATTACAACAACCGGAAACATGACAGAAGGAAGAGAAGTCTATCACTAAAACATATTTACATTTAAATAAAATAGCATCTAATTTTCTTTTATTCCTTGAAGGGTTAGTTCACCCAAAAATGAAAATTCTGACATTAATTACTCATCCTCATGTCGTTCCAAACCAGTAAGAATTTTTTAATCTTCTGAAAACAAATGAAGATCTTTTGGATGAAATCTGAGGGCTTTCTGTCCCTCCATTCTGTCCCTCCATTAACAGCTATGCAATTACCACTTTGGCGCTTCAAAAAAAGTTCATAAAGAGACCGTAAAACTATGAATATGAATCCATATGAATTGAGTGGTTTAGTACAAATTTTCTGAAGGGACACAATCACCTTATGTGATGAACAGATAAAATTTAGGCTTTTATTCACAAACATTCATCAACTCACACATCAGTTGTGGTAAACGGAAGCTCAAGCATATTCGCTTGACGTGCGAGAACCAATGAGGTTCATTCTCGTGTGTTATGCAGCAACAAATGCGGTTTGTTTTCGTGCATTAAGCAGGTTCGGTTGAGCTTCTGTTTATGTTAGCTGATTAATGTTTAAATGTGAATAAAAGCCTAAATTAAATCTGTTCATCATAAGGCCAATTCACACTGCACAGATAAACGCCAACAAACAAGTTGGCTGTTGGATTTAGAATTTTATGAAAAATAGTTTAAACTGCCCCAAGAGACAAATACTGATTGAACATATTCATTCAGGTGAAAACAAACTCCGACCAATGCCAACAGAAGCCGACTGGGGTAACACTGATCCGACAAACCCCAACAAACGTGTTTGTTAGCGTTTGTCTACGCGGTGTGAATTGGCCTATATAAAGTAATCAAGTCTCTTCAGACATTTTGGACTAAACCGCTCAATTCATATGGATTCGTTTTACGATCTCTTTGTCAAATTTTTTAAGTGTCAAAGTGGTAGTAGCGTAGCTGCCAATGGAGGAACAGAAATCTCTCAGATTTCATCCAAAAGATCTTCAGTTGGGTTCTGAAAACGAATGAAAGTCTCACGGGTTTGGAACGACATGAGAGTGAGTAAATGATGACAGAATTTTCATTTGGGGGTGAACTAACCTTTCAAGTCATTAATGTGTGGCTCATTACAAAGACCAAAATTGTAGCTTCAAGCTATTCAGAGGAAACAAAAAGTGACAGTAAATTTAGCACAGTATGACAGTAAAGGGGCAAAGTGGGCTGTCAATGCTTAGTCTTTGTGCTGGGGGAGTTCTTACCATACATAGTATGCGTCTGCTCACCATACTGATTGGTGGAGGAAGAGACCAGGCTAGGCTGAGCGTGGCCAGGAGGGGTGATCATCCTAGCACTGCCCTGAATCATAGGACTGAACACATGCTGGGCCTAAAACACATGAACCCAGCATCATATTAATCACTTTCATTTTTCTTGTTTAAGACAAGAACAGTTGAACAGTAAATGGTCTGCAAGATAGTACCTTTAAACATTTTCTTCAAGAAAAAAAAAAACCCTTGTTTGTGTTTTTCTTGTATAATGGGGAAAATAATCTGTCCAAATGTTATCCAGTCAATTCAATGACATCACTCAATCTTAAAACAGATTTTAAAGGCATTCAGAGTATCCAAACAAACCACAACAATGTTTTAACCAAAAGAATCAAAGATTCTTAAACTTCCCACTGTTGTTTGTTGGTATCTTTTCAGCAAACAGTAAAAAAAGTACAGTCTATATAGTATGAATGAAATCCAGGGGAAATCCGTCATGTTGGCTTTGTCATGTGACCTAAAGCACCAGTTATATCACTGCCATTCACAACTCCTCTAACTCAGCCATATGGAATCGTAAAGTGTCCATTGGATGCAAACTTCAGAATCTCAATGGAGGTATTCAGCCATTCAGGAACTTTTCACTCAGTTTTATAGTAGAAATTTGAACATACAAATTTCATGTACTGCCTACTAGTAAAGAGGTTTGTAGGGAAGAAAGCATATTCAGACAAAGGGTCATCTTTTTTCTTCTTTTATTTTCTAACTAATCATTTATTGGTTGTGTTCATCTTTTATTACTCTGCTTTAGTAATTCCTCGTTAGAAATTATATCTCTAAAGTCACTGTACCTGGGACTGGTAGTGGGGCATCTGTTGTACCAGAGGTTGACTAGCAAACTGCTGGGGGCTACAAGTGAAGTATTGGGTTGAGTAGGCTGGGTTCTGTGCCACGATGGGCGGCCCGGCAGCTGTAGCTGGATGCATCATTGTAGATGTGCCAGGTGGGTGATGCTGGTCTGGCCTTTGCTGTGGCATGTTCGGTACTGCAAGCAGATACAGCGAAAGAAGAGAGAATGAAAAGGGCATTTTGCCTTAAATCATTAGAGATTGAAAGAACATCATGAAAAATAAACTATTTTACATAGAACGTATTTCCTAAATGCATAGACCGGCAAACAATATACAAAATCAATACACAAGAATATATAGTGTAATTCCCTCACATTGAAAAAGCTCATGACTAGAGGATGCAAAACAGCCTTAACTAACATTTGAAAGCAGCTTTAAAAAGCATGCACACTGAGAGAGAAGCATTCTCACCTTTACCTGGTCTGTAGGGCTTGTTCTGGTTCATGGCCATATGAGGAACCTGAACATGGTACATGGCTGGAGGCTAAAAGATGAGGAGCAGAACTTGAGATGCAGAATTACATACATGTTCTGAGTTTTTACTTAGTTCACAGTCTTGAAAAACACTTGCTTAATGCATCTTAAGACTATCATGTATCATATTCTGTTCATCACTTCTGTCATTTACTTTTAGCACTTTTTCTTCTTGTCTCAAAGCGCTGACAGGAAAAAGCTATTTGTACACATTAGATCAATGTTGAACCCCTCATTCTGTTTCTCAAAGACCCAGAAAATTGTTGTCCTCAACTGCTGATGGGTTGTTAAAAACAATGAGAAATACACACATCAATGCTTTTGAAAAAAGACTGACATAAATCCACACAAGGGTTCATGCAAACAAAGCTTCAATGCTTTAACAGAACCAAACAAAATTAAAATAAGGAAAAATGTAAAAACAAAATTTGATTACAATTTTGAAGCAAAAAAGAACAAAAAAACTGCTCATTCAGAGTACCGAAAAATCTCAGTTGATAAGATAGGCAAAAAATTAAATGAGAGTTTAAAAAAAAATTGACAACAGTATGGAATTTTAATAAGTAAGAGATAATCCACGGCTAGCTGTGCATTAAACGATTTTAATGTTTAACGTTGCGGCAAAGAACCACCCGACGCGAAGCCTCCGTGGAGTGCATTCAAATCGTTTAATGCACAGCTAGCCGTGGATTATCCCGCTTATACCATGGTCATTTGCCAGCATTGACAACTTAAAGCTGTTATTGATGTTTGCAGTGCAATATGTGACCGGAAGGGTAAAAATTACGCTTATTTCCATCAGTTACGACTCGTTAGATCTAGCATTCTGCCCGCTTTGAATCTGATACAGAGATAAAATAGTTTGTAAGATTAAATTTATTACAATAAATGAACTATAGCATTTATTTGAAAGAGAGAGAGAGAGAGAGAGAGAGAGAGAGAGAGAGAGAGAGAGAGAGAGAGAGAGAGAGAGATGGGCGTGTTAATTACCTGTCTGTTCAGCGTCTCTCTCTATTAACAACGCAGCTGTGAGTTTAATTACTTCAAAACCAGCGATGTAACCCCCTCAGTGCTGAGAAATATAATGTAGCGATTCAGTAGCAAATCTATTTTATTAATGAAAGTCACAGGGCAGTGTTGACAAGTTTCTGTGCTCCTGAATATTTCTGTGTGCAGCGCGATCTCCGAGTGATGTTTGCTTGTTTGGTTCAATGTAAACAACGTGAATGATGTATGCGTCTGTGTGCTTCAATGAAAAAAGCGCATTTATATAGAACGGTGATTCAACTGACTTGGAACTACCGGTGCATTAAACGGTTTTATTGCACACCTTCCAGCCAATGAGAATAGAGAATTCAGACAGACCATGGTATAATAATAACTGATCAGCAGTAAGTAACGAGCAAACCGACATCTGCTGGTCAGTTATGCAGGCAAAAATCTCATACACGTTTTCAGTAGGAAAAAAAGCTTAGAATTGCACAAACCTTCCAGATAATGCTTTTCTAATGGAGAGAGAGGAAAGAGGGAAAAGAAACAAAAAGAACCAGTCTTTAGTGTGATTATCACTTGCTTTTTTCAGTATAATAAGATTAGTTTTCTAGAACATGCGAGTAACTAAAGATGAATCAACGTATTTTTAAGAGAGGCTACAAAGGAAAATGAATGACTGAATTATTGCTTTTGGGTTTAGCATTTACTAAAATGCATCTTTCCACTCTACACCACAATATATTTAAAAAAGTAAAGCTTTTATTTTGGTCAGTAGAAAAAAAATTAAATTAGTAAATATATTATCAAACATCAGTGTGGTGCAACTTTTTGGGCTGATGAAGAACCATGAGCTCCTTCCAAAGGTTTACAGCATGCTACCAGTAAAACCATCTGTACTTTATCATGTTTGGACCTTAAGGTCTGTTCACACCAAGTCCACATTTTTGCACAATATTGTAAAATAAACCAGTGCACACCTATGAAACATTTAGAAAGAATTCCAAAACTTTCATGCCATTTATTTAAACCAAACTTAGAATGAACAGGCCATTACTGGCCCTTCTCACTGAATTAAAACTGCAATCATGTCAATCATCAATTGAGCAATCATCTGATGGGTTATTCATGCAGATACTTTGCAAATGCAACTGACAAATGAAAGTAAAGGAGGGATGGCTAAAGTATGAACACAATCAGGACATCAATGATCTTGGCACATGAATGAAAATCAATTAAAATTTAAACAAATGTCTTTTTGATGTTTTAGTACAAACGTAGGCTTCCATGCACAGAACGAATTAGATTAAACTGACAAGGGGGGTTCATATAATGGTGCTCACCTGAACGCCAGGGCTCACAGGGGTCAGAGGGTACATCTGGAACATGGTCTGGCCATAGACGGCAGGGGGCTGCTGTACTACGATGGAAGGGCTGGGCTGACCCTGAGGCCGGGTCAGAGTGGGGGTTGTTGCTGGTTTAGGCTGAGGAAACAGTTAAAAAGAAATGTATGAACATGTACATTTCTATCTTATGTTAGTTTGTCAAAATGACCTGACCTTAAGGTACAATATATTTTGTCTCTGAAATTTTGGAGGGGGGGGGGATATGTTGATTTCAGTTCATTTAATGACAAAACAAACAACTGATTTACTTACAGGGGAGCAAAAAACCCTTGGGTTGAATTCCTTGGCATTGGGATTGAGAGTAGATTTTCTAACACTCCTAAAAAGTGCATAAACAATAAATCAACATGGTTTTATTTACTATACAACTACAAGAACATTTCTCAGGGGAATGAGCAATACAATATATTACTGGCATGCATCATGTTTCTGAGAAAGACTCTTTTAAGCCTATTTATACTTTTGATAAAAAATAATTGATCATTTTGACAATGAATTCTGTCACTGATTTACACTGCCAATGATACAGCCTTTTCATTTTCTTCTGCTGACTCACTCTGCTACGGGGTCATTCTTCTCGTCCTTATCTTTTGCAGCAGTGTTGCCCAGAGGCGAGGTGGTCTGGACACCCTGGGATGTCACATCAGGCCCTCTTTTCTGCTCTGGTACAGCAGAGGAAGGAGAGAGTAAAGGGGTACCAGATTTACTTCCTGCTAGGGCGACGCTCACAGAAGTGGAGGTTTCTTCATTAACGCCGGACTCCATGGAGACTTTGGGTCCTGTTGAATCTACTGTCCTCTTCTCAGCTGCTTGATCGTTTGGCTTTACTCCAAGGTCCCTTGGAGTCTTGTTCACCATGGGATCAAAAACTGCATCTGAATTTGAGCTAGACTGCAACTATAAATGATAAGGGCATTCAATAAACTGAAGTACAGTTGCTGAAACACATAATGGGAGAGAAATAAAACTTACCCTAAAATCTTCACTGAATTTTTTTAAATTATCTATTTGTTTCCTGTGATCTGGAGCCATACTGAGAGGCCCTAGGAAGATCAAAAAGTGAAAGAATAATTTTTAGAAAGCACACTTATTACAAAGAATTCACAGTTCCACATGGCAGTATTGCACCTTAAGGGGCCATTCACATTTTGCGTCTGAAAACACCGGCTGCGCCACTTTCTCCTCTTTTCAAAAGCGCACTGCCGTTGCTAAGCAATCATTAACCGCGTTCTCCATGAAGACAAAGAAGTTGTTGAGCGTCGTGATTGCGTCGCTCTCTATTTGAGCGTGCTTGTCGCACGTCTACATTTAAAACAACAAACTAAAAGCAACACTAAAGAACTTTTCATCTTCGGTCACCCTACAGGTTGGAAGCGGAATTGTCCATTACCGCTGTCGTAAATATTTAACCTACCGCAGCCTACTGTCGCACGCACGCTCACTGTTTATCTAGCACCGGCTTTGGAATGAACGATGTCCACAGACAAGGTAGGGACAATCACACTTTCATGCATGATTTCATGAAAGTATGATGTATTGCGACATCAGAAACAAAGAAAAACTAAAAAATTACTATTGTAACGCTTGACGTAAAGCAAGTCAAATTTGTAGTTCTCTTACGAGAGGTTCTCTCGTACTGCGTAATATCTTACGCTAGGGGAAAACCTCTTTTCCTCAAGATATTGAAGCCAAAAATTATCCTTAATTTTGAATTAATGTAAAACGCATTGCAGCAGCATGCAGACAGGCAAAGGCAGCTAGCGTGCCTATTGCCTGCCCTGCGGCAATCGCAGCCTATCGAGAGAGGCCCTTCTGTGACGGTCCAATGGGAACGCTTTGCGCCCACTGCGTCACCCTCCCGCCGAAACGGGCGTGGCCTAGCCCAATAAATACGGCTCGATGGGCTGATATAATCTGATTTTCATCTCTTCAGCGAAGCTCACGCATCGCTGGATCCAGAGTGAGAAGCCGCGCCGTCGAGACAGCTTTCTGCGGCATGAGCCTCTGCACTGAAGTCGCTGGCCTTCACCTCGCCGCCTTCAGCCGCCGTTCCTGCTACACTATCCGGCGTACTATATATCCTTTACTCTGCTCTGTGTGTGTGTGTGTTCGCCCCGCGACTCACACGTCTATCATCTAAAAGAGCCGCGTCTTTTTAAAGATGCCATCCTCCTGTGGCTCGTGCCGAGCCCCACTCAGCGATGGGGACCGCCATGTGATATGCGTTTTCTGCCTGGGAGAGGATCATGCAGTTCTCGCGCTTGCCGACGGCTGCTGCCCTCACTGCGAGCTATTGACTATGGTGACTCTGAGGACTCGCCTGACATCCTTTAGCGAGACTGCACTTCCACCCGCTACAGTGCCGCGCCGTAAAAGCGCCGTACTCAGCGGGTCCCCGAGCCTTCTCCAGCCCGTGAAAGCTCGCCGGTTCGCCCGCCAGCTTAACCAGCTTCACTAGAGTCGTTCACTGACGGATAACGGCCGCCGCGCGCCGCCGCTTCCGCCATTAATGACGACGAGATAGCTGCATCTGTAGAGAAGGCCAGTTGCTCTATCCTGGCGTCGGACAGTGAGGATTGGGCGAGCTCTGTGGCACACAAATGCCGTTTCCACGGCGACCCAGAAAAATCATATAAGCATTGTATTTTCTGGTATTCCGGCCACAGCCGATGGTGTTATTATGAGTGTAATAAAATTTGAGTTGTTCCGATTCCGATACTAGTATCGGAAATGCCGCCGATACCAATAAAAATGCTGGCATCGGTATTGGCGAGTACTTCTACCCATGTACCGATCCGATACCATTTTCTTAAACAATATCTAGTTATGCACGCTAGCTTTGCATAACGCTGCAAATCGAAGATCAATTCTTCTTCGCTGTTCTAAACAGTGGTTGCTTGTGGTGACACAGGAAGTTGTGCTGTTGCCACAAGCAACCACTGTTTAGAGCAGCGAAGAAGAAAACGCGCGCGCGCGCGATAGCAGTATGTCCGCTGCAGAGCCGTTACTGTTTAGCAGTATTTCAGACTGAACCAACCAGCCTGGAAAACGGCGACATGTCTCGTATGCCATACTGCAATTTCGAGGGGTGGAACAAGTATTAGCAACTTCAACACAAGTAACTTAAAGCATATGAAGACGCGTCACCCCGCAGAACACGATTACACAAAGGCAAGGGCAGAGAAGAATGAGCCGCGCCAGAATCAACAATCTCTGAAAGCTTCATTCAAACAAAGAGAAATGTTTTCAAAAGACAGCCAACGAGCGATAAATATAACAGACAACATGTATTGAGTTTATTGTTCTGGATGACCAGCCGCGGTCAAAACTGAAATGCCGTTTATTTAACAAAATTGTTCATGGACTTTAAATTATAAAGAGAATATTTTTCTTATATTATTCATATATAATTTTTTAGATTCCAAGATTTATTTGTTGCACTTTTTTACGCAGTTATATAGTCAAACTAAAATACCTTTTTCAGTTTACAATACATTTACATTTACATTTATTCATTTAGCAGACGCTTTTATCCAAAGCGACTTACAAATGAGAACAATAGAAGCAGTTAAACTAACAGTAGGACAACAATACGTAAGTGCTATAACCCCTCTCAGTTTAATTTTAGTGCAGTTTTTTTTTTTTTTTTTTTTTTTTTATAGAATAGAAGAGAAGAGAAAGTGTTAATTCTACTGAATCAAGTGCTGCCGAAAAAGATATGTCTTCAGCAGTTTCTTGAAAGTGGCTACTGACTCAGAAGCTCTGGTTGAGTTAGGCAGATCATTCCACCAACAGGGAACAACCATTGTAAAGGTCCGAGAAAGAGATTTTGTGCCTCTTTGAGATGGTACCACAAGACGACATTCGCTAGCAGAGCGCAGGTTTCTGGAGCGCAGGTTTCTGGATGGCCACACATCTAATTACAATATTAGATGTGTGGCTGCATTTTAAGTTCTTTTTCATTTAAGAAAGATAAATAATTTATTGCTGTGAAATGTATGTCAGATAATAAAAATACTCTAGTTCACTGTATGTATTTGTTCATGTTTAATTAAGGGATAAGTCTGAAACTAGACATGTGCCGGTATTCGGTAATGCGATAAATCGCGGTAATGAATATGCACGATATTGTTATCGCGGGGACTTCGAAATACCGTGAAAAATAATAGATCCGAATTTAGATTTTTCTAAAAATCAGCTTATTTTCCATCAACCGCTTAAAAAACAATGCGTATGCTGCGCAAAACACGTGCGCACTTTGATGTAAACAATCCCCACATCACATGTATAAGCACTGTGTGCATGCAGTGCGCACTCTAGTCTAATGTAAACAATCCTCACATGGAGAAGAAGCACGGCGGAAGGAGGAACGCTGCCGACTATTTATCCCCCGCATGGCTGCCAACTCTCACGCATTCAGCTTGAGACTCACGCAATTGAAACTTTCACACGGTCTCGCGCCACACATCCATTTTCTCACCCAGAGAAAAATCGCGGAGCAAAGAGGACACTGACACCGACAGACTAGACAGAGCAGGTTACTTTTGATATGAAAAAATATCAGCTCTCAGGTTTTATAACGAAATTCAGACAATAAATACTGTTTTGGGTGCTTGTAAATGTGACGTAACAGATCGCGCGCCTCAGATCAAGTAAACCGATCATCTGTTACTTTTTATTAAAGATACAGTACAACCCACCGAAAGGTACGTACTTTCGATCAATCAGTGTTTTTCAACCGAGGTCAATAACACTGCAGGAGAACAATTATGTCACAGAACGTTACATTTACCTCAGGAAAGCCATTTAATGTTAGTTGACTATAAGAAAATAGCTATAGAGAGGAGTATTTTGCTAAATATGTGCACTATATTACATATTTTAATATATGTACTTGTCATTATATAATTGTTATAATGAAAATTACGGCATATATTACATTTTTATATTTATATTATTATTATATTTATATTGTATGCATTATATTTAATTTCTCTCTGTATGTTTACAGCATTATGTGAGATATATTTTTTCTTGAGAAACATTTAAATCCAGGCTATCTACTGTAGCCTACCTAATATTTATCCAAATGAGTCAATATTGAATCAAGATTGAAATTAAATCCAAGAATTTAATTGAAATCATGAAAATTGTGTTAAGCAATAATACAAACAGTAGCCTCAGTAACCATGTAAACATTATAACATGTTGTCACTAAAAAATAAAATTAATGTTTTGACAATCACAATTACACATTGTGATGCAAGTTTTTTTTAGATACCCCCAATCCGTCTGTTTCTCTTGTGCAATTAAAATATCGTGATAATACCGTATACCGTGATAAAAGCTCAATCAATTAATCGCAGCATGAAAATTTGATACCGGCACATGCCTATCTGAAACACACCATAAAATAATTCTATCAATTCATACAGTGCTAGTATGAATTGCAGCTGTATAGATACTGTACACACCCAGGTAACGGATCAGTACTCGATATCGGCCGATACCCTGAGTCCAGGTATCGGAATCGGTATCGGGAAGGGAAAAAGGGTATCGGAACATCTCTAAATAAAATGCCCACAGCCCAGTGTTAATTTCTACACACAAACACAGCCCGCCACGCTACGGTACGGTGCTCGCACAAATGAAATCGACGCATGTCATTTGTGCATTAAATATAGTGAATGTGCCCACAACCCAGTGCCCACAAACACTACACACTGCATGTAGCACGGTTTCTGTAAAACGAAACCAACACAAGTCTTCCTAGCCTCCTAGGAAAACTACGTTGTTTCAGTCTCGCCGCGGCCAGACTTCCACCGAAACTTTTCGCTCGTTCAGTTCCAGAAAATGCGACTGTTCCAGTGTATTTTGCATTAAGCAAGCCGGTACCACGGCCCGCTTGGCTGCACACAAATGCCGTTTCCACGGTGACCCAGATAAATCACATAAGCAGTGTATTTTCTGGTATTCCGGCCACAACCGATGGTGTTATGAGTGTAATAAAAATGCCCACAACCCAGTGCTCATTTCTACACACAAACACAGCCCGCAAAAATGCAGGGCTCGCACAAACAAAATCTTCTCATGTCGATTGTGCACTAAATGTAGTGAATGTGCCCACGTCTCAGTACCCACAAACACCACATGTCCCACGGTTTCTGTAAAAATTAAACCAACACACATTCAGTCAGCTCAGGCCGACGGTGTTTTCATTGCAGTAAAGTAGGTATATTGAATTATCAACTAAGATGTTATTATAGTGTTTGTTCCAATATTCATGAATCCTTACCTTTTTTGAATACGTATGATAAAATGTATACTTTTTACAAAGAAATACACTTGAAATATTGTTAAAATTGTAATTGTTGTTGTAATTGTAACCTATTTGTAATTGGTTACAATTTCTAATTGTAAAATATGTATAGGCTATATAGATAATTTCTTTTGTCCTTGCATTCTTTGGGATCCTGTGACACACCTGTGTGAAAGGGCTAATTAATATGCAGCTCATTATGCGGCACATTATCCGGCCTTTGTCTTCTCAGGTGTGAACACGCCTCCACGCCATATTCCAAACGAAAGGTCTCTAATAAAATTTAAATCAGTGTATGTGTTTGTGTAAATGATTAGGCAGGATGATTTTCAGATGCAAAAATTCTAGGCAACAACACTCATTAGTCAAAAGTCTTGTGGACACATATTTAGTATGTGTTTTGTGGCCTTATTTCAGACACTTTAAGTTTTAGTTTTTTCAATAACCATGCATAAGCAATATTCTCTCAAAAATACAAACATGTTTCATAATTGTTGCTGAGAAATTACGGTAGCCCAGTTTGTGCTATATTGAGTGAATTTACACCTTTGCCATTAACATGTTTATAAATAACTGAAAAAAGCACAAATGTCAGAGCATGTCAGAACATCTCAAGGACCCCAAAAACCCTTAGACATCAGAGGGTTAAACCTTGTCTGTGAAACCGGGGGTAAGTGTTGGAGACCTCAGTCTGCAGGAGGTGCTACATAGGACATTAGCCGCGTTTCCACTGCCGGGCTAGGGCCGGCCCAGGGCTAACAGCGAGCCGAGCCGAGCCAGTGGTCTCGGGCCTTAAGCACCGGGCTTGCGTTTCCACTGCCGGGCCAGTAGCCCCGCAGCGCTGCCCTAAACCCCGCCCCTAACACGCCTTTCTGGATCAAACGTCATACATACAACCCAACCCATTTCAGCGGATATTATGAATTTATTTATTTTTTAAGTTAGGAAGATAGCATATATATTAACTCACCGGCCGTGGCTGCAATAGTGTCCTGATTGTCTCGCGAGTTGTCACTAACAGAGGGACGGTGACCCAACACACGTCCATCAAGTCGAACCATGGAAAAATCCTTTTCTGAGCTCCGCTTTGTCCGTTGTGCGTTTTAATCGCCTTGAACAATACTGCGCCCGCAACTTTTCTATTTTTTCCTGAACTTGAAGCGTTGATCGCCGCATGCTTAGCTTAGAAAGTTCAGCATCGATGTATTTAATAACTTCCTCGTTTCTTCACACGCCGTCAAATTGACGTTGTACCCTTTCTTCTGCCCAAATGCTCAGAAGAGCTTTGCAGTGATTATTTTGCGCGATATAAAAAAGTGAAATGTGCATCTTGCTTCAGATCATAACGTTCCATAACACCGATAAACTCCACCTTTTACCTTGAGCACGCGTCTAGCCCGAGCTGGCCCGCTTTGGCCCAAGGTATTCGACGGGCCAGAAATCCTGGCCGTTGGCCCTGAGGAAGCCCCGATCAAGCCCCGGAAGTGACAGTGGAAACGCGACTGGCCCTGGCACGCACTAGCACGGCTCGCCTATGGCCCAGCAGTGGAAACGCGGCTATTCTTTTTGTACGCTTTTGTACAGTTAAAAGAGACAATGTGACTCATAACATTACTTATTTTTCATAATTTCTATAGATGTCGCAATAATGTCATTATCGTGAATTTGTGAATCTGATATTGTGACAGTTTTAATGCATTTGCCGTACCTATACTTGTATTGTAGTTTGTGTTTGATAAACTGAAAGTCATTTCTCACTCTATTTACAGTATCAGCAATTTTGAGAAAGAAAATTAATTCTTAGAAGCCAAATCCTTAATTCATACTGACAACTTGCGATTTCTGCTTTCTACATGCTTTGTGTCAACACAGCAAAATCACATGCAGAAAAAAAACAGCTTTAGCAAAAGCTTCAAAATTCAGATCAAAAACGGCTGGCTGTAGATGATTTATAACATCTCCAAAAGGTACACACCCTTGCTGATGGATCGAGCGATGCTTGCAGAAGCTTCAATAGGCTTCACATTCTCTTTGTTGGCATTAGGAGAATTTTGTCTCGTCTCTAGTACTCTTGATTCTTTGGCTATAGAAGAAAAAGAAAAGGAAAAAAGGGCTTTTGTAAGATCTGGTACAGATGAAATTAATAGCACAAATGCCCCATATTGTGTAAGGGACGTCCTAACCCTCTTCTATTGGAGATGCTTCCAGGTTGGTGGCCGGGTTAGCTGCTGTGGGGGAAGTCACTGTTGTGGAAGCTGTCATAGAGTCTACTGGCACTGTACCAGCCTGTGGGGAAGACAAGCAGGAGGAGCTCGGAGCACCTCCACCAATGCTATTCTGTCGAGGTGAACGAGGTCTGTGCGCTAAGAAAAGTGGGAAAAAAATTAGTGAGCATTGAAGTGTTTCCGACTGAAACTGAAATCTGGGTACAGATTTAAAATCTAGGTTTACCACTAGGGTTGGAAACCGAGAATCTTACCGGAACCGTGCGAAATTCCTAAGTTTCGGTTCCAAAAATGGTTCTGGTGCGATGTGTGGGCGAAGTCCTGGGAGATTTTCCTTTAATAGCGATTTCTCACCTCATGAATATTAAAATAGTAATGAATGCACTGAAAAGCCCTCCCGCTACTCGTATGTTTTGCGTCAGATATCAACGCAGAGAGAGAGAGAGAGAGTATAAAAACAGTAGAGCTGCATGATTAATCTTTAAAAGATCTCGATTCAAACACCCACGCAATCTTATTCCTAAATGACAAAAACTTCACACTGGAACATTCAAATCTGTTTGCGCTGTCACTGACCCAGAGAGACCAGTTGTCTATATATATATATATATATATATATTAGGGCTGTCAGTTAAACGCGCTATTAACGACGTTAACGCAAACCCATTTTAACTGCGTACATTTTTTTAGCGCGCGATTAACGTTCTTTTTGGCCTAGCAAACTTTGTAGTTTTTTTCACATGCTTTTGCAACAGGACGCGGCGCTGCGCTATGAAACCCATTCATTTCCATGGCTTGCGCAGCGCGAGGACGTTTTGTTGCTTCGTCGACCAAAGCGCAAGCGGATCTTGCTAGACCGGAAACAAAACAAAAAAGTCAGGCACGACGCCGCACAGTTCGGGCTTGCGAGCCGGCCAAATAGTTGGTTAACGTTACGTTTTGAGTGGATGACGAGCGCGAGACGCCGAAATGGATGCCAATAAGATTCTGAATGGAAAGTTTACTTTTAAAAAGTTGCCAAATGGTTCCATTGACAAGACCAAAGTGATCTGTGTGTTTTGTCGTTGTGAACTGAGCTATCATCATCGCAGCACGTCCAGTCTGAAATAACTCTTGAAGATGGCCATGGCCAAGCACATACACAGCTGACGCGAATTCTCCGCCCCCTCGTCAATATCAGGACCTCGTCAGTATTTCTTTCACCCTTTTATTGATGGACAGTGTTACATTGTGTGAGAGATTATTTGCTCCAAGTGAGAATGTTAGTGTGAAATTGAACACAGTGTATGCCAATGTTGTTTTCAATAAAAAACATTTGCACAAAGCAACCCGATCCACTTTTCCATGTTGATAAGAGCATTAAAATGAGAAAAAATAATGGGACAAAAAGAAACCAAGAGACATTTAGAATAGATAAAAATGTGCGATTAATTGCGAGTTAACTATGACATTAATGCGATTAATCGCGATGAAATATTTTAATCGTTTGACAGCACTAATATATATATAGTTGTCTTTTTAACCACACAGTATCGATATTTCTGTAACAAATATTCAAATGATCACAGAAGTACTGAGATATCAGTTTATAGTTAAGTATAACTATATATTATTTATTTTTATATTATATGTATATATATGTATATATATGTATATATATGTATATATATGTATATATATGTATATATATATATATATATATATATATATATATATATATATATATAAATTATATTTATTATTATATTATTTATTTAACTATATATATTATTCTAGTATAAACACTGATGTCTACGGTAGCAACTAAAATAGAGTAAATCACCTTTTGAAAGTCGCTTCAAATAACGAGTGTATCGATTACATCTGATGCACAAAACATTCATAAAGACTAGAGATGCACAGATTACAATTTTCTAGGCCAATTCCGATTTCTGATTTTTCAGAGGTTGACCTGCCGATACCGATTTTAGCCGATTCCAATTTCATATTTTCTAACCACTTTACAACACACACAAATATTTATTTTCTCTCTTTTCTTTAGTAGAACATTTTACATTTTGTATAGAACATTTTTGAACAGTAATTGCTATAAAATAGGACTATATAAATTACTTCTGGTGTGGGAAATTCACACACATCTAAAGTGCAGTGTTATGGAAGAACCATTTCCTTTTCACATCCAATATCCAACTAAAAAAGATGTGTTGATTTCAAAAAGAAAATTCTTTTTTTTTTCTGACATATACTCAAGTTCTTGTTAAAACACACCAGACATGCAAATTCTGTGCATTTTGGGCACTTTTGTGAGAAATCATATTTATTTTGTCCATCAAAAGTGTGCTTTCACTTTAATTGAGCGTGAGCAGTGCAGCAAAAATAGACTCTGCGCCGAAACCCGCGCTTCACTGCTGCTCCTGCTAGACGCTCACACGCCGCTCCTGCTCCTGGTGTGAATGAACTCATTGATTTACATTCACGCCAGAAATAATATGCGCTGCTCACGTTTGCGGTGTGAAACGGCCGTAATTCACAAGGTTTCCTATATGTGCGTTCCGTGTGCACGTGTGATGCTGATGTTGCGCGATGTTAATCATGCGGCGCCAGAGTGCATTTGACCGGCATAAAATCGGCATATGTCAGACTGACCGGCCGGTCGCCGATCATGGCCGATCACGAGAAAATCGGCTAATTCCGGTCACCAGCCGATCAATCGGTCCATCTCTAATAAAGACGACTGTTACAGGGTTCCTGCACACTTTTTAAAGTCAAATTTAAGGCTTTTTAAGACCTTTTTAAGACCTGAAGAAATCAAAATTAATACCGTACATTAGGGGTGTGCAATATTGACAAAAATATATCTCGATATTTTAAACGTTTTGTTGATAATAATTAGATGATATTTTACTGATTGTGTTTTTGTGCTGGTGCATTGGCTGGTTTAGGCCTGTTGTTGACAGCAGACTCACGAAGATATTCATATTTTTCATATTCTATGCAGTGGTCAGTTCACAGTAGTGACAGAAATTATTAATTAATGTGCAATATTTGCCTACTTAAATTGATTTCCAGGGGCATTTTCACCTATATATGGACATTTTTTCTAAACTTATTTAGAGTTATGCATCACCTTTTATGTCAAATAGCCTACTAACATTCAAATTATTCAAATTAAATTGTACATTAATTATACTTATTTATACAATAATACAATAATTATACAGTACCACCGTTACCAGTCAAATTAAATCATTCAATCAAAATCCATCTTTGCAGTGCAGAGGTGACACAGAAGCGGCATCAGAAGTGGCATTAATATTTACACTCCATTTACAATTACATAAATAAAGCTATGAGATAGTTTTTTTTAAATCAATATTCAATATTTAAATATGAAATGATTTCTAATTTTAACGTTTTAATTAAAGGGTACTTTAAATATGAAACTAAAACCGCCAGTATGCGGCAGCAAGTCACTGTCTTAATACCGTAAGCGAGTTGAGCATACTGTCTATGGAGTTGAGGGATTCATTCATTCAACCGATTTGTTCAAACGGCTGATTCATTCGGGAAAGAAACAAGTGACTGTTCATTGAATCGTTAAAATGACTCGTTCAAAACGTGGATTTCAGTCAAGAAATCATCGCTGTCTGTTGCATTGAGACTCTGCTACGGTTTCATTTTGAAATTCTAGTCGGCGAAATAAAGGGAAAACAAACAATATTGACAATATGGTGTCTAAAAAGTAACTCACAATGTTAATTTATTTTTAATTTAACTATTGTATAACATAAATATATCACACCGCACTCTTACTGATGTGATATTCTAATATAAGAACAGAATATGATATAAATATAAGACAAAAACTAATTTGGGGACATAGGCCTACAACTGCACTGACACATCACGCAGTGAAAGCACGAGAGACAAATGCGATGTCAGCTCACAGTGCCTCATACATCGTTAAAACAATGATTACAATATCATTATAGACAATACACATCGCACACCCCTAAGGACATAAAGAATGAACTTACGACTGAACTGACATTGCCAACTTTCTTCTTCTCTCCTCTCTCGCGTGCAGGAGACAGACGTTATTCTGAATGTGATGCGAACTGTCACGTGAACAAGCAAATCCACAAAGATAGAATAATAAAAAATAATACTACGCTAATTAGATAGTTTTCATTTGGAAAACATTTAGATATGTATAAGTCGAAGTTTCATCTAAAATTTAAGACCTTTCATAAGTAAAAATAAGACTTTTTATAGCCTTATATTTTAAAAATCTAATTTAAGACTTTTTAAGACTTTTTAAGGATCCGCGGGAACCCTGTGTTAAAGCTGCAGCCCGTAACTTTTTTGTGTTCAGAATTTACATTGAGTACATCGTACATCATGAATGCCTTTTTTCAAACCGTGTTTTTGTCTTATCCTGAATAACTATGGTAAGCCTGTAATAAGCGTTTATACTTGGACTACTTTATACGGGTCAGGTCGGCACCGCTGCGGAGTAGCCCAGTGCCTGCGTGACTCGTAATAGACAAACAGAGAGAAGTAGCTCCGGCTAGAATGTTCTTCCGCAAGATGCATGCAGTTCTGTTTATTAATCGCTAGAGCGCTGATTCATCCAGTAATGAAACGAGTGAAGTCTTTATTAATCAATTATTTAAACTAGGGGTCGACCGATTATCGGCCTGGCCGATTATCGGCGCCGATATTAAGCATTTTTATGGTTATCGGTATCGGCCATTTTCAAAACCGATTTGCCGATAAAACTATTTCAAATTGAAATGCGCTATATTTGGCTCTAAGGCAGCCACCTCTGTCGCTCGGAACTCACCACTCTGTAGACTAGACTAATGTCCCCGCACATCTGATTTGTTGGGAGTCACGAGTCCGGCCAATCAGCGCGGAAAGCTGAAGGCACTGAAAGTTTTGCACTCTCACACCGAGAGCACTTGCTGACTGACTGGAGCTGCTTCACTGATCACGCATCAGTTGTCTCTCAAAGTTAAGGCAGCAGCAGACTTTGCTGAAGAAGCAATCGATTTCTACACTGAAGTTGCAAAATACCTCAATATAATAGACCCTGTGATTTCCGCGATGCAGAAAACAGACGGAGTCGCAGAATCCAGTCATAAAAACGGAATTTACTGTATAAAGCGTAATATCACGGAATTTGTCAACTTTTTGATGAATTAATAAAAAGCAGGTCAGTACAAATCAAACCGCAAAAAGACTATTTAAATATGAATCCTGCGTGTCTCTAAGGCCTCGTTTACACTGTCAGTGAAATGTGACCCAATTCCGATTTTTTACTCGTATGCGACACAGATCGGATGTGTTCTATGACAGTGTAAACAGGAAAAAAACGCAAACATTCGGATATTTCGAGATCGGTTTCAGGCCTCGTTCATATGTGGAAATAAATCAGATGTAAATCGGATATGTGCCAATGCGACTGTCATGTAAACAGGCAGATCGGATTTTCAGAGGCATTAGGCTGCGTCTCCGAGGTTTAATGACGAGAGAAACCCCGACGCGCATCTGCGGATGGACGGATGGCCCAACGAAACATTGTGTCGTCGTAGGAGAGGAATGTGGACACACGTTGACACAACATATCAAAGGTTAGCTTGCTCATTCTAAAATTTCGTTAAAGCCCGCCACGATCTCATGAAAGTGCGTTTATTGCACGAATTTGTTTTCACGTGCCACTTACGGCAAAAATAGTTTTTGCGTGCATGATACACACTTTATGGCGTTTAATACGCACGTTTGCAGTGCGTATCATATACAAGCAAAAACAATTTTTGGCGTATAAATGGCATGAGAAATACAAATTTGTGCTATAGATACTCACTTTTATGAGATCGTGTTGTATGTTCCCACCAGTCCTGAGATCTCACTGCGTGTTCGTCCATCTGAGCAAGAAGACCCCTGTAAACATGCGCGATGTTTCAGTCAAGTGTAAACACATGACTCGGATATGGGTCACAATTTAAAGAACGTGTAAACGGACAGTAAAAAAAATCGGATATAGGCAACAAATCAGAATTGGGCATCAAGACCTGCAGTGTAAACGAGGCCTCAATGAATGGTGCAGACGCGTGATTTAATTTACCTCACACACAAACACACATACTGGAGCACGCGTGACGCTTGCGCTGTTTTCAGCCTCAGCCGCATCATTATATGAGGACATGATTGCATAAACATAATCTCCAGAGTCGCTAAGTCACTTCATGAGCTTTTTAATGCTTCAATTGAGAAAAGTTATCGTCATATCATAAACACACAGAAACTCAAACCCACGGCAACCCGTCAAAATAAAAGTTCCGTTTTTCACAAGGCCCTAAAAAAATAAACGCGTAAGTTATAAAGTTATAAAGTAATAAATTGCGTAAGTTTGATGATTTTAATTAATTAGAAATGCTTTTTGATTACTAAAATTGTATTAAACATTAAAATAGAGTCTAAGTTTTACAAAATGTTTACAGAATGCTACTGGGTGCTCCCTGCACTTTTTACAAGTTATTATTATTAATAACAGTTCTCAGATTCAAAGATATGTTTAAATAATTTAAAGAAAGTATTTGTCAAAACCCTTTGTTATTCTTAATTTTGACATTAATTTACAGTTTTACACCAGACATAGGCTATAATATATAGGCTATATATATATATAACTATATATATATATCGGTTAAAAATATCGGTTATCGGTCTTTTTGAGCTGTAATAATCGGTCCTGAAAATCACACATCGGTCGACCCCTAATTCAAACCGCTTTTAAAAATAATCTGTTTCACCTGTCTGGATCTTACATGTGTGTTCAAGCATATTCTACCCCTTCTGAGAAGGTATTCTCCACTGCTGGAGATACAATAAGCTAGGAGAGGTCCCAAATTCTCCTAGAAAATGCAGAAATGTTTATTTTCCTTCTGAAAAATTAATTATTTTTGCGAAAATTGCCAAACAATATGTTGAATTTGTTGACATTACCAGTCTGTTAAACTCATTTGACAAGTATAAGAAACAAACACAAAAAGGATTGTGCATTTTTCCCTTACTACAATTTTTTTATTAGTTGTTTTAATCATTTTTTATTGAATGGGAACTGGAACCGAAAGCGGAATCGTTTGGCGGAACCGAAAAATTTCTTACAATTCCCAACTCTACTCACCACCACTGACAACAGATGACCAGGTTCCCCCAGAAGGGCTGTTGCGAGCAAGAGGAGGAGCAGAAACCTCCACCGATGCACCTGGAGACATATAATCAGGCGTAGGAGGACCACCACCCCGACAAGAGGCCACTCTATGAGGTCTCGGAGTTCGCTGTGACTTGGGAGACATTCTTGGAGGACCTGCATTCACAAACATAGAGATGAGTGAGTTCTGAAAGAAGAAACAAACACTCTTTAGTGCATCTCTCATCAATGTGTAGTGTGTAGCTCTCTCCAAAAGCAGATGCTATGAACTAGTATGTGACATTGAAAGTATCAAATGTGAAGCAAACACTGAGGGGAAATAACTATGCCAACTATTTGTGATTTCAATATGTATTGGATTCACTACAACAGAGGTACCAGAAAATGTTGCAGTTTTAACAAAATATGAGCAAGTCATACGCTTCAGTAGCTTTGTCATGTACAGAGCCCTGCACATGACAAGCAGAAGACAAAAAAGATACTGACCAAACATTAAGAATTCATTCCCACAACTGAACTAAAATGAAAGAACAGATTAGAACAAAGTGGCCATGAAAATGAGGTAATGAATTAGTAAAATGTGGCCACGATTGAAATTAAAATTAGGAATTAAATTAGTACTATGTGGGCTTGTTTTAACTAAAACAAGGGAACAAATTAATACATTGTGGGAACAAATGTTTAATTTGTGGCCACAATATCTTTTTTTTTTCTTTTGCATGTCATGTGTAGGGCTCTATCCTCATGTAAAGTTAATTCTAGTCAATCAACCTGATATACATTTGAACTGAAGAGGCTGTGACAGTTTCTCATTTGATGTATGAGAATACAATGTCGAGCCAATATCAGACATGGAAAGAAACACTTGGGCATTGTTAGTGGTGTCCCCATGGCCAAAATACAATGCCAATCCTTAAACACACCGCAGAAAATGAGTGGGTGAAACATGTCCCAAATTCACCTCAATCATGCATAGAAAGAGGGATAGCAATAGAAAATGAAACAAGAGTAGAAGTGAGTCGTTTTATTAAACACCAGGAAAGTCCCACAGCTGTTAGTGACAGCCTTAATTCAGGCATTCTGATTGCAAAACGTGAACCTGAGCAGTGGTGCCACAACAAAATAGCTGCTCAGTCTGGAATTTCTGGTACCTTCTGAGGACAGGCGTTTGGGCATGGTGGACAGGGGCCCTGAAGAGCCATGAGCAGAGGGGTGAGACAGGGGCCGAGAGGGCCTGGATGGGGGTCTGGAGGGAGGCCGGGTGGGCGTGGCCGCCCGGGGCGGGAGAGAGTTGGTGGGGCCTGACTGGTAACGGGACGGAGGGCGAGAGGAGGGAGATGGGCAGCGTGAGGGCCAAGGGTGTGCACCTGACAGAGATGAAATGAGCCGAAATGAGAGGAAAGAAAAACTACATTTGACTGAGAGAGAGGGTGAGGGGAAACAAATGAGCATGTAAATTGAATAGGAAAATAGAAAAGTCTGAAGGCCTTATAGATTGAGAATTTTAGATATGATGACCGAAACTAGCCAGGAGGAAAGGTAGAGAGGACATGGAAAAGTATTGAGCAGGAATGACAAGACACCATAGAACATTTCAAGATATCTTTGGTTAATTCTGAGGCAGTGAAACAGAAAACAATAAGGAAACGGGACTTCAAAGAAAGAACATTGGGATGATCAATCAGATTCTCTTGGAACAGCAACCTTGGCCTAAAGTACTCCCTTGCCCGAATCCTTTTATCATGAAAGGACTGAAAACCAGAGACATGATTTGAATTATCGACTGTTAGTTGAGGAGAGAACAATGGATTAATAGATACCATTGAAAGCCAAGGGGATTTTTTATTTTTTTGCTTATTTTAATTTCTAGTATTTTAAGTGGAGATTTTGAGTACTGTTTTAATGGACTAATAAGGAATGATCCCATTGAAAGTGACACCAGGGGAAACTTTGAGACGTCTATCAAAAGATCCAGCCAGAGAACATAAGCACATTGCTTGCTGCGCTAGTAACTCCACTGATCATAATTCATGAATTCAAAGCTGCATAACCAATACACATACAGTTTGTTTACATATATTACCAAATGTTATCGTTTGAGAGGCATCATTACACTAGTTACTAGCTATTTTAGACGACATGGATACCCAACACAAATCATCACAAATCATCTTGTACCTCCATTGACCACACGCTGATCCATTGTGTTGTAGTCGTGAGATCCAGATCTGGGTGTGGGTGGCCCAGGGCTACACTGAACCAGTCTGGGTGAATTTTGACGACCAGCTCCCCATGACATCCCTGGTTCTCGGTTCCTCTGACTAGGGGGAATGTATTTGTTCTCTCTGTTTAAGTAAACAAAATAAAGAGGAAAACTCTGGATTTAATTTTTTTTTTTTTTTTTAAATGAGCAATACTTTTCTAACTGAATTCAGTTCTAACCAAAAAAATGTAGTGCCAACTAATAACGTTGTTGTAGTAGTGGTAAAGGTGTGGTCACATTAGTGGAATTTCAAAATAATTTCGTAGGTAAAAAGATCCACTATCCATTCACTTAATGCGAAATTTGCGTGTCGGGAAATATTTAGTCCAAATGGAAAAATTCTGTTAGAGTTGATTCCTATTGAAACAACGGTAACACTTAACCATAAGGTTCATTAGTTAACATTAGTTAATGTTTTAACTAACATGAACTAACAATGAGCAATACATTTGTTACAGTATTTAATAATCTTTGTTAATGTTAGTTAATAAATATCCAGCTGTTCATTGTTTGTTCATGTTAGTTCACAGTGCATTAACTAATGTTAACAAATACAACCTTGGATTTTAATAATGTATTAGTAAATGTTGAAATGAATTTGATCTAAGATTAATAAACGCTGAAGAAATATTGTTCATGCTTAGTTCATTTTAACTAATGGTGTTAACTAATGAACCTTATTGTAAAGTGTTACCGAAACAACTAAATTTCGTCCGCAGAACAACGGTAAATGTGACCACATCTTAAGACATTTGTGCTGCTGCTCGAATTGATCCAGACGAAAGAAGCAAAAGATAACTGTTGCGCAAAGGTTAATTTGGACAGACTGATTAACAGGCAAGAAGTTGTAATCTTAAACCAGCGATAGTTTTTGTCATTTTCTGCGATATTTCAATATATTTCAATCTAGGCACAGCCTTTGAAATTAATCAAAAGCCCCTTTCAAGGAAAGCCAGTTCACTCAGCGGCCATATTTGCAATTTGCAGATATTTCGGGCATGTAACTCCAACTCCTATCTACTTGAATGGAGAAATACAGAAATCTCAAAAACCGCTCACCAATCTCACATTTAAATAACCAAGGCTCGAAATTGCGACCATTTTGGTCGCATATGCTACTAAAATTTAATCTGTGCGACCTAAAAATATATTTGGGAGCATTTGTGTGAGTGCAAATAACGGATGTGGTGCGACCTGTTTTCATTTCTCTAAAAAACGTTTGCAAATTACTTCACAGTGTGTACCTTGTGCGCTGATACGCGATGGCCGGACCATTTTTTTATTCAAAGTTATATAACCAATCCAGGGGGTTTCCTGCATTAATTTTTTTTTGGCAGCCGCCAAAGCCTTATTTGATCGGTGAGTGATCTAGAATAGAATGACTGCTGCGCTTGACAGGGCGCGTCTACGTAAGAGAGAGAGCCCCGGCC
Source organism: Tiaroga cobitis (assembly GCA_030578255.1). NCBI lineage: Eukaryota > Metazoa > Chordata > Actinopteri > Cypriniformes > Leuciscidae > Tiaroga > Tiaroga cobitis. The sequence continues at coordinate 28,962,754 of CM060595.1, read as the reverse complement.
GCGCGCGCGCACTCTCACGTCTTTAAACAATACGAGCGCTGTCTTGATCTCTCCCTCGCGTATTAATCAAAATCATTTGACACGATAGAAAAAGGGCGGAAGACCAAAGTTTCACGTGGAGTATTCAGAGTTTTTTTTTCTCCTGAATTACCGCGGAGTGTGAATTGTGCTAAAAAATAAACTGCCGGGATAATCACACAACATGTGCCTCATCACCATGCTCATCACACGTCCACTAATGACACGTCCGATTCGCGAACTAATGACTCATTTGAACCGATTCAGTTTAATGAATGGTTAAAACAACTGATCTGTCCAACACTGAACTCACGAGACGTCTGAATCGATGTATAACAAATCGGTAGCCTAACACTTTACAATAATGTTCCATTTATTAAATTCTAGTTAACTATATTAGTTAACATGTACTATTAATAAACTGCACTTTGTTAATTTGTTAACCATTGTTAATGTGAATTTCAACATTTAGGCTAGCCTACTAATAGCCTACAAATAATTGTTTTTTATTTGTTAACATATGCACTGTAAAGTAACATGAACAGCTGTATTTTTATTAACTAAGATTAACAAAGATTAATACAGCATATTAATAGCAATAGAGTGCCAAGCAAAAAATGTGGGGACAGGTGTGTGGCAAACAAATCAGGTTCATCAGGTTCGATTATTAAGGCTTTTAATCGGCAGGATGCTGCTGGTCATTCCTCTCTATTGGCAGAGCTAATACGTCAAATATAACACAGCATAGGCTACACCATCGCCAAAGAAGAGCTTGCCTTCACTATATTAAACCTATGTTGCAGCTCATGGGAAAAGAATGATTTAACATGTCGAGGTTGCGATTAACATGACGTATGCAAATGACAAATCATGTGCCAATATTATCGGGGTGAGATGGAGCCAGAAGATCAAATTTAAAATCTTGGCCACATGATGTGTAAAGCCCCAGTGAAATGAAATCTGTTCATACATAATTTGTAGTTGTGGTGCTCCTAAATTTTTGCTGGTGCTCCTAACTTTTTGAAGTTGGGAGCACCAGTGCTACCAAGTAAAAAAGTTAAAGGGTTAGTTCACCCAAAAATGAAAATTAAGTCATTAATTACTCACCCCCATGCTGTACAAACCCCGTAAGACCTTCGTTCGTCTTCGGAACACAAATGAAGATATTTTTGATTAAATGTGACAGCTGGATCACTCCTCCATAGGCTCCCTAAGGGAATGAATCCTGACGGCCCGGAAAGTCAGTGAAGAAAATGTTTAAATATTCCACAACAGTGGCTCAACTATAAGTTTATCAAGCGACGAGAATACTTTTTGTGCGAAAAAACAAACAAAATTAACGACTTTATTCGACTATTCCTTTACTTCCTTGTAGGCCTGAAACGAGACTTCAAGAGATTTCCAAGACGCGCACGCGCGAGAACTTAACTGAAGTAGTTGAAGGAGATCGCAATTCTCGCGCATGCATCGTGGAAATCTCTTGAAGTCTCGTTTCAGGCCTACAAGGAAGTAAAGGAATAGTCGAATAAAGTCGTTAATTTTGTTTGTTTTTTCGCACAAAAAGTATTCTCGTCGCTTGATAAACTTATAGTTGAGCCACTGTTGTGACATGGAATATTTAAACATTTTCTTCATTGACTTTCTGGGCCGTCAGGATTCATTCCCTTAGGGAGCCTATGGAGGAGTGATCAACCTCTCAGATTTAATCAACAATATCTTCATTTGTGTTCCGAAGACGAACGAAGGTCTTACGGTACGGGGTTGGTACAGCATGGGGGTGAGTAATTAATGACTTAATTTTCATTTTTGGGTGAACTAACCCTTTAATTTCGAGCCCTGATAACCTTTCAAATCAGCAATAAAATCTGACATGAACAGTCCCATAAATGGGACTTATGCTCTTGCTTTCTTATTCTGACTGTTTCTATGGGATCCGGGGCTTCTAGCGACAGCTGCAGTGATGATTGGTTCATTTAATTATAAGGCAGGACTTATTCTGACATATCTGGCATTGCACTTTTTTCATTCATAGTTATTCATAGTAATATAAGTGAACATAGTAAAACGAGTGGAATAAAATATGCCTTTATACACTTCTGAAATTGCTTTTTCTTGCTCTTAGTATAATTTAGAGTAAGAAAAGCATGAAAAAAAACCCACTATTATGAATCTCCTTTTTATTTGTTCATCGACAGAAATACACTGGAGCACAAACATCTCCTGATCTAAACATACATACAGCAGCGGTAACTAGTTTAAGCTTCACCTGTTGAGGCTGTGAAGCTCCCTCTCTCCACGAACCACAGCAGTATATTTCTCTTCCTCTGAGCGGTCGTCATTCTCCAAGGCCACACGGGCCTTGTAGGTGGCACTGGCTTCGATCTCCTCCGCCAGCTGTGACGCACGAGCCTCGCGCTTGAGGAACTCCTCAGAGTTGTCTCGCTCCAAGGGGACCCTGGAAACAAAAGGAAAAAATAGACTAAGAGACAGCACATATCCAGTATTTAAACAAATCAAGATATTCATCAGAGGTAATTTAAAACACAGATGAGATGACTTGCGTGTATGATGACAGGCTGCTGTCATAGGTGGACTTCACACCGTATGTCTCCTCATTGTATTTAAACATCTCATCAGGATCCCAACCATTTGACTGAGAGGGAGACAGTTTCAAAAAAGTGATTACAGCTTCGCACCATACCTCTCGTAACCGCAGAAAAATCACAGTAAAGTGTGACCTTAAGTGGCTTATTGTTTTAAACATCTCTAAACGTTACTGCTTATGATACTTCTAAAATGATCCAACTGCAACTTATTACATTATGTCAAGCCTGATTTGTTTGACGTCTCACCAGATCAGTGTCAAGAGATTCCATGCTGCCCGAGATGTGCTGCTCCCCTCCATCCCAGGGCTCCAGATCCTTCTCTTTGTGCTCTCCATTCAGACGGGCACTTACCGCACTGTCAGTGAAGTTATCTTCACCAACACACAAAATAAGCAACAGGATTCATATAATGTGTATCATGGTAATGCAAAAGCACACAAATGATTACGAAAGAGACATAAAATGTGAGATATGGGTGACAATGAAGTGGAAAACAAGTGATGATTTCAAATGCCGGGTTCAGACTACACGACGACATTAACTAGATTTTGGCACAATCCATTTGACGCAGCGTGTTGTGGTGATTCGTAAACGACAATGGTTGTCGGGATGGAAGAATCAATCGTTTTATATCGTATAGTGTGACACCGTGGACGATAACAAACGCTCCACAAAGTCCCGACAGAAAGACTAGCATGTTTCATATTTTTTCGGCCCTCCACGATGGGTTCCGTCACATCTGTGACATTGACCAATAGGAGCACAAAGGCTCTTCCGAACACAGCTTTCCAACATACCGAAACGAAGTTTGTGGAGCTATGACAACATTACTCCTGCCTTTATGATGCTAACACGACGACGCTTCAGTAGACATTGCTTGTTTACGCTCTTGTTTCCGGAAGTCAGTCGCTAGTTCCGCTTTCTCGATGACATCACACATATTTCTTGTACACAACAAGAATTTAGGAGTCAACATCACATAATCTGACACAGTGATTATCATAATAGACAATGTTGTGTAGTTTGAACCCGGCATAGATGGACACAAATGGTGGTGCAAGGGCGAGGGTCTCATATATAAAAATAATACAACTATATTGTATCTGAGCTCACCAAATTACAAAACATTTTAAAGGCCAGGTTATCAGAAAAAAAGATGGAGCAGTATTTATTCTTCTGACATCATGTTCAATTTATTATTGAAGAATTAAGCTCTTGACTTGTACCAATAACCAGAAAACTAATTAGTATTCCTGTCCAAGCAGACATGAAACAAAGTTTCCTGTTTATATTTCCATCATTGCTAATAGTTTATTAAATCCTAACGCTTAAACTAAAGGTGCAGTCAAATTTCTTGTCATGTGCAGTTTCAGTCAAAATACAGTTATCTCAAGGAATCCAAACAATAGGAAATTTTGCACGAGGGCGAAGAATTTTCATGTGGGTTCAAGTTGGTTATGAGGATAAGCCGCATTGACCAACAGAAAGCGAATGTGATCGCACCTTAAAACTATATAATAAACTTGATTAATTCAACAGGAAAGCTAATTAGAAAGTGAGATGCCTGAGAACATGACCTTCACTGGAGTAAGTCAGAGGTTAAGGGTCACAGAGAACTCAAGAGGAAACACAGTAATACAAAAGAATTAGGAAAGAATCAACATGCATTTCGGTCCATGTACATTTTTATAATTTCATTTCCTATTTTTGAATAACGAGAAATGAAAAGACGGCTCGTCTATTTATTTAGTTTTTTTCTTGTTTAGTTTAAAAAACAGAAAATAAGATTTCGGCTAAATTTCTTCATAGGCATACATCTTTTCACAAATTTTCATTTAGATTTGTGTTTAGACTATTATAAAATCATTATTATAATAAAAATGGCTCTTTGTCAAAGTTTAGCATTTTTTCTACTGAAGAATATTTTTTTGCAATTGTCCAAATATTACAGTCAAACCTGAACATGGTGTTGTGAGTGTTACATGTGCATGTTTGTATTTGTTCTCCATTGTGGATCTGTTTTGGAGTTATAACATTATAGTTCTCAAATCAAGTTCAGTTTTGGTTGCATGCATTGTTGTAAAGATAAAATAACGTTTTGCACATTACATTTTCCATTGTATTGACTGACCTACACATCTGCCTGCAGACATCAAGCTGTGCAGATTCATTTATAGATTTAACAACATTAACATGAGCCAGAGGTGTCCAATCCTGCTTCTGGAGAGCCAATGTCCTGCAGTTCAGCTCCAGCCTCTATTCCAACACAATGCATTCTCAGAAAAAAGGTACAAAAGCTGTCACTGGGGTGGTACTCTTTCAAAAGGTACACCTTTGTCCCTAAATGGTACCTTAAAGGTACATATTGGTACCAAAAGTGTACATATACTGTAAGTCCCTAAATTATACATATTAGAACCTTTTTAAAGGGTTGCATCCCAGTGACAGCTTTTGTACCATTTTCTTCTGAAAGTGTAGCCCGGATATTTCTAGTAAGCCTAGAAATAGGCTAGGATTACTAGAGGACACCCATGACATAGGCCCTTCACAATAATTGAATGTAATTTATCAATACCTAGTACATCTTTAAATATAGAGCTCATGACAAATAAAAAAAAAAATTAAAAAAAAAAAAGAAAAAAGTAAAAGTACGGTCACACTTTAGATTATGGTCCAATTCTCATTATTAACTAACCTTTAATTAAGACTTTTGCATCAAACTCCTAATTACTACTTATTAATAGTTAGTAAGGTAGTTTTTAAGTTTAGGTATTGGGTGGGATTAAGGATATAATCATACAGAATAAGGTATTAATGTCTGCTTTATAAGTACTAATAAAGTCAATATCCTAGTAATATGCATGCTAATAAGCAACTGTTACCGAAAGTACTTTAGTAGTTAGAAAATACTAACCGGGCTTTGCTGGACAAACATTAAATGCATTAAGCAGTGGGAATAAATAACCAATTAAGCATGTAACAATAATAACTTTAAAAAGTGCTGTTTTCTTAATTTACAGTGTTAGGAGGGTTGGTTTGAAATTATATTACACATATGATCGAATCCGTTCAATGTAATTTGTAGGTTAATGCATTTGGTTAAATGACACAAAGCAACATGATCGAATTAATTTTGGATTATTTGTTTAACACTGATTTTAATTTGAACCACTGCAGAAACTCTCCTCAGATCATAATTCATATATTTTTATTGGATTTTATTTCTAATCCTAAGTAAATTATTAACGTTTTTTTATAACCAACCATTTACAAAGTATTCTAGCCTTCTAGCCAATGTATTCAACTTTAACAGTACAGTTCCTATTCATAATTCATATTTGTGTATCAATTTAAGGCCTATAATACAGTTACTCTCCCACCATGCTAATTTTGTCGGGTATTAAGTAGCCTACATGTTCACGGATTCAATCATTTTTTCTCTCATTCTTTTCATGTAAACTGAGTACACAATACTTACAATCATACTTTTTTACTTTATTTCGATCTATTTTTCACAATTATTTATTCAGGTGTGTCACACACACACACACGTTTTATGGGGACCTTCCAAAGACAAATGATTTTATACTGTACAAACTGTATTCTATCCCCTGACCCTACAAAAAAATCTCTTAGTATGATTTATAAGCTGTACGATTTATGTTGCTTTTAAATATAGAAATAATAAATAATACACCAAACTCTGTGTCAGCATACTGTATTGCTTGCGACTATTCAAGTGTCGTAAATTAGAGGCAAAGCTGCGCTTTATTATATGCCCAGCAACATATGCTTCAAATGTCAACGAATGGTGGTTCATGTGGTGACAAATGCTTATAAAAATGGCATTTGGCAGTGAGACTTATTTTAACTGACAGAATTAAGGCCATACTGAAGACAGCCCGGATCGACCAATCAGATTTAGGGGCTTTCAGCGCCGCCCACGTGCGAATAAAATCTCGATTTGTAAACCAAACGAAAAATGAGAAAGAGTCTAAATCTAATTTTCCGTTTGTTAGAGTAAACAAAACAAAAAACTAATAGACAAGCAGTCTTTACTAGGCATGTGCCGGTATCAAATTTTCGTGCTGCGATTAATTGAATGAGCTTTTATCACGGTATACGGTATTATCACGATATTTTAATTGCTCAAGAGAAACAGATGGATTGCGGGTATCTAAAAAAACAACTTGCATCACAATGTGTAATTGTGATTTTCAAAACATGGTAACTAAACAGAATTTTATTAAGTTTAGTGACAACGTGTTACAATGTTTACATGGTATAATGACTGGTAGGTTACTGTTTGTATTCAAATAAATTATTGTATTTGATTTTAATCTTAATTCAATATTGACTCATTTGGATAAATATTAGGTAGGCTACAGTCTGCATGTTAATTTTTCTCAAGAAAAAAATATATCTCACATAATGCTGTAAACAGAGAGAAATTAAATATAATGCGCTTTTCATTATAATAACAATTATGTAATGACAAGTAAACATATAATTAATATGTAATAAAGTCCACATATTTAGCAAAATGACAATTTTTTCTAGTCAACTAAAGTGCTGGTCATTAAATGGCTTTCCTGAGGTAAATGTAACGTTCTGTGACATAACTGTTCTCCTGCAGTTTTATTGACCTCTTTCCGTGAAAAACACTGATTGATCGACATTTTGTATGAGGCATAAACCTTAAGGTAAGTTGTACTGTATCTTTAAATAAAAAGTAACAGATGATCGGTTTACTTGAACTGAGTCGCAGCGATCAGTCACAATGGACAGAACCTTTTTTTTTTCATATCAAAAGTAACCTGCTCTGTCTAGTCTGTCGGTGTCAGTGTCCTCTTTGCTCCGCGATTTTTCTCTGCGTGAGAGCGTGTGAAAAGTGTCAATTCCGTAAAGCGGCTTTCAGACAGAACGCGATTTGCTATTTTCCAAATAAAAAGTTGAACTATTTTTAACTTTGACCCCGGCGTGCTTTGGTCGACGCAGCAACAAAACGTCCCCGCGAGTATTCTGCGTCCTGTCTGAAAGGCGCTTGAGTCTCAAGTTGAATGCGTGAGAGTTGGCAGCCCTGCGGGGGGTAAATCGTCGGCAGCGTTCCTCCTTCCGCCATGCTTCTACTCCATGTGATGATTGTTTACATTAGACTAGAGTGCGCTCTGCGCCGCGTGCACACAGTGCTTATACATGTGGGGATTGTTTACATCAGAGTGCGCACGTGTTTTGCGGAGCATATACACAGTGTTTAAGCGGTTGATAGAAAATGATCTAATGCGTGTTCTAAAAGTCTAAATTCAAATCTATTATTTTTCACGGTATTTTGAAGTGGCCGCGATAACAATATCGTGCATATTCATTACCGCGATTTATCGCATTACCGAATACCGGCACATGTCTAGTCTTTACATTTCTCACTATTTCATTCCAGATAGGAAATAAAATGATTAAAAAATACACAGACCCATTTCAATCTGAACTTTCAAAGAATTGATAAAGTAGTTTTCATGCCAGCATAATTTGTTTATCGTGTGTTAAACTGGCCTTCAATTGAATTTAACTTTGTTAATGGTGATTTCAATACATTCGTTTTTATAAAGGAAGAGGAGAAAAAGCATGCAAATGGATCAAAACTAAATCACAACCTGAAGAATTATGATCTCACACCAAGATTTATTTAGATAAAGCAATACTGTAGTGCTCATGAAATGAAACAGGCCTCTAATATGACATCATCAGGTTCATGATGCAATGACAGTCAAAATGTTACAGTAGTTACTTGCAGCCAGCTTTGAGGGGGTTCAGCACTTGTCTGTTGCTTGTTTGGCTTTTGGTATGGTGAATGACATTTTATCTTCACACGATTCAAAATCGAAATCTAGTAGCTGAAGTTATTATAACATTACTTCACCTCAGTAAGCATGAGGAAAATTGTGCATTGTAGAACACAAACCTTCTGTAAAAGCTACCTCTAATTGATCTGTTAAATGTGCCTTTTAGGTACTTAAAATAGGGGTGTTATTAATTAGTAAACTAATTTCTAGTTTGACCCAGCATGATCCCTGATCAAGCAAGATTACAATAACAAATAACAAAAGCATTTCTGTGTCAAAATGCCTGTAAGTCTTGCACTATTCACCTACTCAAAGAATGCCGCAAGCAACTAATAAAAGCATTTTTTTTTTTTCATAAAAATACACTGGTAAAAGAAATGGATGAGTTGTATTACCTGCATCTGATGAGACTACGCCCATTTAAGAGAAAAAGACAGAATAAAGAAGGGGTCAGATTGTGAAAGTCATTGAAGAGATTCAACTAATGCAGTGCATTTCAAGAGCTACAGTTAAATAGACAGGCTGAAAGGGATTGGATTGACTGAAAGGAGCAGTGGAGACATTAAATATACACACTTTAATGCAAACTGCAAATGCTGTTGTCACCAAAAGGATAAAAACAATTGATTTCTTGCCTTATGAGGTTGTTCTATATCCAATATGTCAAGTATGTCTGGAACGATAATTTCATAAGTGTGTTTTGTATTGCTGAAAGCAGTATGTAGTAGCAGCATTATACATATTTTATAACGAGTGGTTTGCTATGTCTTTGATCCATCAAAATGTCATACCATCTCATAACAACACATTTTGAACTCAGTAAACAAAACATAATGGCAGGTCTACAGCAGGCACTGTCCATTATGATGTTTCTGGTGGTCTGCATTTACACTGCAAGGCTCAGAGATCTGATTGTGTAACACTGACCACATCACAGATTAAGTTGATTGTTCTGGTATATCCCTGTGGTCATTACAAATAAGCTAAGATGGTCTTATTCTTCTCTGCACAGTCATTTCCCGAAATAATACTCATTCATATTTTTTTTTACATGAATTATGTACATTCAAAACCAGCTTAAAGGGTTAGTTCACCAAAAATTAAAATTAAGTCATTAATTACTCACCCCCATGCTGTACCAACCCCGTAAGGCCTTCGTTCGTCTTCGGAACACAAATGAAGATATTTATGATTAAATGTGACAGCTGGATCACTCCTCCATAGGCTCCCTAAGGGAATGAATCCTGACGGCCCGGAAAGTCATTAAAGAAAATGTTTAAATATTCCATGTCACAACAGTGGCTCAACTATAAGTTTATCAAGCGACGAGAATACTTTTTGTGCGAAAAAACAAACAAAAATAACGACTTTATTCGACTATTCCTTTTCTTCCTTGTAGGCCTGAAACGAGACTTCAAGAGATTTCCACGACGCGCACGCGCGAGAACTTAACTGAAGTAGTTGAAGGAGATCGCAATTCTCCCGCATGCGTCGTGGAAATCTCTTGAAGTCTCGTTTCAGGCCTACAAGGAAGAAAAGGAATAGTCGAATAAAGTCATTATTTTTGTTTGTTTTTTTCGCACAAAAAGTATTCTCTTCGCTTGATAAACTTATAGTTGAGCCACTGTTGCGACATGGAATATTTAAACAATTTCTTCATTGACTTTCCGGGCCGTCAGGATTCATTCCCTTAGGGAGCCTATGTAGGAGTGATCCAGCTGTCACATTTAATCATAAATATCTTCACTTGTGTTCCGAAGACGAACGAAGGTCTTACGGGGTTGGTACAGCATGGGGGTGAGTAATTAATGACTTAATTTTCATTTTTGGGTAAACTAACCCTTTAAGTTGTGTATGTGTAATGTGTATCTTTGTTCTTAATTTTTAATAACAAAGAAAATAATGACAAAGATTTTTATCTTCGCCACATTGGCCTAAATGTCTGCCATTCTTTTTTATTTTATATTTTATTACCTAAGGCTCTGTTTTTAAAATAGGGACATTAGTTTGTCTGTAATGCTCAGTCACTTGCAAAATACACTCACCTAAAGGATTATTGGGAACACTATACTAATACTGTGGTTGACCCCCTTTCGCCTTCAGAACTGCCTTAATTCTACGTGGCATTGATTCAACAAGGTGCTGAAAGCATTCTTTAGAAATGTTGGCCCATATTGATAGGATAGCATCTTGCAGTTGATGGAGATTTGTGGGATGCACATCCAGGGCACGAAGCTCCCGTTCCACCACATCCCAAAGATGCTCTATTGGGTTGAGATCTGGTGACTGTGGGGGCCATTTTAGTACAGTGAACTCATTGTCATCTTCAAGAAACCAATTTGAAATGATTCGAGCTTTGTGACATGGTGCATTATCCTGCTGGAAGTAGCCATCAGAGGATGGGTACATGGTGGCCATAAAGGGATGGACATGGTCAGAAACAATGCTCAGGTAGGCCGTGGCATTTAAACGATGCCCAATTGGCACTAAGGGGCCTAAAGTGTGCCAAGAAAACATCCCCCACACCATTACACCACCACCACCAGCCTGCACAGTGGTAACAAGGCATGATGGATCCATGTTCTCATTCTGTTTATGCCTAATTCTGACTCTACCATCTGAATGTCTCAACAGAAATCGAGACTCATCAGACCAGGCAACATTTTTCCAGTCTTCAACTGTCCAATTTTGGTGAGCTCTTGCAAATTGTAGCCTCTTTTTCCTATTTGTAGTGGAGATGAGTGGTACCCGGTGGGGTCTTCTGCTGTTGTAGCCCATCCGCCTCAAGGTTGTGCGTGTTGTGGCTTCACAAATGCTTTGCTGCATACCTCGGTTGTAACGAGTGGTTATTTCAGTCAAAGTTGCTCTTCTATCAGCTTGAATCATTCTCCTCTGACCTCTAGCATCAACAAGGCATTTTCGCCCACAGGACTGCCGCATACTGGATGTTTTTACCTTTTCACGCCATTCTTTGTAAACCCTAGAAATGGTTATGCGTGAAAATCCCAGTAACTGAGCAGATTGTGAAATACTCAGACCGGCCCGTCTGGCACCAACAACCATGCCACGCTCAAAATTGCTTAAATCGCCTTTCTTTCCCATTCTGACATTCAGTTTGGAGTTCAGGAGATTGTCTTGACCAGGACCACACCCCTAAATGCATTGAAGCAACTGCCATGTGATTGGTTGATTAGATAATTGCATTAATGAGAAATTGAACCGGTGTTCCTAATAATCCTTTCGGTGAGTGTAGTAAAACCAACATGAAAAAGAATCGTGATAAAATCGTGAACCGTGATTTTCCTGGAAAAAAATCGTGATATGATATTTTTGCCATATCGCCCACCCCATGCGCATGTGCAATGACGTTGAAATAACGTAATGACGTATGGCGCGCGGAACAAGCTGTTCTTCCTGTTGAATAAAGTGTTGTATAAATGAGAGTCCTGTCATTCTAAAATTCTCCTTTCACTCCACGTCTGTAAAGTGGAGCAGGACAACGTCCCACCAGTCCTTGTTTCGGATTCTTATCCACAGATGACCGATTTTGGGCGCGGGGAGGGGCATTTTTAAATCGTTATTAATATAAGCAGCACGGCACAACGGTTCATTTGCTCATCGTCTCAAATTATGACCAGAAATGGATAAATATTAAGCCTGCAGTTTAAAACAAATAAAGAACCAATGTAGGAGAATGGTTATTATGCTTAAACAGCAGGAAACTCTGTATATTCGTGCATCGTGCGCATGTAAAAAAATCTATTCTGATTTGAAGCTTGTGACATATAAGCGTGCACATCAACCCGATCACGTTTAGCGTTCATGAAAACACTACGATCAGAATGAATTCAGTCCGATTGAAACAAAAGTTGTGCATGTAAACGAAAAGACTGCTTCTTCACTGATAGACAGACTGTCAAATACAGCGCGGATTAGGGCTGTCACTTTTTATTCGATATTCGAATATGCATTCGAACATGACGTGAAATATCCGTAATCGAACTATAAATAAACTAACCGGTTTTTAAAGTGCCATGTTTAGCGCATTTTTTACAGTCTATGATTAGACTGTTTGTTTTTCATTTTATTGTTTGCCATCTCATCCAGTAGCGGGCACTCTAAACGTATTGTAGCGTAAACTCATGACCAAATCAAGCGAATAATAGCCAATAGCCACCCTGTTTTGAAAATGGAAGATAACACACAGAACGGCCAGCCTGAGCGGACAATTTCTACCCCAACTCATCTAAAAAGTAGTGTCTGGAAATGGACAATCCGATTGATGAATCCGAACATGAACATGTTTACATGAACGATACATAAAGTAATGTGCGCGTTATATGTCACAAGATTCAAATCCGAATTGATTTTTTGACATGCGCACACTGCACGAATATGCCGCTGTTCGCGCATAACTATTCTCCTCTATTGGTTCTTTATTTGTTTTAAACAGCAGACTTGATATTTATCCGTCTCTGGTCATGATTTGGAGACGATGAGCATGATTTGCCGTGCTGCTTGCCTGCTTATATTGATCACGCAGTAAAACCCTGCGCCCAAAACCAGTCGTCCGTGGATGATAATCTGAAACAAGCGCTGGTGGGACGTTGTCCAGCTTCACTTCACAGACGCTGAGTGAAATAAGAATTTTTTAATAACGGAACACTCATTTATGACACTCTATTCAACAGGAAGAACAGCTCGCTCCGTGCGTAATACGTCATTGCACATGCGCAGTCCTTTTAGTTTCGTAGATATTCGAATACATTGCTTGATATTTGATATCCGTTCGAATTTGATTTTTCTCAAAAGTGACAGCCCTAGCGAGGATAGCTATCACTATGGACGCATGGACCTCGCTGACCACTGATTCCTACATAACACTAACTTGCCATTACATTACGGAATGGGAAATACATAGTGCAGTGTTAGAGACGCGCAGTTTCGACGAACGACATACTGCTGTGAACATAGCCAACTACCTAAAAGATGCTACAGAACAGTGGCTGTCAAGCTCGGAGAAAGTAATTGCATGCGTTCATGATAACGCTAGTAACATGGTTCTGGCGAATCGAGGATCAGTGCCCTGCTTCGCACACACCCTGCAGCTAGCCATCAACGAAGGCTTAAGTGTTGCTTCTGTCAAAAGCGTGATAGCTGCCAGTAGCCGATTGGTGGCACATTTTCACCACAGCACCGTGGCTACAGCAGCACTTCGCCAGAAACAACAGCAGAACGTACCCGAACACAAACTTATCCAGTACTGTCGTACGCAGTGGAATTCTGTGTGCGATATGTTCGAACGTCTTTTTGAACAGAGATGAACTGTGTGCGCTGTTCTGTCAGATCGCAATACTACAAAACTTGCAGATGCAAAGACACTGGACTTGAAAGATGAGCACTGGCAGATTATAGAAGAACTGATACCTGTTCTCCAGTCTCTGAAGTGCACCACAACAACAATGTGCAGTGAGACGCATGTTTGCGTTTCGATGGTCTATCCGATCACACATAGCCTCATCACTAAACATCTAAACACACAGACCAGTGAGTCTCCAAGAGTTTCGGAATTCAAGACAGCAGTGGCAGAATCTCTGAAACGGCGCATAGTCACTGTTGCTGAGGATGCTGAGAAAGTGGCTCTACCTCTGATTGCCGCAACATTGGATCCAAGACACAAACATCTGCAGTTTCCCGAGACAGAGCTTCGAGAGAGAGTAAAGGAGAGTCTGAAACAGCTTTACGACAGCGTTACAAATTCTGTCTCACCCATTCAAAATGACCCTCAGCCTGATCGAGCAGCAGCAACTACGGCGCTCAACACTCTTTTCGGTGAGGATTACGGCACTGGCGAGAGTGATTTTTGTTCATGTGACACAGAAATTGAACGGTACTTCAGTGAGCCATGCATCTCTGTAAACCAGGACCCTCTACTGTGGTGGAAGGTAAATGAGAATCAGTTTACAAAGCTGAGCAACATTGCCCAGTGGTCCCTAGCTGTTCCTGCGACATCTGTTCCAGCGGAGCACGTTTTTTCCACCGCCGGGCTAATTGTGAATAGACTCCGCACACGTCTCTCACCTGAGCACGTAGACCAACTTATCTTTTTGAACAAAAATATGTAGGCTGTAGCCTATAGTTAAGTTTCATCAGTCGTGGCAAATATGCCTATCCAGGATGTTTTTTTGTGTTTGTTTTATTAAATGATTCCCTCCGTTTTATTTACACATAGAAGTCGTTTGTTACACTTATTAAATGAAAACTAAGCTGTTCATTTTTGTTTTTGTTTCATAAGCACAGTAGAAATATGCTGCTGAAGTAGCCTGACACTGAAGAGAACGTTTTATTTACTGTTGAAACAAGAAGCCTAAAAGTATCATGTGTATTCATTTTTATGATGATGAACATATCCTTTAAATTGTATTCAGAATTCATCAATCATGTGTTTTTCAGTAATTTAAGTCAGTTTTACTCTGACTTAAGTGTAATTTTAGCCAATAGCTGGGTTTCAGTCACGTGATTATGATGACGATTATGATGACGCGGGAAGACGGGGCGATTTCAGATGGAGGGCAGGAAGTAAACATGGAGAATACGTCTATGGAGGAAACCGTTGCGGAGAGCCCGTATTGAGTCTAATTTACCTTGATCATTTAATGTCCCATTCCCACTGATCCCCTGAACGACAACCTAATGCTATATAAACACAGACACAAAAAAACACGCTGGCTAGCTAACATACCGCCGCTGCAGAGACACGGCATTAATAGACTCTGCTCCTCCCAAACCGCAGACGTAACGTTACATTAAAAATCCACTTTTTACGGTGTTGTTCTGTGAGCTTTTTACATTTCTCACCTTTATGAATGACTATCTTTGGTACTCTATAAAAACCCTTTCCCTTTTCTCGATTAGAACGATTGGGGCCGCCGTAAACAACACAAAACATTGATGGCAGATCCTTAGCTATTTCACTTCCTGCCCTCCATCTGAAATTTCGCGCTCTCGCGATGCAGCAGCGTGACGTCACGTGAAACCAACCTATATACTGTAAAATAACATTTTGTTCTATCAGAATGTGCTAATGTAATCCAAAATATTGCTAAAATATTAAATTGATATCATTGTCTCCATGACGGACACACCCCGCCCCTGAAATAAGAAATGCCCATCCCTAGCAGCCACACACTCATTCTGCAGAAAACACAATGAATGGCTCTAGTTTTAGTAATAAATAATATCCTGAGGCTTGACTTTACATCTTGAAAAATCTTTTCTAATGGTTGATGGCAACTTATGGCAACATATTTTCAAGTCAAAGCACACTTTGCAATGTCTAAATTAAGATGTTTGTTTTTAGGTCAGTTTTCCTGCTATTTCTGTTCATAGATAAATTGCACAGGCAGTTACTACACCTTTTACTTTTTTTGTACATATCTATCTATCTACAGTATGTATCTACAGTATGTAATTTACACCTGTTAAGTAACCACTAAAGAAGCAGGGACAAACGTTCATTTGACACAGTTCTCACCTTTCTTGGCATAGTTGAGGTCCACATCTTTGAAATGAACTACCACTACATCTGAGGATTTGAAGATGATGCTCTCCACAATATCCTCACGGCGAGGGCCCACATTAGGTTCAACACTCTTCCTGTGTGCAGCATCCAGGACAATATCACACTACAGATGAAGAGACCAACACAATTTAAAAAGAGGGACAAATGCAGGGGTGATAGTAGAAAAAAATCTTGAGCCTGAACTTTTTTCCCTGGGACAGATGCATAAGGGCGAGTCTTGTCATATATTTTTGTCATTATTTTTAGAGAATGCAAGACACACACAAACACGTGCCTATCTTCATAATTCTAGTTTTGACTTCTAAAGTGTTTTGAATTCGACCCAAATCCTATATTTCACTAGCACTGCACTGCAATATATTTTATTCATGATTAATATTGCATTGCAAAATAAAATAAAATAAAAAAACAAACAAAAAAAAAAACAGATGTGTACATTTAAGATAGTTCTACTTAATTTATTATTCCAATATCCAAATATGAAACTTGATAAAAAGAAAAGAGGGCTTTTATTTGTGACGTGCTGTCTTTGCATTTGAACATTGCACATTTTAAACAGGACACATATTAGCTGAATAAACGTTAGCCAATACAAACATACTTAAAGAAAATAGTTGACAATGAATAGACAGGAGTCCTGTCACAGGACCAATAATAGCAAAACGAATCACTTATTCTAAAAAGAATATCAAGTTAGACGAATCTGACATAGGGCTGTAATAGTAAAACATCCGTCATTTAACAAATTTTAAAAACACGGAGAGATAATAAAAAATGCTTTCTGACATTTTGACAGGAAAAAAAAAAACACACAACCAAAAACAAAATTTAAACTAAGCCGCCCGTCAATTTTCATTTTACAATGATCTTCTCTCTCTGTGTGCGCGGTCTATGTTTGTGAGAGAGAGCTCGCGCGGCACTGAGACAATGGTAGGCTACTTTTTAATCCATAAGTAACTAACGCGCTAGTTTTCATACAAAATTATGTAGTAACATAATTAGGTGGTAGTAACATAATTAGGCGGGCCGCGGGAGTGGAAGGGGATCCTTTATTGCTGTCGATTTTCAGTCTCTTTTTAATGATAGGCTTCACGCACCTGTCAATCATCCCCGCTTGCTATTTGGGGAATGAACCCAGCGCTATGACGCTGTGATTGGTCGAACTCCGCTTCTTTTGCTGTTGCTTGATTTGAGGACTGCGCGTGCACAGAGGCGTCACCAGGTTTTTGAGTAGTTTAGAGTGACAAATCGTATCAGCGTACTTTGAGGTCAAAATGCGTACCCGCTATGGAAAATGCATACAGGTTGGCAGGTCTGCGATTGGCTGAAGTAGGCTTACTGGTGTGGGTTTAGTGAAAGCGTGTGGGAATTCTCAGATCCGCGAACGCGAACCTGATTATTATTATTTTATTTTTTTCGCAGACACGTCTGTACGCCGGAAATCCAGCATGGCGCCAGAGCGCTATCAGGCCTGCAAATGCCAAATGTGCATAAAACTACAGTAAAACAAAAATGGCTACACAGTGATTTAAACACTTGAGTTTAGAGCCATAGAAAGTCTTTTCCTCACCTCTGGGCCATAGGTTTTAAAAACTCCTTCGTAGATCAGGCCATTTTTAACCTTAAGTTCACATTTGTTTCCCTGTTGAGTGGTGAAGCACAAAACAAATTTCAGTATGATTGAATTGGTTTAATTTTGGTAAAGAGGCTAATAAAATAAATAAAAAAAACAGAGAAAATAATAACAGCTGCACAAACAAGCATTTTTATAACTTTACTAATAACTGCATTTGGACTCACCACAACTGAGGTCAAAACATGAACCATCCTCATGTTTGCATAAACTCCACTGAATGCCACCTTAAATAGGTAAGGAGACACAGACAATACTTATATTTAAATTGTATTACAGTGCTGGTCCTTTAACATAATTGTCTGAGCAGTGTTCAAGGTTCTGATATTGAGCTCAACTGAGGACTGCTTGCGGAGCAAATTTTAGCTCTATTTAGACATTTTTTGTCGATTTAGAAAATCAATGTTATGAATAAGTGAAAGAAACTTAAAGAAAAGTTACAACTCACTGCAGTGGAAGGTCCTTTGGCATTGTTGCGTCCTCTGTAGGGAAGAAAGAAAACAACATAATGATTAAGCTTGATAGATAGATAATAATCAAATGGAAACAAGGAAAAGTTTTCAGAGCCAAAAAAAAAACAGTTACACACTCCTAGGAACAATAATTCATGTAATACCGGTTGTGCTATCGATTGCAATATGCACTGGTATACATTCAGAGCTACAATGACAAGGGAGCAAAGGCATCATTTGCGAGTTGGACGGGAGTCCCCACCACTTTTTGCTGGGGTCGATATTGTCCCCACCCCTTTTTTGAAACATCTGCACGGATATACCTAATGCAAATTAAACATATCCAGTTGATGTTCATTGTGTTAAATAAGAGGCGATTTGGCGCTGGAATGTGTTGTTTTTGAAATCATACTGAGTGTTCGTTGCCAACCAGTGGCGGAACTTTTCTTCACTGGCTTGTGAACAGTCTTCACACAGACATGAGCATCAATCAATTACTTAATAGAGTGGTCCAGGTATGATGTAAATTTGTAGGCCAAAACGCGGAAACGAGTTAGCATTTTAGCACTTAAGGTTCAATCGCCTTGAATTCAATGGGGTTTTTTTAATGGGTTTTTGGTTAAATGGCTGAAATAAAGTCTGTGGTGAACAAGCTCAAAATACTTTTTTTACGTTTTATTCTACTAAAGGGCAAACCCTTCTTTGTGGCTTCAGGACAACAAAATCTTGTGAGCTTTTCGGCCAATTTTCGTAAGCGGATCTTTTTTCTGATTTTTGATGTTTTATTATACGACATAAAATACATCAGTATTACCACACTCGTGATTTTTTTTTTGAGCTGTTACATGCCTTGAAAAAGGCGGTTGCTAACAAACAAGTGGCTAAATGAGGCTGTCGAGGACATTAAGCATCATCATGCTGAACAGGTAAACTCAGTCCACTTTTACAGCCTCGTTATGCTTACAATTGTGTTCTTATAAACGATTCTAACTCAAACTTTGAGGGAAAATGTTTTTTAGATAAAAACTGAAAGAGTTGTCTGAAGCTTAGTGATGGTGACGTTGAAGTCGTGGGACCGTGATGTAGTTCGTTTATAGCTTACTTTTAGCTTTTTACTTCTAGGGACTACATTTAGGCTTCAAAATTAATAAAACTAACAATACATTGGATTATAGATATATTGGATGTAAGAATGAAACTTTCACATTAAACATGAACTATTGAAATTGATTACAATAGCATTTCACAGAGAGGATGTGATTCGTAGACACTGACTGCATTATACCAGAAACATGCAAGTATGAGAGTGAGAGATCCTAAATTATAAAGTGTTCATCTACACATTTAGGACAAAATACCAATGAGGTCTCTAATGTGCAGCAAGAATGAGTTCAGTGAGCATGATCTGAATACAAACTATCAAGAGCTTCCAGTCCATTAAAATAAATTAGAGAATAAAAGCTGTGAATGACAGTCCTCCTTTTTCAGCAGCCAGACTGCAAATCAAATGCTGCATTACAGGAGGTGTAGGCTTCACTGCACCACTCACGATTCCCACAGTTTCTACAAGTCATAATACTCTTGTTGTTCCATGTAAACAAGAATGACATTTTTCACTATGCAGCAGCGCGACTATGTGATGCCAATAAAGGCCTCTCTGCCTCTTAGCTGTAGGAACACACGTTTTTAAATACATTCAGAGCTAAATAAAATCCGTAACAATATTTTTCGTGTATCACAGCACGCTCTACGTAACATACTTACAAAAATGTCATCTAGCAAGGACGGACTTATACAGGCAACCTCTTGGAAACGTCAAGGTTGAGATCTGACTTTCCCCTCTAGCGCCGCCACTCATCGGAAATACACCCGTCTGACAAATAGTCCCAAAACGTTCGTTTCCCAAATGATTAGTAACAGGAAAGACGCACTGGTGCCCTGGTGTTCTCAAGAAAACCAAATGCAAGAAAACTAGAACGGAAACTGGGTTAACGTCATTCTCAATAGTGACACAGAGAGCTAACATGCGACTTCTCATATGGGAGGATGAATTCCCATAACGTCGATTCACAGGCCCTCAGAACGGTTTAAAAATCAGACCTGGCAGAACTTTGTCGTTAGACAGACAAGATAAATAATACAAGCAAAAAGAAAAGGTGTCCGTAGCCACCAATTGTATTGGGATTGACACAAATTAAAGGGAAATGATAAAACGGTGTAGAAATAATGTAATTAACGGCTATTATTAAGGACCTCTTGATTTTATTTTGAGCAATTTCTAAAAAATACAAAATAAATTATCAAAAAAGTAGACTGTCATGCGGATAAAAGCAATAGATTACTAACAGTATAACCAAATAAATGTTGGCTAGTTAGTTGGCTAACAACACTACGTTACTATGAATTGTAACTTATCGCTGCTGGTATTTTAATTTTAGGACTCTCAAAGCATTTCTGTGAATGTTATTTAAATGTTAAAATCGGTAAATTACATTAGAATACATTCCAAAACGATATTATTGCATCCGTCTTGTGGGGAAAAGCTGGCACAGCCATATTTCCCCGGCAAAAAGGCAATTCATCCTGAACCTATTCACCACGGCACAAAACACGCCCCTCTTAAATATTCACGAACGTATTGTCCGCTATCAGCAGTTATATTTTTATAACCGCGATGGGTTTGTGCCCATTAACGTGTGAATGAATCCCTGTCCTGAGAACTTGGCCTATATCGGCCTACTTGCGCTCAATCCAAACCACTGCAAATTCACAAACTGCGTTTTTAAACTACGACACAAGTGCGGGCATGCCGCATCCCCCAGTAGGTTCGCGCTCCTCCGTCCTCCAAATTAAAACACCGTTATGTTGCAGATTCGGAACCCACCTGCCTATGTTCTGGCGTCCGACGCCTCCTCCTGCTCCCCCGGTACCGGAGGCCGCAGCGGCTCCGCTGTTGCTTCCGCCGGGTTTGCGATTACCACCGGCCTGCGGCTTCATGGACATGGTGATCCCATAAACGACAGCTTGAGCAGAGTTTTCTGACTGTTTGAAAAAAAAACCGTTTTACACCGCGCACGAGTGCGGAATATGCTATTTGACGTGTTAGCTGACAGTTGATCTAGTGACAGCCAACATGTAAAGCTACTCCTCCAGTTATTCAAGTATCCACTAATGCTGCCTGCTAACTTACTTCAGCTAGCTCTGCTGATTTTTTTCCCCTCCTAACCAGAGACGATTTAGTCCGTTTTAAAAACCAAAGCGAGGTCGATCCATATGTTTTAGATGTCAACAAAAATACCAACCCAGTAATTTCGCTTTTTTGTTGTTGTTATTTTAAGTGAGATATTCTCTGTGATATACACAGTTCACGCGGGGCTTCAGTACTGACCGATAGACCTAAACAGTCTGAAAAGCCACAAAAAGTGGCGGAAGGATATATATGTGTATACACATTCCAGGAATGTGTGTACTCCTTTTGTCGGTTTTGTTTGTTCTAAAGAGAAATGATCCCCAGTGATTACTGTAAATATGCTTGGAAGATGATGCGTTATTTAGTTAATATTGGAAATGGACTAATGTTAGTTTCGAGGAACACTGCTCTTATTTAGAGAGCACTACTTTCAGCAACTGCACCGATTACTTTGAGCGTTTGCGCGTTGACACTATAGGCCAGGACTGATATAGCCTACTGTTAAATTCCTAAGCACTGTGCAGTTATTCTTATCATTTTATTCGTTTGAGTGTTTATTTTAATCTATATTTCAAAAGTATTTTAATCCATAATCAGAAAGTTAGTAAAAACTTTTTTTTTTTAATCATCCTCATTTAACCCAATTGAGGCCTATCCGTATAAACATTTGGCCCTTTTTCATGTTGGCCTACTGGTTTGAAAAATTATTTTAAAAGATATTTGTTTACTCATATGTTGCAAGCTGGTTATATTCCTCCTTGGTTAGCAGCATCTGGGTAAATTCACTTCACTTTTCAACATTTTGGGAAGAACCAGATCCATAGAAAAATCTAATAATTTTGATTAATGATATTTGATAGGCAAGAAGCACACTCACACTCATAATAAATAAAGAAATATGGGAAACCAGAGTTGATTAACTATTTAAAGATTACTGTGATCCAAATTATTATGCAAGTGAAATATAAGATTTCAGCACAATAAACATTCAGATTTTAGTTTTTCAAAGAAAGTGATTCCCCCCCCCCCCCCCCCCCCATATCTTTTTAGATAACTAGTATCAGTCTCAGACAGGTTCGTTAAATAGTTTGCCAGGTCTTCTTAAGTATTGGAAAACCTAATTAAAGAGGTTGTTACATATTATTAGGCAAGTCACGGTTCTCTATGGGGAGGAAGAAAGATCTTTCTAAAGATGAAAAGCATGAAATCGTGCAATGTCTTACAAAATGGCATGCATGAAATAAACTAATATTTTACACAAACTGAATAGAGATTATCAAACTATCAAAAGATTTGTAATTTAGAGCACAGAAGAACTCGGTAAGATAAAGGCTTGTTAAAGAACGTTTCGGTCAAACAAATTAATTGTATTAAATGGGCAGCTATAAAAAAAGCTATACTGTTGAGCAGCAAACAGGTATTTGAAGCTGTTGGTGTCTCTGGAGTCCCAAGAATCTTTCCATGCAGGCTAGCAGTTGTACGTAAAATTGCATTTTAGCCACCCCTATCCCCAAACTTACAAAGACAAATATTTACATTGGGTTTAGAAATACATGAAGACTCATTTTTAAATAGTTTTATTCACTGACGAATGCTGTATAATGGATGGTCTAGATCAGAGGTCTTCAACCCTGCTCATGGAGACCCATTGTCCTGCAAAGTTTATTTCAACCATAAAGACTCTGAAGGATTCTTGAATAAAATAGAATTTAATTTGTGAAAGGAGTTTACAGACAAAAATAAAAGTAGATGCTCGACAAGCTCCGTCTCAGAGTTCTTTGGCATAGGCCCCGTCCTCAGTCCGGGTCTGAAGTTTAGCTTGTAGGTCCTGCCTGATGTTAGAGGCAGGGGCGGAGCCTACCCCCTGACGAGTGGACGGGAGGATGGGGGAAAACTTTGCTACGACACCTGCGGGCAACAACATGGGACGAGATCTTTTATATTCGATGTCAAGCTGTGATTGGTAGCGTGGAATTATAAATTAATGACGTGGCAGTGAAGTCTTTCTGGTAGAACTTACGCTTACGCTTTCATTTCTAACCTACTTCAGCACACCTGCCTGTGTTTTTTCAAGCGATCCTGAAGAACTTCAGGTGTGTTTGATTAGGATTGGAACTAAACTCTGCGGGGCAGTGGGTCACGCAGGAGCAGGGTTGAAGACCTCTGGTCTAGATAGATAGATTTCTGGATGGTTGGTGAATGGCCACCCCATAAGAAGACTGTGACATCAGTGAAGAGCTAGCGAGTGATGATTTGGGCTGGAATATTGGGAAGTGAGATTGAAGGTTCCTTTTGGGTCCCTGAGGATGTCAAAATGACTTCTGCAAGATATGTTTATTACATTTTTCTATGGTATAAAAAGAAGGATAGTGCCTTCTGAAATAAAAGGATTTTCATGCAGGACAACACACTATCCTATGCTGCAAAAACACCACGACAATAAAACTGTTTTAAAATGTATTTCTAAACCCAATGTAAATGTTTCTCTCTGTGAGCTTTGGTTAGGGGTGGCTGAAATGCAACTTTATGCACAAATGCCAGCCAGCATGAGTTTTTCTGGGACTGCAGAGACATGCTTTTTTGCTTCATATTAATTTTTTTGCAAAATTATAGTTGTTTTCATGCCTTTTGCAAAACATTGCACTATTTCATGCTTTTCATCTTTAGAAAGATCTTTCTTCCTCACCATATTGCATAAGAACTATGACTTGCTTGATAGACTTTTTCACATTTCCGATTTTCTCAAAAGCGGAAGTCGTCATGTTTAGGTAAACCTCTGTGAATGAGAGACGACATAAAAAATGTGTTTGTGTGTGTGTTCCCATTTGCTCAAATATTAAAACAAAAACTCCACAGTAGTGTTTTCACAACTTTCAAAAACAGGAAAAAATAGAGAGAGAGAATGATAACGGCAGTCAGAAGAGAGAAAGATGCCAATTATACAGTCACTCCTGCCGCTGTATTTGAAGCAGCCTCCCAGCAACGTTAACTATTTTTTTTGTATTTTGATGCAAAGGTAATATAATACAAAGTAAAGTGTTATAAATACATTTTAAAAAAATGAAAATTTAAAAAACTTTGTAGGATTTACGATGCTGATGACCGTTAAAACGAGTTAACTTGTTAATGTGAGAAATAAAACAAACACTTTCTTTGAAAAACTTTCTTACTGAAATCCTTTTGATATGTCTCTTGTAAAAGTGTAAAAAGGCTATCTCAGTAAATATTTAGAATTTAAATGTCCAATTACACAAGCAGGTTTACAGTGACACTAGCAATGGTTTTCTAAGTTGTTTTCAGACATGTGGCTCAAAACTGCCATAATTGCATAACTGCAGTGCACACTAAAATTTAACTACAGCACCTATTTTTTAATTGCTATTTGGTATATCAAGAGAATAAAATAAAACCACACTTGCATACATTCAGGCAAGTGTCAACTAGTAGCCCCATACAAGTACAGCTGTGTTGTTAGCCTACATTTAACTTTTTTGCTGTTTCATAAACTGTTTAGTGTTTCTTAACTGTTTTGCTGTTTGGCTGAAAAGTCTAATAATTCCCTGTTTAGTGGTAGGCTTCTATTGTGACAACATATTTAATTCATTTTTCTGAAAAATATAATATAGCCTACACACCATCATTAAAAAGTGAGGGCTTTTAAAAAATAAATACTTTTATTATGCTAGGATACATTTACTTCCTTATGAGGGATCTTTCCTCTAAATTAACAAGGTTGTTGTCAGTGTTGTCCTCCCACGTGACCGTATCTTAGCAACGTGATGCGTGGGTCATTATTAGACTAAATGGCTAGGTAAAGAACAACTTCTCCGTATGTGCGAGACATTCGTATTTGCAAGATTACGACTATTTTTTTCACATATGTTCGCGTGTTACTCAATACAAACTTTTTTTAAACAAACCTTTAACAGAGGTAACTGATTTCTACGGCACTAGAAAGACTAAATTAGCCTGGCTAACTGACACGCGCAGAAATTCTAGCGCTTTCATCTGGTAACATCGTGATTCTTTAGATCAAATTCTCCAGCTTTCCTTCTACAAGACACAACGAGCAATGTCATTGGCAGATAAGATAGATGCAGAACCTGAAGGCTCGAGGGAGCAGAAAAGCACAGTAGATAATCACATGAAGAAAGCATTACATGATGACGATGAAGGAGTAACGTTACAAGAAGCTGGAGAAGGAAGAAGTGAACTATCCAGTCTTGGAGAGAATGTTGCGGATTCACAAGTTTACACAGCCACGTCATTGTCTGTCATTCCCAAGGAGAACAGAACCAAAACTCACCCACTGGTAATGGTTTGATAAAATCACCCTTTTATTTACTTTAACTAACGTTACATATACTGTATATTATATTGTAATATAACGTCCATATATTAGTATCTTCTCAAACTAAAAAGATTTTATGTTTCACAATGACAAGCAGTCATATACTGTATTTTGCATTATATAATTACAATAAGTTTATTTAGGAGCTAACAATACTGATCTTGTTAAGTAAAAATCATATTATTGTCAAAGTCTTAAACACTATACCCACTATACCTTAGTTTCTTTATTTCACATCTGTATGTAAAACTTTGATCTTTGCAATTGCAGGTCCTTGACTGGGTTTATGGGATCAACCAAACACTACCCGTTCTCAGCCTGCAGGATGAAGATAGGCTTGTCATCTTGTATATTTGTGCTCATGTTGCTGTCATGTATGATCACACTTCAAATGCTCAGCATCTGTTACAAGTACGAGGCTCATTTGGCTACTTAGAAAGTAAATCATAAAGTTAATATAAAGCCTCAATTTTTATTGTAAACATGTACCTTTTGTGCTATTTGGTGTCTACAGGGCCACTACAGTCCAATCACCTGTTTGTGTGCCAGTGAAGACAGGCGTTGGCTTGTGACAGCGGACATGGGCCGAGAGAGTCTTGTTATTATATGGGATGCTTATACAGGGTAACTCTGACCCAAATATTCATATGTATATGAATATATGTGTGTATATGATTATACAATCAATTTATATTGTTTTTTTGTAAATCTGTCCTTATAACTGACTGTAAGGACTTGATGGTCTTGAAAATGATTTTCAAAAAACCTGTTGAAGTCGTGACGAAACGAAAGTAGCAACAGATCTTTTCTTCCGTATTGTGATGTACATCGAGGTGAAACGGATTATTGAAAAATAAATAAAGGTAGAGTGAGATCCATTGGTTGTTCTATCCATCCTATCCATTGGTTGTTGATTAAGCGGACTAAATGTTTGGAGAAATTCGGTGGACAATAAACAAACCTATACTTGGATGAATCAATCACAATAAGATCTATAACATGCATTTACAAAATAATTTTCATTTCATGTCGATCCATAACATATGTTGTAGGATTCCTGTGCGGACATTGTTTGACTGTCATCCAGAGGGTGGAGTTTCTGCCTTGGCACTATCAAAGGATTCAAAATATCTGACGACTGTTGGAGCTGGAGCAGTACAGGTTTAAAACATTATGTTTTATATTATCTATCATATTTTTACATAACCTCACTGTAGATATCTTACGTAATCTTAGATGCACCCTCCAGGAGCCGTGTATTTCCAGCATCTATCATAACTTGCCAAAAGAGACGTTGATCCCTGGGAGAGATGAAAATAAAACTTTATTAACTGAAATAATGATGAACATAAAAAGGTCAAATGAAATCACATAATATTTTCACTGGTTACAAATACACTAACCTATGTACTTTTTTTTCTATGCATCAGCGAGTGTGTATTTGGGACTGGACAGATGAAAGCGACAGCCCACAATATCAAGTTGACCTCAGCCCAAAATATGGTTGCCAGGTATGTTGCAAAATTGTGCTGTGATGAGGTTATTATGCTGACCTTACTGAAAAAAAAGTATACCTAAATGTATTTAAAATGCGTTTAATTCGTACTAAGTATACTACAAAACCATTAACATATTTACTGATGTATCGCTTGAGACTTACTGATATAAATATTTTAATTACATTTTATTTTGATTATAAAATACTTCTTTATTGCACAATGCACATTTCTTAAAATTAACCCTAATGTATTTTAATATCACTATTACTATTTGTAAAGATAGTCTCTGTATAATATTTTTCTTTAAATGCAAGATATTTGCAATAGTTCCACTTTAGCACAATCAAATATACTGAAGTATATCTTTAGTTGGACCTCAGCACTATTTAGAAAAAAAATGACTAAAATAACTAGAAAATAACTAAAGTGCATTTAGTACAAAATTAGTTGTTCCAATTTAGCAGACTTTAAGTATATCAATTTAGTATACCAACAATACAATTGCAGGGTATTTATAGTAATAACATTAATATGTAAATGTAAATATACTTAGCATAAAATAAATGTATTTCAAATACATTTTGGTATATTTATTATTCACTAGGGGAACACATACACAAAAGCTGAAAAGCAGCAATGTCTTAATTTACAACAAAAAAAAGTATTCTTTTTTTATTAATACTGGTTATCAGTCAGCTTTAAATGCATCTAACATGTAAACATTCTCCATGTCTTCCCAGAATCAAATTCTTTTCAATCCCACTGACAGCACACAGTTGGTTAGCAACAGTAGCTCTCAGGTTCTCTTCTACGACTGGGTAGGAATTATTTATTTGTGTTACTGATTTACTATTTTTGTTGTCTGTATAACAATGAATTCTGTTGCTCAGGAAAGGGGACATCTGGAATACTCTGCTCCTGAAATTACTGACAAGGTTGGCAGAAGAACCTTTCATCAGGTTACATTTCTGTGTGCTGTTGTGATGTATTCTGCTCTGCTTTTGGCATTGACCTTTTGCAAATATGTCCCCATTCAGACCTTCAATATGGTGCTAGGTTCCCTAAGCCAGTCCATCTTCCACTACGACGGTGTGCAGGCTCTTACAGCCACCTCAGCTGGGAATATAGTTCTCTGGGACAAGCAGACTGAGTCTGTCTCTTCTCAGCCCACAGTGAGAAAAGCCATGAAAATTGTGCCTCTCCAGAAGGAAGCGATCACCGTATTGACTCTGATTGACAGGTATATATGACACACAGATACAGTTTATGGCAAATTTGTGCATTAAGATTTTTCAAATAAATCCTAATAAGCTAACTGTGCTGCCACTGCACGGTTGTGCCTATTACATTTAGACTTGTTGTATGTTATATTTTGCTTTGCATTTGTTGTTTTTCTGTTTGACATTATTTAATGCCATTAGAAAATCTGTATGTCTTCATTTGTTCTCTGTCAAGTTTCATAGTTACAGGCGACGTGAATGGCCAAATCAAATTCTATGATGGAAATCTCAAGCTCATCAACTTTTACAATGAGTTTAGCATGGATCCCATCAGATCCATCTGCTTTTCCAAAGAAAAGCCTTCCGCTAGCAGCCTGGGATATCCAAAAGACTGCACACTTGATGCCAAACCATTTGTCATAAGGTGAAAAATTCAGAAAGATCTAATATTTATTATGATAAATGTGCCATAACAAAATATTTAATAAAAAAACTATGAGCAAGTGAGGATTATATATATGAATTATTGTTTAAAAACATTTCAAGGTCAAAGGTCAAAGCGTTTATTGTCATATGCATGGTGAGGAAAAACAAGCTTCCCTGTACAATGAAATTCTTTCTTTGCTGTCCACAATGAATGCCACGACTAGTGCAAAGTACTTAAAAGAAGAAATAAACACACACGCACACAAACAAAATAAGAGCGAATTTTAGAGAGAAACTTTAATTAGCATTTATTTCATTCAAAGATGTTTTGAAGAAAGTTCCAATAATACATTTCTTGTCACGCGTACCTCAGGAATAAGTGTGAGATACACAAGTCATCAGTTAAAAGCATAAACTGCCAACAAGAGTGAAGTGTGTAGATTGGATGCACCATCCATATAACAGAGTACATATATAGACAGTCAATTGATAGTTGACCCAAAAATGATCATTTACTACATAAATCATTTACTCTCCTGAACATAAAAGAAGATATTTTGAAAAATCCTGGTAACCAAACAGTTTTGGTGACGGTTAACTTCCATTTGTATGGACAAAAAATACCGAGACATTTCTCAAAATATCTTCTTTTGTGTTCCACAGAAGAAAGAAGTACAGTAATACAGGTTTGGAACAAAATGAGGGTGAGTAAATGATGACAGGATTTTCATTTTTGGGTCAACTATCCCTTTAAAGTATGGTACTAACTATCTCTGCTTCTGCCATTCCTTTGCATCTGTTTATACCACCACTGGAGGCAAAAATATAGAGGCAACATTATTAAATTCTTACTCCGCAATGCAATAAATATGTTTCTCTCTTTCCTTCCAATTACA
This sequence comes from Tiaroga cobitis, assembly GCA_030578255.1. Classification (NCBI taxonomy): domain Eukaryota; kingdom Metazoa; phylum Chordata; class Actinopteri; order Cypriniformes; family Leuciscidae; genus Tiaroga; species Tiaroga cobitis. The sequence continues at coordinate 28,933,041 of CM060595.1, read as the reverse complement.
GAAATGTTGTTTTCTCTACTACTTTTGCAACTGTAGTACATGTAAATGCACAGAGACATGTTCCACAGACCCTTCTGAAGGAACATCCAGGACCTCTGGAAGCAGTTGCCTGCCACCCCAAACAACCGGTAGTAGCTATGGGCAGCCACAGCGGCACAATCAAGGTTTGGGATTATGAGGGTAAAGAGGTGGTCTGCAGCAGGGCCTTCCAGCCCCACAAACAGATCCAGTGTATTACCTATGATCCACAAGGTGAACTACAAAACAAGATCTCACTCTTGTTATTATAATATAGTTAAGGTATAATAATGTTTTGGCTCAGCTTTATTGGTACATTGTCTGATTCAAGAGTTTAAGACTGTCCAGACAGGAAGCGACTAAAATTGCATTCATTATCCACCTGTTAATTTTTTTTTAAATAGGATTATGAAGGATGCCACAAATTGCGATTATACATACACTCGCCTAAAGGATTATTAGGAACACCATAATAATACTGTGTTTGACCCCCTTTCGCCTTCAGAACTGCCTTAATTCTACATGGCATTGATTCAACAAGGTGCTGAAAGCATTCTTTAGAAATGTTGGCCCATATTGATAGGATAGCATCTTGCAGTTGATGGAGATTTGTGGGATGCACATCCAGGGCACGAAGCTCCCGTTCCACCACATCCCAAAGATGCTCTATTGGGTTGAGATCTGGTGACTGTGGGGGCCATTTTAGTACAGTGAACTCATTGTCATCTTCAAGAAACCAATTTGAAATGATTCGAGCTTTGTGACATGGTGCATTATCCTGCTGGAAGTAGCCATCAGAGGATGGGTACATGGTGGCCATAAAGGGATGGACATGGTCAGAAACAATGCTCAGGTAGGCCGTGGCATTTAAACGATGCCCAATTGGCACTAAGGGGCCTAAAGTGTGCCAAGAAAACATCCCCCACACCATTACACCACCACCACCAGCCTGCACAGTGGTAACAAGACATAATGGATCCATGTTCTCATTCTGCTTACGCCTAATTCTGACTCTACCATCTGAATGTCTCAACAGAAATCGAGACTCATCAGACCAGTCAACATTTTTCCAGTCTTCAACTGTCCAATTTTGATGAGCTCTTGCAAATTGTAGCCTCTTTTTCCTATTTGTAGTGGAGATGAGTGGTACCCGGTGGGGTCTTCTGCTGTTGTAGCCCATCCGCCTCAAGGTTGTGCGTGTTGTGGCTTCACAAATGCTTTGCTGCATACCTCGGTTGTAACGAGTGGTTATTTCAGTCAAAGTTGCTCTTCTATCAGCTTGAATCAGTCGGCCCATTCTCCTCTGACCTCTAGCATCAACAAGGCATTTTCGCCCACAGGACTGCCGCATACTGGATGTTTTTCTCTTTTCACACCATTCTTTGTAAACCCTAGAAATGGTTGTGCGTGAAAATCCCAGTAACTGAGCAGATTGTGAAATACTCAGACCGGCCCGTCTGGCACCAACAACCATGCTCAAAATTGCTTAAATCACCTTTCTTTCCCATTCTGACATTCAGTTTGGAGTTCAGGAGATCTTGACCAGGACCACACCCCTAAGGTCGTGTGTCCACCAAAGCGTTTTTCCACGCACCTGGCGTATGTTTTCAATTGTTTTCGATGGGAGCTCCGCGTTTTTAGAACGCCATGAGCGTAACGAGGCACTGAGCGGTTATTTCACGCTGAAGCGCTGAGAGCTCGGCGTTTTTACAGGTCGCTGAGAGTTGAAAAATGTTCAACTTTGGGTAAAACGGAGCACTCATCATTGTCAGCTTTTTTACCCAGCCGTCCAATCACAGTGGAGGAGGGGCGAGGCTAACACCACACCGACCAACTGTCACAACATTCTTTCTGTACAACGACATCAACCAGCAGAGCTAACCGAACAAAATGGATGAAAAATTAATTTTTAGTATGAAACAAATTATCTGCGAAATCAGTTACAAGTAAACTGTGCTGCGGATATTCTGTATCATAGCAACGAAACGTCTCAACGGAAAAAGCGCTGCACTGCCAAAACGCTCTCAAGCGCACAAAGCTAGGCGTCTTCAGCAGAGCGTCTAGCGTTTTCAGCTGGCTAAAAACGCTTTGGTGGACACACGGCCTAAATGCATTGTAGCCGCTGCCATGTGATTGTTTGATTAGATAATTGCATTAATGAGAAATTAAACAGGTGTTCCTAATAATCCTTTAGGTGAGTGTATACGATCTGTGTGAATTTGCCCTGTTCTAGGTTTTTACCTGGCAGTGGGCTTTGCCAGTGGGGCTTTGCAGATTGTTGATGCCTGTACACTGCAAAGTGATGGTAAAGAGTGTTTGGAGTACAGTCAAGACAGCATTACCCATCTCACCTTCTCTCAGGACTCGTGTTACCTGGCTGCTGCGGTTAGTAGGAGTTGCATTTTTGTTTTAGTTTATTTTGTACAACACATTTTAGCATAGATTGTTTTGTGATCCTGTCACATTGTGAAATAATGTGAAATTTAAAACTAAAACATTACTGTTTCTGGCACAAAAATGTTACTAAGTGGACCTTAGGGAAGCTTTTTTTTAATTGTTACAGTAATGTTCTTGATTTTATGAGGGCACTTTTTTTTTATATCCTTTGTTTCACTTTTTATTTCCCTTCTGCCAGGACACTGGAAAAAGTGTGACATTGCTCCATCGGTGTAAAGCAGGGACCCAAGAGATTTGGAAGTACCAGGGCAGGCACCACTCGCATTATAAACCCATTCAGGATCTGCTATTTGGAGTGGATTTAGACAGCAGTCAGCCTCGCCTGCTCTCTCTTGGCATGGATCGCAGGCTGGTGAGTCCCTGTTTTCTAATATGATCTTGCTCTCTATGTGTTTAACTTGTTGAACTGTGTTAAACGTATCACATCTTCCTGTCTGTATACAGGTGGAGTATGATCTGCAGAACAGCAATGAAAATGAGTTGTTGATTTTGAGCTCTGATCGGATCGAACAGAGTGCTGTGCCCACCTGCATGATGTGGTATCCTCCTCTGACGCCCGAAAACTTCCTCCTTACAGCTTCCAACCTGTATAAGATGAAGCTCTTCAATGCTACCTCCAAAATGTGCAGGTTTGCAGTTTTCCTATTGGCAGAACAAATGGAAATGTCACTGAAATAAACAGCAATCTCAACTGCGTTTACCAAAAGCAGCGTGACAAGTTGATCGTAGAGACCATTGCCATCAGTGTTCTCTACGATCAAATTAGCTTATGATGCTTTTGGGAAACGCAGCCTGGTTGATTCGTTTATTGCAGAATTTCAAATTAAGCAAAAGCCAAACCATTCTGTCTAAATGTGATTTATAGAGAAACTTAAATGGAAACAATGATTACACAAACCTAAATTTGGATAATAGAATGGGATTTCAAGGATATTTTAGGATATGGCCTTCTTATGATCCAAAAGGGAAATAAGTTAATAATTGTGTAAAGATAAACATCTCTGTTATGACTATGGACAAAGAAACAGAAGATTCATCTGAAGTACTTTTGTCATCATCCATAAGTGACGAGAAAGGACTTAGTGATGACTGATGGCATCATGTTAAGTGAGGTAATACAAATAAAGGTCAATGGATTTACAGGTTTCCTGAATTCCAAATAATTAAATAGGCTGTCAACCAAATATACCAAAAAGGGAGAAAAATAATCTGGTTTTATTGCTTTAATACACCCTACTGTCACGTTTTTGATATGTTCAGTTCTGTGATCTTGTTTCCCCCTGTCTTTGTGATTTTGGTTTAGTCCTGTTAGTTTTTCCCTGTCTGTTTAATTAGAAATTCTCATCACCTGTGTCTTGTTTATTATCCCGTTAGCCCCAGTACATTTAAGCCCTGTGTTTTCCCTCAGTGTTTGTTGGTCGTCGTCCATGTATGGTTGTGTGTACTGAATTCCTGGAGTTTTTTTCCTTTGTTCCTGTATGTTTCTGGAAGCTTAGTTTGTAAATAAATTAGCTACGTTGAAGTTCCCGTGTCTTCAGCAACCTGCACAAACCTGACACCTACAGTAACACAAATAATATATTAAAATTTTATGCATAGCTAGTGGAAACACAATATAAACAGGTAATAAAAAATAAAATGGTCCTCTTCAATATTCTTACTCAACTGTTAGATATTATTACTATTTATTGTATTGTTTGTGTCAGGATAATAGATCTGTAAAGCAGTTTATGCTCTCTGTGAGAAAAATAAAATTTTTACCATTTCTGAATATACCAGCACAGCACTAAAAGCAACATGATTATTGCTTTTATACAACAATTCAATAAACAGATAATGTTGAGTAACTAGTTAACCTGTTAAGATCCAAGACCATTTTGGGGGATTTCCGCCTGGATTTGGCTTACCCAGTGGTTAATTTGACTGTTTTTGCTTTGCCTATGCTAATATTTCCAAACTAAGCCACAGCAAATTTTTCATTCCTAAATGAATCTGTGTTTTTAACGAATTGGTTGTGTGAAAAAATCATTTTGTGTGTGTGTGTGTGTGTGTAAATGAATCACTTAGAGTGAACGATTCAATGACTCGCTCATTAGCAACTCGTGTTTACTAAAGGTAAACAACCTCAGTGCTGTAGTGAGCTGAACTGTTGCATCGCTCTTGTAACGCTGCTCAACCAATCATATTCGAGGACCGGAACTAACTGTTGCACAGTACAATAGTAGACTAGATTTTTTTATGCTGATATGAACTGCTCTGACTTTTAAATAAAATGTTTTTTTTTACTCTATGAAGTTTTCTAAGGAGCTAAGGAGTTCCTTTTTCTAATCTTTGGGGAATAAAAATGATCTGATCCCACATAAAACAAGATAAATTTATGATTTCTTTTATTATATCTGTTGGTGATGGTGTGCTTTGTCTAAACAGAAAAACAGTCTTTGGACCCTCATATGGTTCTCCAGTGAAAAAGATGGCCATCTTACCTGCATCTAATGATAGTGACCCTAATTCTCGTTACATGGCATATATAACACAAGATAAGGTAAAAAAGTGTTTCAGGCCTCATAAACAAACCATGCATTTGAAATTAACTACTACTATTACACATATATAAACTGATCTCTTTTATGTCTTATTAAGATCTCTTGGTATCAGCATGAGCCATTATGACAATTTTATTTCCTTTACTATGATTGAATGATTTAAGTCTCATTTCATTCCTGTTTTTTTTCCTTGATGTAGGTTGGCATTCAGATTTTGCCTGTGGATGGAAACCCTCATAAGTCCTTTGCAATGATCTGTCACTCAACAGGCGTCTCAAATCTAGCTGTCTCATACGATGGTAGAAATGTTTTCACTGCTGGAGGACAAGACTGCACTGTCTTGTCATGGGAGCTCAATTTGTCGTAAGTTTGAAGTACATGCGTCCCATGTAAAAGTCAACAGTTTTTGATGTTAACTCATCAACTAGGTCATAATATATCATGTAGTTGCTCAATTAAAGGAATATTTCGCCAAAAAGTTTAAATTATCCCATAATCAACTCACCCTTAAGCCATCCTAGCTGTATATGACTTTCTTTCAGTCGAACACATTCAGAGTCATATTAAATAATATCATGGCTCTTCCCAGCTTTGTAATGGCATTGAATAGTGCCTAAGTTTTTGAAGCTCCAAAAAGTGCATCCATCCATAAAAGTAATCAGTACGACTCCAGTGGGTTAATAAATGCCTTCTGAAACAAAGCGATGAGTTTTTGCAAGAAAAATTTACATATTTAAACCTTTATAAACTATAATCACTGGCTTCCGGCAACGGCCATACTCGCGTTCACGAGAGTCAAGGTGGGTGGAAGGGTGACCTCTGACCCGACTCATGACATATAACGTAGGTGTAGCGTAAGCTTAGGTGAGAATAGGTGCCTCGTGAAAACCACGTAACTCTCTCGTGAACGCGCGCACGGCAATTGCCGGAAGCCAGTGATTATAGTTTATAGAGGTTTAAATATGTACATTTTTCTTTGGGTGAACTATTCCTTTAATATGAGGTCATAAAATATATGTGTATAATAATAATTGTACATGAATTTAAAAAGCTGTTTAGGATTGAAATTCAAATCAACTATATACAGCTTATTGTGTCTGTCAGAAAATGTGGTCACATAATTAGCTTTTGCAAACATGCAGATCATTGGAGGCATCAGCTGCTCTCGGAGGGAAAGACATGTTGCCCTTCTACAATCTTCTGGAGGGAGGGAGAGATGGACAGCTCTTCAGGGTTTGAGATCTCTATTTTAATGCTTTCTTTTTTCTCATTGTCCTGTATAGGTCAAAAATTACTAAATTTTTACATCCGTTTACATCCGTTCATCCTAAAAAAAATTACAGAAAAACCCCCCAATAAAATGTAAACATTTACAGAACAACCTGTAAAACGTACTCGGTTACTAACGTAACCTCGGTTCTCTCTAGAGAGGGAACGAGTACTGCGTAATAGCTTACGCTATGGGTAAAATCTCATTTCCACGAGATATTGAAGCCAAAAATTATCCTTAATTTTTTATTAATGTAAAACGCTTTGCAGCAGCAAGCAGACATAGGCGAAACAGCTTGCACGCCTATTGGCTGCTCTTGCGGCAAATGCAGCAGCCTATCGAGAGACTCTGCGTGACGTAATGACCAATGCGGGCAATTCGCGCCCATATCGTCACGTCCCGCCAGAAAGGGCGTGGTCTCGCCCTATAAATAAGCTTGGTAGGCTGGTACAAGCTGGTTTTCATCGCCGAAGCGAACCAGAGCGTATTCCAAGCACGGCAAGATACGCAGTACTCGTTCCCTCTCTAGAGAGAACCGAGGTTACGTTAGTAACCGAGTACGTTCTCTTACGAGAGTATCTCTCGTACTGCGTAATAGCTTACGCTATGGGGAACACAATGCAACACGCCGTGCGTACAGGGATCCAACACCAAAGTCCCCGGGGCCGAAGCCCAGGGGCCCATATAGTGCATAATCACCATAAACTCACATAGAGTGGGGGAAGAGAGGCTGGAAGCGGCATTCCTAATAAAATAGCACCCAGAGGGGCTAATCATGTGACAATTAAACGCGCAGCCAGGGTGAAGGCTTTCAGCCTGATCTGAGTGGCCATACATGTGTCAATACTCATGGGGCTGAAGTAAACTCAGTATCTGGGCCGCACAGCGGGGCAGATAGCACTGAATTCTAGACCGCCAAAAGCTTAGCCTGCAAGGCGGGTACCTCCAGGTTATAGTACTTTATAAATGTAGACGGCGAGGCCCAGCCCGCGGCCGTACAGATATCTTGCAGGGTAACCCCGCTAGACCATGCCTCGCCACGCCCCTCGTGGAGTGCGCTGCAGGCCCTTTGCAGCGTAAGCGAGCGCAATGGCATCCACTATCCATCTGGATAGGCTCTGCTTTGAGGCGGCAAGTCCCTTGGAACGCCCGCCAAACAAAACGAAAAGCTGCTCAGTCTGTCTGAAACCAGACGAGCGCGACACATAAGCTCTTAATGCCCTGACAGGGCAAAGGAGACTCGCGTCTTTCTCCTCATTGAGAACCGGAAGGGCAGACAGGGGAATTACCTGGGCCCTAAACGGTGTATTGAGGGATTTTGGCACATACCCGTGCTTAGGTTTGAGAATGACTTTCGAGTCATTAGGCCCAAACTCCATACATGAAGCGCTTACTGAAAGCGCCTGCAAGTCCCCTATGCGCTTCACTGAAGCGAGAGCCGTGAGAAACACTGTTTTGAACGACAGGTGTTTCATGTCCGACAGCTGGATTGGCTCGAACGGGGCGCCTTTCATGGCCTCCAGGACCGTGGAAAGGTCCCACGTCGGGACTGAAGGGGGCCTGGGAGGGTTTAGCCTCCGAGCTCACCTAAGGAAACGCACGACTAAGTCGTTCTTCCCCAGCGGCTGGCCAGGCACCTTTTTTGCAAACGTTGCTATGGCCGCCACGTATACTTTGAGCGTGGATGGGGTCCTGCCCCTATCCAGTAGCTCTTGAAGGAAGGAAAGCACTTCCGAAACCCCGCAGTCCACAGGTGAAAAGCTCTGGGCTTGACACCACGCAGAGAACACCGACCATTTCGAGGAGTAGAGCCGCCTGGTAGACGGCGCTCTAGCCTGCGCGATCGTATTTAACACTCCCTCTGGGAGGTTAGCGGGTACCCGTTGATGGCCCATGCGTGCAGGGACCACAGCTCCGGGCGAGGATGCCAGATCGAGCCCTCCGCCTGAGAGAGGTCTCTCCTCAATGGTACAGGCCATGGGGCAGTGCTGGTCAACTGCATCAGGGCAGGGAACCACGTCTGGTTCGTCCAGAGCGGAGCTACGAGCAGCACTGGGCATCCGTTTTCCCTGATTCGTTCCAGCACTTGAGGCAGGAGCGAGACAGGAGGAAAAGCATATAGGGGACAGCGGGGCCAAACATGAGCCAGCGCGTCCTTGCTTTTCGAGAAAAACTTTGGGCAATGAGCGTTTTCGTGGGACGCGAATAGGTCCACCTTTGCTCTGCCAAACGTTTTCCACAGCAGCTGGACCGTCTGTGACCATTCCCCTGCTGGGACATTGTTCCTGGACAGTCTGTCTGGTCCCACATTCAGGTGACCAGGCACGTGTGCTGCTCTTAGTGAGAGCAGGTTGTGCTGAGCCCAGACCAGGAGGCGTTCCGTCAGCCTGTGAAGGTTTCGTGACCTGACGCCGCCCTGGCGATTTATGTATGCCACCACTGACATGTTGTCCGACCGGACCAAGACGTGGTGGCCAGTTACCTGGGAACAGAAGTGCCGTAGCGCTTTGTCGACTGCTATCATTTCCAAGCAGTTTATGTTTATGAAGGAGCTTTTCCCGTTCTGACCACAGGCCAGCTAGCGGTCTGCCCTCGAGCAGCGCTCCCCACCCCGAGGTGGAGGCATCCGTAGACACCACCTTCACACTCGAAGTGGTCCCCAGACTCACACCTGACTGATACCAGTCGGTTATTTTCCAAGGTTCCAGAGCTGAAACGCACTGTAGGTCGACCCTGAGGCGAAACAGACCCGCTGTCCATGCCCTGGGCGGAACCCGCGCTTTCAGCCACATCTGCAGTGGGCGCATGCGAAGCAAACCCAACTGGAGTACAGAGGCTGCTGAGGCCATCAGACCCAGCATTTTCTGAAACCTTTTGAGCGGAACTATCGAGCCGTGGCGGAAGGATTTCGCGACGTGCTGAATGTTTAGTCCGCGCTCCGGTGACAGGCGTGCCATCATGTATAGCGAGTCTAACACTGTTCCCAGAAAGGAAATTTTCTGACTGGGGGACAGTGAGCTTTTCGCCCAATTGACTGTGAGGCCCAGCTTCTCGAGGTGCTCGAGTAATGCGGCCCTGTGTTCTATGAGCTCCGATCGTGATCGAGCTAGAATCAGCCAATCGTCCAAGTAGTTCAGGACTCGCATGCCCTGAAGTCTCAGGGGTGCGAGCGCCGTGTCCATGCACTTACAGGCCGAATGGCAGGACTGTGTATTGATATGCCTGGCCCTCGAAGGCGAATCTCAAGAATCGCCTGTGATGGGACGCTATTTGTATTTGTAAATAGGCGTCTTTCAGATCTATTGACATAAACCAGTCCCCGTGGCGCACTTACGCGAGGATTTTCCGGGTCGTAAGCATTCTGAACTGGCGCTTCACATGCGCTCTGTTAGCTGTCGCAGATCTAAAATGGGTCTGAGACCCCCATCTTTTTTCGGTACCAGAAAATATCTGCTGTATAGGTCCCCTTCGCTCTGAGCCTGAGATAAAGGTTCTATAGCCCCTTTGCTCAGTAGTTTTGGTATCTCGGCACGAAGTAGATGAGATACTTCGTTTTTCACCATAGTTTCGACACGCGCCGAGCGAATTGTAGCGAATAGCCTCTCTTTATAGTGTTCAGCACCCATTCTGATACCCCGGGAAGCTTTGACCACGCATCTGCGTGAATAGCTAGAGGCAGAATGAAATCCGGGCTCTGGCCGCGGCGAAACGGCAGCTCGAGAGCCCTGGTATACTGGGAACACAACACCGTGTTTACAGCGTTCGAGGCGGGGGGCGCGCTGATCACAGCGGGCAGCCTGGCCGCGCTCAGCTTCTCTATGGCAGATTGTGCAGAGAAAGTGAGCGGGGCGGATCCCGTAGGATTCGGTGTGTTTGTGAGAGACTGGGCGCGGGACTGCGGGCACATCTACACTGAAAACACTGTCGGTTAGAGCCGACTGAATGTGTGTTGGTTTCGTTGTTACAGAAACCAAGGGACACGCAGCGTGCAGTGTAAGCGGGCATTGTGACATGGGCGCGTTCACTACATTGTCTGCACAATCTACCTGAATCGATTTTATTTGTGCTAGCCCTGCACCGTGGCGGGCCGTGTCTGGGTGTGGGAATGGGCACTGGGGCGTGGGCATTCTTACAACACTCATAACACCATCGGCCGTGGCCGGAACACCAGAAAATGCACTCTTTATTGGATTTATCTGGGTAGCCGTAAAAACGGCTTTTGTGCGCAGGCAAGCGGGCTGAGACACCGGCTGGCTCACTGCGAAATACACTGGGACAGTCACAATGCTTGGAACTGACCGAGCGAGAAGTTTTGGTGGAAATCCGGCCGCAGCGGGATCTGAACACCGTCGCTTTCCTAGAGTGGCTAGGAAGGTTTTGAGGCCTCCGGCTTGATCTCAATCCTCGGCCGGGGCAGGCGCTGAGGGGGGCGGCGTCCAGCAGAGCGAGAGCGCGGTCTCTGGTCTCGGGCGTGGCGGCGCTGCAGGTTGCGGCTGAGAGCTGCGAGCAGACGGCTGTTTTGAGCGGCCTGCAGCGGAGCTCAAGCACTTCGGAAAGAAGTGCTTCATAGTCTGCGAAGTTTTCTGCACCTCCACGAATCTGTCCGCGAAATCCTTGACGGCAGATCCGAAGAGGCCCGCTGGCGAAATGGGCGCGTCGAGGAACACAGAGCGCTCGGCTTCCGTCATCTCAGACAGCGTCAGCCATAAGTGTCTCTCAGCCACGGTGAGAGAGGCCATATTCCGTCCTATGGCCTGTGCGGCGGCTTTAGCAGCGCGTAGAGCGAGGTCTGTAGCGCTTCTCAGGTCCGCCACGCAGATCGCTCCGCGTCCTTCCTCGTCCAGTTTAAGGAGAAGGTCGGCCTGGAAGATTTGCAGGATAGCCATAGTGTGCAGCGCTGAAACTGCTTGCCCGGCGGCGGTGTAAGCGCGCCCGTGTATGGCTGACGTCACTCGGCAGGCTTTAGATGGGAGCGTTGTCTGAGCGCGCCGTCCAGCGGAGGGCGGGCAGAGATGAGACGCTACCGCTGGTTCCACAGGAGGAACGGAGAGGTACCCTCTGTCCTTCGCACCATCCACCGTGGAGAATGCAGCAGAGGCAGAGGTACGCAGCCTGGCGGAGAAGGGGGCGTTCCACGACTTAGTCACTTCCTCGTGTAACTCAGGGAGGAAGGGCGCGGGCCTTGACTTTGACGGGGCTTCGTCTTTCCCGAGAAAGCGTCCGTCCAGTCTGTTGCGCGGCGGTTGCGCGGGCGCCTCCCAGTCGAGGCCGATGTTTTCCATGGCTTGAGAGAGCAGACGCATCAGCTCAGACTCAATGCCGGCTCTCTTCCCAGTGGTTTGGCGGGAAATGCTAGCGGAGGGGATCCATGGAGCTCGCCTAATCCTCGCTATCAGACGCCAGAAGAGAACGCGCCTCGGTGGGTTCGTCGAACTCGTGGACGGATGCGGCGGCAGACGGCGGCCGTTGTGGCGGCAGACGGCGGCCGTTGTCCGTCAGTGAGCGACTCGAGCGAAGCCTGCGAAGCTGGCGGGCGAACCGGCGAGCTTTGGCGGGCTGGAGAGAGCTCGGGAGCGCGCTGGGCGCGGTGCTTCTTGCGGCGCGGCGGGCTGTGGTGAAGGCTCGGAGAATGACGCCAGGCGAGTCCTCAGAGTCACCATAGGCAGAAGCTCGCAATGAGGGCATCCGCCGTCAGCGAGCGCGATAGCCGCGTGATCCTCACCCAGGCAGGACACGCAGATGACATGACGGTCCCCATCGCTGAGTGGGGCGCGGCACGAGCCACAGGATGGCATCTTTAAAAAGACGCAGCTCTTTTGTGATGAGAGGTGTAAGTCGCGTCACGTAAGCGAGCTAACACTCTCAGCAGAGTAAGGATAAAAGGATACTTAGAACGCCGGAAAGCGCAGCAGGTACGGCAGTTGAAGGCGGCGAGGCCAGCGACTCCAGGAGCTCGTCCCGCTGAAAGGCTTGCTTCGACGGCGCGGCTTCTCACTCCGGATCCAGCGATGCGTGTGCTTCGCTGAAGAGATGAAAATCAGCTTGTACCAGCCTACCGAGCTTATTTATAGGGCGAGACCACGCCCTTTCTGGCGGGACGTGACGATATGGGCGCGAATTGCCCCCATTGGTCATTACGTCACGCAGAGTCTCTCGATAGGCTGCTGCATTTGCCGCAAGAGCAGCCAATAGGCACGCGAGCTATGTCGCCTATGTCTGCATGCTGCTGCAAAGCGTTTTACATTAATAAAAAATTAAGGATAATTTTTGGCTTCAATATCTCGTGGAAAAGAGGTTTTCCCCATAGCGTAAGCTATTACGCAGTACGAGAGATACTCTCGTAAGAGAACCCTAATATAATAACTGATAACAAAGATTAAGAAATACAGTTATTTAAACAAAATGCCATCAAATATGAAGTGTCATACAGGGAATTCTTGTAATGTCAGACTTTTTCTCACTGTAAATTATAATATAATTTGTTCTTTTTAACTTCCAAAAACGGTACCTTTAACAGTATTTTACTTTACATTTAACCTTACATTTCATTTAATTTTGTTTCCCCCCTGCATTTAGTAAGTGAAATTACCGTTAACCAATTAGGTTTTTACTGTAGCATTTTTACAGATAAAATCACAACTTAATAAAAAAACATTTTTATGAGGTTTCATAACATGCTTGCTTAACATGTTACCAGGCCAGACCATATTATGATTTGTCCTTTAGGAAATGGAGGAATATTTTTACTATTGCCAGCTACAGAATCAGGACCTCAACACCATGGAAACACGGCTTGTGTCCACGCGCATCCCTCTAGCAGATGTGCCCTTCTTAATGAGAGCGCTTGGCTTCTATCCAACTGAGCAAGAGGTACAAGCGTTGTTTTGCAATCACCAATTCATTCTACCATGCAAAACTGTCATCGTTTGGTGGACTAGCACTCAATCCTTCTCAACTCATTGTTTTGTTTTGTTGAAGCTGGAAGACATGCAAAATGAGGTGAAGTTCAGCCACTATGCTGAGACCAGAAATTATGTGACGGACATCGATTTGGAGGAGTTCATTAAGCTGTATATCAACCACAGACCTGCCTCTGGCATTTCCAGACAGGAGCTTTGCAATGCTTTTCAGGTGCTTGGAAGGGCAGACGAGGAGGGCACATATACTATTGACAGAGACGAAGTACTGGAGTTACTGCAGGCTAGAGGTAAATATGTTTTTATGAGTTTTACCAATACTTTTGGTAACTTGATGAGGTACCAGAGAAAGAATTATTATAATTAACAGAGAAAGGTTTTGACTTGCACATTCAAGAAAATATGCACAAGGAGTCTGACAACAGCCAGTGTGCTCTTCCACACGTAGATATGATCTCATCATCATCATCAAGTCTGTCTGTGATTACATGAAGAAACAGAAAAAAACTAAAACAGACTAAATCCAGAAGAACTGTGGCAACATCTCCAAGACGCTCGAAGAAACCAACCTGCAAAGCTACCTGACAAAGTGTACCTAGGACAAAAGATGTTTTAAACACAATGTGTGGTCACACCAAATATTGATTTGATTAAAAGTTCTTTGATAAATAAATACATTTATGACACTATTTTTGAAAGCATCCTTACTTTACAGCATTAAGTGCCTAATACTTTCACAGTGCTGCAGCTTTGCAGGTAGGGTGTATCTTAGGTATCTTCAAGCGTGTTGGAGACTTTGGGCCTTCTGGATTTAGCCTGTCTCAGTTTTTTCTTCTGTTTCTTCATGTAATCACAGACGACTCGATGATGGGTGAGATTAGATCTCCATGTGGAGCATACCAGCAAAATCTCACTCGTTTGTAGGTCTATGTTGTATCATTTGTCATTGTAGCCCATTTATTTGATTTATTATTTAAGTTGATTCTCTGTATACTTATTTTTGGACTGATAGTGGTTAATAAAGTCAAATAATGGTATGTGAAAGAGTCAGTGGTAATATCATTGTGTTCCCGTCGGTCAGTGCTAGAGGAACTGTGCAACAATTCAGGCTTAGCCTGACAGTTAGCCTGCCCTGGACCAGGTTAAGCCTAAGCATAAGTTGCTAGATTTAGCTATGGAAGTTAAATAATGGCAAATGTTTTTGAAAAAAAAAAAGAAGCTTGTTTAATTGCACTAATTAAACAAAATATACATTGCATTAACCATGCTTGCATTTTAATGGATTGTACAGGTGAAACTCGAAAAATTAGAATATGGTGGAAAAGTTAATTTATTTCAGTAATTCAACCTAAAAGGTGAAACTAATATATTATATACTCACTACATGCAAAGTGAGATATTTCAATCCTTTATTTGTTATAATTTTGATGATTATGGCTTACAGATATGAAAACCTTTTCACAATATTCTATTTTTGAATTTGGGGTTTTCATAAGCTGTAAACCATAATCATCAAAATTATAACAAATAAAGCCTTGAAATATCTCACTTTGCATGTAATGAGTCTACATAATATTAGTTTCACCTTTTAGGTTGAGTTACTGAAATAAATGAACTTTTGCACCATATTCTAATTTTTATGGGCTGAAATTCAACATGCTTGTTTATTTAGGCTGTGAATATTTCAATTCAAAAAATTTCACAAGCATTTTCATTATTAAAAATTCAATAATCCATTTTCACCTTTCAGATTTCACTTCCAAAAATAAATGGACCGAAAATCGCCTGTCGACTATTATAGGTTGTATTTTTGAAACAGAATTAATATTTTGGAAGTGAAATCTTAAAGGTGAATGTGGATTATTGAATTTTTAATAATGAAAATGTGTGTGAAATGTTTTTAATTGAATCTGTACTTAATCTGTGTTTCAGAAAGCCATTTTTTAAACCACGATTAACTATTCTAGATTAAGGCCTACTCCTGGCTTTATTTAAACCCTGTCCGGGAAACCGCTCTATTGACAGTTTTTTATACACTGCATAATTTTGAACAAGTGATTAATAATTAGTAATTACTTATGTTCATTTCAGGTGAACATATGACAGAGGAGGACTTGGCTGAATGCTTTACAACTCTTTTAGGTATTAGTGCAGAGGGAGGCAGTTGCACAGGTATGTAGAAGTGAATCTCCATACTGATGGCCGAATTTGGGTGACATGTTTTCAGGTCCAAAAGCAAACAACAAACAAAGCTAGTATAGGCTACACTCAAGGTGTGCTGTAATACTACTGAAAAAGCATGATCCTAACCTTTATCTCTGTGCTCAAATATCAGTTTGCCGCCAGACAGTGATTTATCTTTTCTGAATTGTTAAAATATCTGTGTCCATGAGACAGGAAGCCCAGAGTACATCCTGACTTTTTAAAATCTCAATTTAAGGGTGCTGTAAATTAATAGCGCTCATAAACAGCTGTTGAGATAGTATTCTCACTTAAAACGGAGTAGCTTGGACCCAAAAACAGTATTCGATAGCTTCTAAGGTGAAGGACTATTTGTAAAGGACTTTTCAAAGTGTACCCATGTTTTAATCTCAACTACTGTGTCTGTCTTTCAGAGTCTCTGTTGGAGACTTTGTTACCCACTAAAATCACCATGAGGACATTATCCACAGATATCTTGGGGTTTTCTGCAGCCACCCAGGAACTTCATCAAGAACACGCACACGATCTATAATATCGGAAGTGTCCAGAACCATTCTGAAACTTATAATCTATCTAATTAAAGAAATGTATGATTTGTAGTCTGTATAACAGAACAGTCATTTTGTGATTACTACTGAGCTGTTGTTTCGGTGTATTTTCCTGTGTATACTTTTCTGAAACGCCGAGACGATAAAATCAAACGGAAATAAACGTTGTTTGACATTACACTGTCGATCCAGTTTCCATTTTTTCCTCAGATATATGTGTAAAACGTGTGTGGATGTCTTAGCCATCGTTTCGATTTGATCGATGTATTCAGCAATCTGTTGAAATATCGCTTTCTTTTATCTGATCGCTAACAAAGGAGCGAAACGCATAACCGCATTGACCGTGTCTCTCATGCTTCGAGGGCATTTGGCTTCAGCGCAGGCGCACAAACCCCGCCTCTCTCCTGTGCTGTGTGCATTCGCATTGTGTCTAAACAGGCAGCGAGCAAAAAGATATTTTACCAACAGTAGTAATGTCGGGCAGGTCGGTTCGAGCGGAGACGCGGAGCAGGGCGAAAGATGACATCAAGCGGGTTATGGCTGCAATTGAAAAAGTGCGGAAATGGTAAGAGAGAGCGTCTACCCGTTAACAAACAGTACAGACAGCCTGTGGGGGAGGAGAGACAACGAGAAACAATGAAATGAAAGGAAAGAGAGCGTTTATTCCACTCCAATTTCAGTCAGATGTGCTGTTTTTTCGCGCGGCTGGGGTTTTTGTCGGCGTTTGAAAAATTAATTAGGAGAAATGTTAATCGCATTTTTCTTCCATTAAATGTTTATGTGGGTTGAACCTAGAAGCCATTTCGTTGCAGTCACATGAAGGCTTTGCTGTTTGAGCCTGTAATGCCGGCTGAATAGTAACTGAACTAGAGTCAACCGTCCGTACCAAACAAATAGTGCCGATGAATGGGCTTTTGACTAGTTCATCTCACCTGAGAGCGAGAGACGGAGCGTGAGATGAGTTTTATCCGCGCGCGGGGGTTTAAACTCAGCGCGGAGCTTTAACTTAATACGCTTACCAAAAACTTCTGAAGGTTGTGCTTAAACTTCAGACCAACTTCAAATAATTCCCCCAGCAAAATGGTAATGAGGTTAACAATGACCACAACAACAGTATATTTCCTAAACTTTATTTAGAAATATAATTATTATAGAATTAAATAAGGAAAATCGTAGTTTTGTAATGACATTAGTGTTATTGAAATTATCCTAATCTGTGAGCTAGTAAAAAGTGATTTTTAAAGTAAATAATATCAATTAAGTTTAATTAGTGTTGTTCTACCCTGTCCACCACGTACACTATTGCAGAGAGAGTTAACCTCCTGTATATTTACTGTAAAAATAGTTTATTAGATGCAGTGATAATGTTATCAGTTGCATTGCATATTCTGGAAATACCCTTTAAACGAGCAATACCTCTGCAGAGATTTCTTATGCCTATAAATGATTAAATGGTTCATACTCTGTTAAACTCATTTGCTTGCGGTCTCATTTGTCTGTGATATCTAACAAAAACATGCATCTCCAGGGAGAAGAAATGGGTGACTGTTGGTGACACCTCACTACGAATCTACAAGTGGGTACCAGTGACAGAGCCCAAGTCAGATGATGTAAGTGACATATAATCACCATAATGCTCTGCTATTGCAATTCTAGTCAATACCAATAACCCAATTATTGTAATTTTTTGCCGATTTAACTGATAAATCTTTTTCAATCTGTTTTTTATATGAAGAATTTATTTTATTTTTAAAATTAGAAAAGGTAAATTCATAGTGGGATTGAGGTCACTAGTGCCAAAAATGTGTTTTTGTTGCTGGTGGCCCAGATCATTACATGTTTTAGTTGTCGCATCACACACAAAGCCAACATTATTTTTGCAATATATGTTTTAAACATGTTTCAATATTCTTTACATGGCTTAATTGCAAATGTGTGTGTATATATATTTATTTGTCACACAGAACAAAAAAAACAAGAAGAAAGGCAAAGATGACAAGTATGGCTCTGAGGTCACGACCCCTGAGAACAGCTCCTCTCCTGGAATGATGGATATGCATGGTAATGCTGCAGACATGACAGCTTTCAGACTCTAATCACATCTCAAAATAATGCTCATACAGCCTTTTCAGGTGCTGTTACTTGGCAATTATTATACATTTTAGTGGGGTTTTTGTGTTATTTTTACACCAAATTGAGATTATTTGTGAACAGTTGGTCTTCTAAGAATGTATTAAATATTTAAGTATGCCAGAAATTACCTGTAATTTCACACCAATTATCCATTTAAAAAGAAAAATCCTATGAGTTGTTTTTCAATGGTCTGTTTTCCTTCTTAACCAATAGTGTTGATGAAACACTCCATTAAAATTTAATTGATGTCATTTGCTATTCTATAACACCCCATTAACATGTCATATACTGTTTGAAAGCTGTTCAAGAATTTATCAAATCCTTTGTCACACCTTTTTAATTATGTTTCTGATTTTCACCTACAGACGATAACAGTAACCAGAGCTCCATTGCAGACTCCTCCCCATTGAAGCAGGAGAACAGCACCAACACTAGTCCTGCACCTGAACCCATGCCAGCTTCTCAGAGTGACAGCAATGACTTGAAAAGTGACCTATATCCTTCCAAACGGCCTTCTTCTGGTCAGGATCATAAGAGTGGTTAGTCACTGCAATGAATCCTCTACAAGCTCACTATCCTCTCTTCTCTATCCTTCAATGATTATTTTAATTTCAGAACAAAACCACTGCTCATCAGAGTCTAGGACAGCCAAAAGGGACAGCAAGTCACAAGGAGATTCGGAGCACTTTTTAGACTCTTCCAAATCGGCCCAGGTACATGCTAACCGTGTCACTTGCATGAAGGTTTTAAAAAAAGTAAAAGTAATAATTTAAGTAGATATAGCAACAGTTTTCAGTCAGAGATCAGTCAACTGATTCAGTGGTTTCTTTTGAAGGAATTGGAAGATGGGGCTCCCTCAAGCAAAAAAGGAAAAATCGATTCTTCCTCTGAAGAAAGTTAACTATCTTCTACCAGCTTTTATGCATTTGCGATCCCAGTCTCTTATCCCGAAACACATCACAACATAAAGGAGGTTTTTCTTCAGTTCTACACCTATCCCTACTGCCATCTATTCACTTTAAACCAGAACCCTGTCTTTTGCGGTCAGTTTTAGTGTAAAGGGCATGTCTGGATCGTCTTTGTATGAGTTAAGGCAATGAATCAAGCTGTGAGATAGTGTACTGATCCTAAAACATCATGCTGCCCTACAATAACTACGTGCTTTTTCTTTTGCCAAGATCAGTATTGTCAATTGAAATGGCACTGGAACTGCCATAGTTTTTCTAAATTGGCATTATCAACTGCCATTTGTGAATTTTTTTATTTGTATCATCACCTTTTCTTGTTCACTCAGGAAGGTCGACACTGTTTTTTTTTTTTTAAATCACGGTGAAAGTAATTGATTTCTGCTGCTGTAGTTTAGAGAGATTTCACCATAAGTAGCTAAATATATATATAAAAAAATACTGCAAATGGTACTAGTCACAAGTTATTCAAGTTCTCCTGTGAAGACCATAGCTTGTAGCATAGGCCCTGCTTGGTTGAGTGCATTTGTATTACTGAGAAGAGGATTTTTTTTCTCATCTTGTTTTTGACTACACATTTTGGTTCTCATTTGTTTGTTTATTTGCTTTTCAAATATCTACAGTAGGTAAGCCAAAAATGTTAATTTTCACTAATGCTCAACTCAAACCAAGCTTTGAAATGCTGGTTGCCATTTTAACAGCACTACAACCTTCCAACGTACATACGAGATACAATAATTGCATCATTTTGATACGCCAAATTAACAAATGACTGATTCTTTTTGCAGCAACTGTACTGACTGCATGTGTCGTCGTCCAAGGAAAAAGGTGACATTGATTAGATTGTACCACAAGCAGGTTATGGGTAGACAGCTGTACGAATACCTCATACTCAGTCCAGCAGTGCTGGAATGTAAACACTAAGTATGACTTCCTCGAACTTACTCTGTTACGTATGCTTGAAAAATAAAATGTATATATTTATACGATTACGTTTTTGCTACCCTTATGTTTTTGCCACAGTATTTCGCCAAACTGCCTTCTGTAGTTCAATCTTTGAAACTTTTAGCAAAATGTATTCATTGGGACCATATTGTTTTTTTTCTTTCCCAGTCTATAATAGAAATGTCTTGTACAGAAGTATGGTTGTCTATCCTATTTATTCCACATGTAGTTTATTGGTTTTCTAAAAAACAAAAACAAAAATAAAAAAAAATAAAAGAAAATAATTGCTTTGAATGCTCATTCATTTTGTTGCCAAATATCAAGCCAGAATATGCTCTGAATAGTAAAGATGTGCTTGAAGCTTGATTTCCTTAGATACATTTTTTACTGCACATGATCTGGTGTAAAGACTAATAAATCATAACGTGCCATGAAGACTAACAGAAAGTGATACATAATTAAAATGAACTGATAACAGTGTGCGCAAGAGATGTCTAAATGTGAAAAACAACAAATATTTACTGCATATTTCATTAGCCGAACCCTGTGATGATGTGAAAAGTGCTCACTAGCTTTCCGACATGTTGTGGTAGAACAACTAACATGGCCCACAGCAATACCTGGTAAGATGCTAAGAGAACAATCACTCCATTTTAATGCTTGTTTTCTGTCTGTTTTTCACTATGCGTCTGAAAGTGAGGTTGATGCGTGGTGTTTTGACCTTTTTTCTGACTGGAAGACTGTGATACCAGTATGTGTTTGTGGGATAGTTCATGAGCAGAAGACTCCCGTGAGCCAGTTCCAGCTTCACAGGCTCAATCTGACGTTTGCTAGAACCACTTCGTGCATCCTTATGTCGCAAAATGAAGTCTCGGACAGCCCCTAGCGATACAGAGGCAATAGGACAGGCAGGATCAAGTTCCCGTTCATCATCCCGATGCTCTCCCATGTGATCGTGGCCATCTTTATACCTGATGTAAACCATAAACATACTTTCCTTATTTTGAAAGAACATGACTTCTATGTGAAGCAATGCACCAATTCAGGCTCATAAGTAGGACAGTGGTGTCTATGTCAACAGCAGAAAGTTGAATTACCTGTTTATCAAAACAAAGTTGAATGTATGGCCTGTTGCCTTGGTAACAGCATCTCGAATGTGTTCCAAAGTGGGAGTCCACGGTTTAGCCAGGAGATGGACTCCAGAGAAAGAGTACATCAGTCCCTCGTCCCCGTATGTCGCTTGCTTCCTTGGAACACTGTATGACTTTCCATACACTTGTACTTTAGCTTGGTCACCTTCGTCACATAAGAAAATGGAAACACAAAACATTTCAAACACTGGACACTAACACAATCAGCATCCAAAAAACAATAGGATAGAGTACTATATAGCCGCAATCTGGCACACAGCATTTGGTACACATATAATAATGAAGTTACATTGTTTATCTATATAACACATCCTGTATGATTCCTGTATCTGTAACGCCAATAGACCCCTTTTGCGCCGACGTCACAGTTACGTCACGGCGCAAGCTGGAGGCAAAACAAACGGACAACTGGAAGCGGCCAATACAAACCAGCACAGATTCGGCAAAATTATTATTATTAAATGTAATCTTGTTGTGTTGTTGGGTGCAAGAATCAATGAAAAATTAATATGCTGTATCTGGAATTTTTATTTCTAGAAAATATTCACATCATTAAAATTGCACCCCAATGTCACTCTTTACATTGTCGTCTTCTTGGCGCTGGCTAGGCAGAACTGCGCATCGTACCACACAAGTCTTTACATGACCATTCAGCACATAGTAATAGGCATCTAAAGATTTATATGCCCTCAGTTTCTCTATCGGATAGGTGTAGATGTCAGGCCACTCAACCGGAGGTAGCGTTAATCCTGTCAGATCGTCCATGCATTGAGTGAGCGTGTACGGGTCAGCCAATCTGGTTCCGTCCGTTAAAATTAACTTTTGCAAATAACAATCGCGGTCCTGGACACTGAGTAACCTTGCACATTAAGATAAAATCGGATTTTCTGCAGTCATTGTTAAAAAACAAAAACTTGCAAACGTATCGGTTACCTAACATAACCTCGGTTCTCTCTAGAAGAGGGAACGAGGATTGCGTAAGTTAGCTTACGCTACGGGAAAGATTCATCTTTTCAGGATATTGTAGCCAAAAAATTATCCTTAATTTTGTATTTATTGTCAACGCAGTTCAGCAGCTAGCAGACCTAGAGCAGGCTGTCTAGCGTGCTCATAGGCTGCCCTGCGGGAACTGCAGCAGCCTACCACTGAGCCCGACGTGACGTCACGTCCAATGAAGGGCACTCGCGCCTTCACAGCGTCACAGCCCGCCAGAATGGGCCTGTACATAAGCACTCATAGGGGATACAGAGCGGCGCCGCCGGTCTGTATAAGCATATAGCACATACCCACTGGTGCGATTCAACCAGAAGAGCCAAAACACTTGAGAGTAGCCTGTGCACGATCATATCAGGACAGAACGTACATCTCACTTATATAGCCAGAAGTTTAGCCTGCAGAGCAGGAACTTCTAGGTTATAGAACCTGACAAAGGTGGACAGGGAGGCCCAGCCCGCCGTCACACATATGTCGTGAATAGAAATTCCGCTGGACCATGCCCACGATGAGGCCATGCCTCTAGTGGAATGAGCCCTGATGCCCAGAGGGCATTGCAGACCTTGTGACACGTAAGCGGCTGCTATAGCGTCCACAATCCATCTGGACAGGCTTTGTTTTGAGGCAGCGAGACCCTTGGTGCGCCCACCAAACGAAACGAAAAGCTGCTCCGAGTGCCTGAAAGGGGCGGAGCGCGCAGTGTAAACTCTCAGCGCCCTGACTTGGCATAGGAGATTTAACATTGCTTTTGCTATCGGATGATGGCAGAGAAATGACCTGCGCTTTGAATGGAGTGCACATCACCTTTGGAACATAGCCATGTCTAGGTTTGAGGATGACTTTGGAGTCATTTGGCCCAAACTCAAGACACGCAGCACTGATGGACAGCGCGTGTAAGTCCCCCACACGTTTGACTGATGACAGTGCAGTCAGAAAAACGGTTTTGAGTGATAGGTATTTCAGTTCCACGGACTCTAGTGGCTCAAAGGGGAAAGCTTTAAGGGCCTCGAGGACCAAGGAAAGATCCCACATAGGAACCGACGGGGGGCGCGGAGGATTCGTCCTTCTGGCTCCTCTAAGGCAATGTTTCCCAACCCTGTTCCTGGAGGCACACCAACACTACACATTTTCCAACTCTTCCTAATCGATCCCACCTGACCAGAAATATATGGGTCAGAAAAGGACCCGTTTTTCCCTAGTGACCGGCCACGCGTCGATTCTGCGAGCGCTGCGACGGCCGCCACATAGACTTTAAGTGTGGATGGGGATCTCCCCTTATCCAACAGCTCTTGTAGGAAACTGAGCAGCCGCGAGACCCCGCATGTCCGCGGGTCCAGGTTTTTGTCGGTGCACCATTTAGAGAACACAGACCATTTAGACGCGTAAAGCTTTCTGGTAGAGGGAGCTCTAGACTGCGTAATCGTGTTCATCACTCCTTCTGGCAGGGTAACGGGTACCCGTTGATCAACCATGCATGCAGCGACCAGCGCTCTGGATGGGGATGCCAGATCGAGCCACGAGCTTGAGAGAGAGGAGATCTGTTCTCACCGGAATCGTCCACGGGGCTGTGTTTTTGTGACAGCCGCGTCAGCTTCCGGGAACAAAGTCTGATTCTCCCAACGCAGGGCTATAAGGAGCACCAAGTGGCATGTTTCCCTGATCCTCTTGATTACCTGTGGTAACTGAGAAATCGGAGGGAAGGCATACAGCGGGCGGCTGGGCCAGATTTGGGCCAGTGCGTCCTCGCTCTTCGGAAAAAACTTTGGGCAGTGAGCGCTGTCTTTTGACGCAAATAGGTTGACTTCCTCTTTGCCGAAAGGCGCCATAGTTTCTGGACTGTTTGGGGGTGCAGAAACCATTCCCCTGGGGGAACGTTGTCCCTGGATAGCTTGTCTGGGCCGTCGTTTAGGTGGCCTGGCACATGCGCAGCTCTCAGCGAGTTGGAGCTGAGACCAAACGAGGAGGCGTTCTGTTAGATCGCAGAGGTTCCTGGATCTGACACCGCCCTGACGGTTTACATAGGACACTACAGACATGTTGTCCGATCGGGCTAGAACATAGTGGCCCTGTATGAACGGGAGGAAGCGCATGAGCGCGTTCTCGACTGCTAACCTTTCCAGACAGTTTATGTGAAGGAGCTTCTCCTGGTCTGATCACAGGCCAAAGACCGGTCCGCCCTCGAAGAGAGCGCCCCAACCTGAGTTGGACGCATCTGTTGAGATGACCTATTGATATGAGACAGCTCCCATCATCACTCCCCGCTGATACCAGTCAGACGCTAACCAGGGCTGCAGAGCTGTAATGCAGGTCTGAATCACTGATTCGTTCGCAGCCAGAGGTCCAAGCTCGGCGATATGCTCACGCATTCAGCCAGCGTTGAAGTGGGCGCATGCGCAGTAGGCCCAGCTGAAGCACCGCTGCAGCTGAAGCCATACAGCCCAGCATCCTCTGGAATGTTTTCAGAGGGATGATGCTGCCCTTCTGGAAAGACGCGACTAGGTGTCAAACACGGCACGCGCGCGCCATGTCGATAAACGAGCCGCCATGGCCACAGAGTCCAGTTCTATTCCTAGAAAGGAAATTGACTGACTGGGCAGTAATGAGCTCTTGGTCCAGTTGACCGTGAGACCCAATCTCTCCAGATGACTGAGGAGCACTGTTCTGTGAGATAACAAACCTTGATTTCTCAAGGGGTGAGCGCCGCGTCCATGCACTTCGTAAATGTACGGGGTGCTAAAGACAGGCCGAACGGCAGGACGGTGTATTGATAAACCTGACCATTGAAGGCGAATCTCAAGAATGGCCTGTGACGGGGTATTATCTGAATCTGAAAATAGGCATCTTTCAGATCGAGAGGGATAAACCAGTCCCTCGGGCGAACGTGCCCGAGGATTTTCCTGGTCGTAAGCATTTGAACGGCCTTTTCATAAGCACTTTGTTCAAATGTCTCAGATCTAAGATGGGCCTGAGGGCTTCATCCTTCTTGGGCAGGAGAAAAATATTGGCTGTAGAAGCCTGACTCGCTCAAAGCAGGCGGTACCAGCTCTATAGCACCTTTGCACAGTAGCTTCGCTATTTCTGCGCGGAGTAGATGTGCTACTTCCGCATTCACTGTCGCTGTGGTCCGCGCTCGAAAGCGCAGGGGTCGGCGAACGAACAGACGTGGATAGCTCTGCTTTATTGTGCATAGCACCCATTCTAAAAACCCCTGGGATAGCTTCCCATGCTTTTATATGTACAGCTAGGGGGCGAATGGCCTCTGATCGCCGCGCTTTGGGGGATCGAGAAAACTGAACCGGAGGAGTGGGTGCGGCGCGCGCGCCCTCGGTGCTTGAAGGCGGCAGCTTGCTGACAACCGTGACAGGCTGAATTGTGTGTGACGTCCCGATTGCCATGAATGGGGAGCGTTCTTTTACCACTTTGTGATGCGCAAGCAGCGCCCTGGGCGAATTGTCTATTAGTAAGCGTGAGCGCTTGTGCGCGGGCACGAGACTTACATATAAATGTGACGCCCCAATCGCTTTAGATGGGGAGCGTTTTATGATCGCCTTGAGACGTGAGCACGGCGCTATGGGCAGAGTGTTTATTAGTAAGCGTGAGCGCTTCTGAGCGGGCATAGGACTTACATTTATAAGTGACGATCGCTTGGGATGGGCGGCGTTTTATAGTCACTCTTAGATGCGCGGGCTGCTTTGGGGAGAGGTATGTGTTAGTAAGCGTGAACGCTCGTGGGCGGGCACGTGACTTACATTCATAACCTGACTGATATGAGATCTTTAATGGCCGTGTGAGCTTAAGCGTGCACGCTTCGTGAGCGGGCACGTGACTTACATTCACAGCCCGACTAGTTATGAGCACTTGAGTACGGCGGCTCGCTGACAGCGACAGCTGGCTGTTTTACATGTGACGTCCCGGTTGCTTTGAACGGGGAACGTTTTGTGAAAACATTGTAATGTGCGAGCAGCGCCGGAGGCGGTGTGTCTGCTTAGTAAGCGGGAGCCCATCCGGGTCATGCAGAGAGCTCGAGAGGGCTCTGCATGACGCGCGAAACGGGGAGGCGAGGTAGCTCTCTTGTCCATCCGTAAAATGTAAAAAGAGCTAGCCGCGTGCTCGTTGGTCAAGCAGTTACTGGGAAGTGTTTGTATGAGAAGTGTTTGTATGAGGGCGCGCGCACTAGTAGTGGGCTCAGGACCTACATGTGACACAGATGATGCCTGTCCGGGTCATGCAGAGAGCTCGAGAGGGCTCTGCATATAACGCGCGAAAAGGGGGCGCGAGTAGCTCTCTTGTAACAAAGAGAGCTAGCCGCGTGGCGCTGTGGTTAAAGACTTCGATTCGAGCCAGCAGGGTCGACATCGGAAGTTCCTCGCAGTGCTCGCATCCTCCAGGAGAGGGCGAGGGCTGCGTGTTCCTGGCCCAGGCAGAGAGCGCAGATGAGATAGCGGTCTCCAACGCTAAGCGGCTCTGCACGAGCCACAGGAAGTGCGAGACATCTTGAAAAAGACGTCTCGCTGCTCTTTTAGGAAGTGTAGAACACAGAATACATAGCTTAAAAGGATATGTCGCCGGATAGCGTAGCTCGCACGGATGGCTGAAGGTAGCGAAGATGGCCGGCTTCTTCAAGCGCTGTCCAGGGTTTCTACAGATATCTTCAAATTAAATTTAATGCCTTTTTAATGCCATTTAAAAAAAATGAATGCCATATACTGTAGTATCCTCAGTACTAATCAATAAACAGCAGACATCGAGGTAGCTTTATCTGGGAGTTTACTGAACACCGGACATCCATAAAACAGTGCCAACCAGTACAACATGAGACTGCAGATTCTTCCTCGGCTATATACCCCATACTCCTTTGACTGAGCTACTACTGCCACCTAGTGTACAATTCTAATGACGACAAAGATAACTCTCCCCATCTACCACATTCCTTCCCCTCTAAGCTATTGCCTTCGTCCAAACCCCCAACATCACCCAACCCCAAATCACTTTAACATGTGCCAGTCATATTTACCTCTAACACTTTCTTTAACACTCATAGTCCTTCAAATAACTTGGTTTCGAAACAGTTCTCAACGACCGGCGTACCGGTGCAATTGAGGATAGTGACTGCCTTGGAGTACCTGGAGGTTGAAAGTCCATCACTACTGGTTTGGATTTTTCTGAAGCAGGTTTTCACACACTCTGAGTGTTTGTCTCTGGAACACCGCAGGTTTCCTCGGGAATGGATGTCTCTGATGTTGCAACAGCTGCCGCTGAAGATTCAGACAACCCCAAGGGTTCCATAATCTTTGGTTCCATCCAGTCCTTCTCCTCAGAACTGGCGAATATCTGGTCGACATGTCTGCGCACAATGTTGCCACCTCCTAACATGACCTTGTAAGAGACAGGACCTGTTATCTTATCTTGATAATGAACCCGGGAATCCACTTAGGTCCATGACTGAAATTCCTTGAAAATCACTGCATCTCCCTCCTGGAAACTTCTCCCGGAACCTTGCTTGTCATGATGTTTCTTTTGAAAGCTCTGTTGCCGTTCCACCCTCCTTCGGCGGTCCGGATGAATAAAGTCTAATGTCGATCTCAACTTCCTGCCTTGTAACATTTCAGCAGGCGACAGGCCCGTAGTGGACTGTGGTGTAATGCGGTAACTAAACAACACCCTTGATACTTTAGTGGCTAAGCTTCCCTGACCTGCCTTCATCATCGAATGTCTGGACTGCGCGTTCAGCACAACCATTAGAGGAAGCATGATAAGGAGTAGGGATGCTAACCGATGACCGTTTGACCGATGGTTGACCGTCTCAACGTTAACCGATCAAAGTTGTCGGTAGTCGGTTAAAAAAAAAAAAGTGATCTCTAAATTAGGCTATTATAGACAGTGGACTAAACGCTACTACAGTTAGCCATCTTATTCCAAGATATTTTTGTGTGAAGTGAACAAATCCCTCACACTCAATTTTTCATAACTCGCCTGTTTGTACTTAATAAACCAATAAAAACATTTGGCGCTAGGTCACAGTGGTTGGGTTCACGCGCTCACAAGGTTTGCGAAAAGTAAAGGCTACGGGCTAAAACACTAGAGGTTAGAGCCAGGGCAGACGACAGGATGAAGCGTGCAAAGAAACGTAGTGTGTGGGACCATTTCACCAAAAAGAATGACACAGTAAGTTGCAACTTGTGTGATACAGTGCTTATACAGTAGTAATACTGTAGAAATACATTACATCTACATTTTAGCGGTAACAGATAAGGTGATGATGATCATCATCTTTCTTTATTATGGTTAGCAATAACGTTACCTCAAACTAAGCGGAGTCTCTTCGGAGCTGTAATTTTCTTAAATGAGACGCTGCAATGTTTCAAATGAGCTTCTAACGCTAGACTAACGCCTTTATTTTCAACGTGATCACCTTGTACCCAAACCATTTCGAAACTAAGGAGCCATTTGTCCTCCGATTACATACAAGCTCCTCGGCGCCGCGTTTGCGGGACTCATGTTTTGCGGGACTCATGTTTCGCGCTGTAGGGGATTTTAAAAAAGTGACGTGAGTGGAAGTGCGGCGCCGGGGCAGTGTGTGTGTGTGAGCGGGAGGCAGAGAGAGATGCGACAGAGTTGTGAAATTGCAGGCGCGGCTCGAAATGGCTGTTATTTCAAATAGCGTGGCATATTTTAAACTAATCGGTTAACCGGTTTCAACCGGCTAATAAGGCTCGGTGGTCGGTCAAGAAATTTTTTAGTTTTCGCCATCCCTAATAAGGAGCAGAAGTGATGTGTTCGATCCCATTCTTCTGCATGAACTCTCGGAATTCTGTACTCACAAAACATGAGCCGTTATCGGACACCATTGTCTCGGGTATTCCTTGATTGCTAAAGCTCTTCCTTAGACATTCAATCGTGCTGGCTGAAGTTGTGGTCGTTACAGGGTACACATCCATCCATTTGGAATGCGCGTCCATCAGAACCAAAAACATGTGTCCCATAAAAGGTCCTGCATAATCAACATGTAACCTTTGCCAGGGTTTGCTCGGCCACTCCCAGGGATGAAGAGGTGCTGTAGCTGGAGAATTACAATGTTCTTGGCATGCTACACATCTTTTAACGACCGCTTCAATGTCTGCATCTAACTTTGGCCACCAGAAGAAACTTCATGCTAATGCCTTCATTCTAGTGATGCCGATGTGACCGTGATGTAGCTGCTGTATCAAGGCGTTCCGGCCTGGTGACGGCACCACTGCCCGTGAGCCCCACAGTACACATCCACCTTGCACACTTAACTCTGTTTTCCTCACAGCATATGGTTGGAAAACTGGGTTCCTGTCTGGTGGCGGCCAACCATGTTGGACGAATTGCGCCACTCTGGACAACACAGGATCTCTGCTTGTCCATCTGCTCATTTCTGCTGCTGAGACGAGGGTCACATTCTCCAACATCAGCACTCGCTCCTCCTGCTCTTTCTTGACAGACGGCTGAGGTAGAGGAAGTCGACTCAACGCATCCGCATTGCCATGTTTTCCGGGCTTGTAAACAATCTCGTACTTATACGCTCTCAAGGCAACTGCCCAACGTTGTATACGAGGTGAAGCGATTTGAGGCACAGCCTTCATCTCATTAAAAAGAGCCAGTAGAGGTTTGTGGTCCATGCAAATGACAAACCTTCTGCCATATAAATTTTTGTGGAAACGCTGAATACCAAATATCACCACCAGACCTTCTTTGTCCAGTTGGGAGTTGTTTTATTCAGCTGACGTTAATGTCCTAGACAGGAAGCTGATTGGTCCTTCCTGCCCATTTGTCATGCAATGCGACAGCACCACACCCACCCCATAAGGAGAAGCATCGCAGGCCAGGATCAGATTTTTTTGGCTGTCATAATGTACTAACACATCAGACGACAGCATGAGTCGCTTGGACTCCTCAAAAGCGTGCTCCTGTTCGCCCTTCCATTTCCAAGTGGTTTCTTTCCTTAATAATTCATGTAAAGGCGACAACAATGTTGACAGGTGTGGCAGGAACCTGTTGTAATAGTTAAGCAGTCCTAGCACGCTCTCAGTTCTGTGACATTAGTCGGGGCCGGTGCTTCTTGTATTGCCCTGACCTTATGTGGCAAAGGATGAAGTCCAGCTGTGTCTACCTTATGACCAAGGAACTCTGCTTCCTGTTCCATGAACACACATTTGTTGCGCTTCAAGCGAAGACCAGCTTCCTGCAGTCGTGTTAACACCTGGTTCAGCGTTGCAAGGTGACCCTGCTCACTCTGGCCCGTCAGCAAAATGTCGTCCAGATAGACGGCCACCAGACCCTCCATCATTCGTTGGAATATGGCTGGACTGGAGGCAACACCAAATGGAAGACGATTCACCTGAAACAGACCCTTGTGCGTATTAATAGTGACATATGGCTTAGATGTCTCATCAAGTATCACTTGCTGATATGCATGGCTCAGATCCTACTGAACCTTTTTTCTCCTGACAACTTCTTAAACAAGTCCTCCAATTTCGGTATTGGATACTGCTCAAGCTTCGATACCTGGTTGACAGTGAGCTTATAGTCACCACAAATGCGCACAGAATTATCAGCTTTTAACACAGCCACGATCGGTGCTCTATTAGTCTATCTATTAGTCTCTCTAACTCCACCTCCTTACGCCTCTGGCGGACCAGTCACGAAAAAATGTCCCAATATCTCGACGTATTCCTCTCATGTTTGGGTCTCGACCTTTTGGTTAGTGTAGCTGCCTCGTCAATCCACTTCCGTCAAATTTCCGCGTGATTGACTCACAAGCTTCTTCCGAGCTCAACCGCCATCCTCGTCGCCAAATGTAGTATCCTCAGTACTAATCAATAAACAGCAGACATCGAGGTAGCTTTATCTGGGAGTTTACTGAACACCGGACATCCATTCAAACAGTGCCAGCCAGTACAACAACACATGAGCCTGCAGATTCTTCCTCGGCTATATACCCCATACTCCTTTGACTGAGCTACTACTGCCACCTAGTGTACAATTCTAATATGACAAAGATAACTCTCCCCATCTACCACAATACGACCCATGACTAACCACGGATATATATATATATATATATATATAGAGCCACTTATCAATATATGAAACACAAAGTACTATTTAAATCTAACGACGATTTATGGCCGTCACACTGCATATGGAATTTTACGGCGCTGATTCCCATTGTCCCCAACTTAAATGCTTTTTTACAAACGCCGCAAAATCATTCATCATTTTTACCACTAACGGGCTGCAACCATGTCTTAAAAGGTTTGTTTTCCAGCCACTTTGGCTGGAATTTGCACTTTCCCATTTTTTCAAGGTTCAGACCTGTCCACCGCTGTACAACAGACCTGCGTCACCTCCGCATCACGGCACTTTTGCTCCGGCCGGAAGCACTTACCAAACTGGTTCCGCATATTTATCACACGAACGTACATATTTTGCGACAGCAAATACAAATTATTAATTATGAAGGCTATTTTCAAATAAATTGATATACAATTCTCTTCAAATCTATTAAAAAAATTTGTTATGACTGTAGGAATCAAAATTAATGCTTTTTAATGCCTTTTAAGGCCTTAATTTTCACAAAATCCATTTAAGGACTTTTAATGCTTTTTAATGCCCCGCGGAAACCCTGGCTGTCCTAAGCTGGCTTGACGCTTTCTCAACGGCGGCGGCAGCTTCTCTCTAGATCCAGCGAAGCAGACAGCTTCGCTGAAAAGATGAAAATCAGAGAAACAGCCTCCGGCTCCGAGCCCTGCTTATATACGCTAAGCCACGGCCATTCTGGCGGGCTGTGACGCTGTGAAGGCGCGAGCGCCCTTCATTGGACGTGACGTCTGCTCTAGGTCTGCTAGCTGCTGCACTGCGTTGACAATAAATACAAAGTTAAGGATAATTTTTTGGCTTCAATATCTCGAAAAGATTAATCTTTCCCGTAGCGTAAGCTAACTTACGCAATAAGAGAGAACCTCTCGTAAGACAACTAACGTTAGTGAAGCGAGGGATCGTTCTGCCTCCACCTAAGCTCCGCCCACAAAAAAACGTCACCATGTTTACTAACTGAAAAGGGGTCTATATAAACTGTTTTAAAGTTTGGGGTCAGCAAGATTTTTTTTAGACAAATACTTTTATTCAGTAAGGATGCATTAAAGTGATTAAATTGTTACAAAACAAACTATGTTCTTTTAAACTTTCTATTCATAAAAGAATCTTGAAAAACACGACAAGCAACACTGTTTTTAACATTGATGATAATAAGAAATATTTCTTGGGCATCAAATCATCATATTAGAATGATTTCTGAAAAATCATGTGACTGATGACTGGAGTAATGATGATGAAAATTCAGCTTTGCCATCACAGCAAATTACATTTTAAAATATATTAAAATAACACAATAGTTATTTTAAATTGTAATTTTTTGGATCAAATAAATGGAGTCTTGGTAAGCATAAGAGACTTCGGTAACACTTTCTATGAAGCCTATAATGAATTATAGCACCATTTATACTTGACAAGTCTTACTATTCTATAAAAATATTTATAAAGACTCATTAAGACACACTGTATTATAAGAACAGTTACATTTTTATATTTTTTACAATTATAAGTCATGATATAAGTCACTCATAATCCAGATTTATAAGTATTAGTCAGTAATTAGTCAGTAATTAGTCAGTCGTATGATTCCATGAATGTATTTATAAAGATGCAGTCTGCATTGCTATAATGTTATTATATTATAGTTAAAACAGGTTTAGTAATTCAGATTTATTTCTGTCAAATAAGTGAATATATTGTTATTAATAGCCATGTTGTGTTCTTATAAATACTTATTGTGAGTGATAATACAGTTACTACGCTCTATAAATGCATCATTGATGGCTTTAAGTAAAGTGAAAACATAGGCAAACATGGATCTTTTTTTTATGTTACATACTAGCAAAACACTGCAACTATATATTTTTTAAGTATATTTCAAACTGCTATAAGCAATACCATGCATATGGCTGAGGAGATTTTAACAAATCAAAATTAACATTCATTACCACAAATTAGTTTTTTTTATAAATATCTAGAATAGTAGTAATACTTATAAATAAGTATAAATGGGGCTATAATAATTCATTATAAGCATGGGCTTCATAGAAAGTGTTACCGAGACGTCTTTCAGAAACTTTTTTTTTTTTTTACTTAACTTTTGAACGGTAGTGTTAGCCTACATGATACAAAAGCACATTCAATACCTGTGAAATACACCACCTCCTCTTCTAGCTGGTTTAAAAGGTGATCAGCCTCCTCTTTGTCAAATAGAAAACTGTAGTCACAGTCCAATCCCTCAACCTCAAACTTCTGCCAGGGAATGGGCTGAGAAAACTCCCCTTCCACCACCGCACACTCATCTTTGCATTTCTTGATCGGTTCCTCTGATTTCCATTCATCTGCCTCAACAACTGATCTTTTTCTGTGCCGAGTTACAAGCTTATCCATTCGAACACCTGCAGAACAAAACAGAAATGACTTTTCAGACTTTCTGGTTTTGTTTTCTAAGTCACTTTAATTTGTCAACAATTATTATTAATTAGTTATTTTGATATAGGTACGGTGTCCACATCAAGGAAAACTTCAATCTATTCTATATGTCATGCACATTTTGACAGTAAAATGTGGTTGACAATGTAAAGCATGAAGAGAGCTCTCTGGTTTGTCATCAATGTTTTGGTGGTTAGAAACACGTGAGAAGTTGCAACACAGTCTGCACGTGCATTATCATTAACTGTAACTTTGGGGAAGGATTCAGTCGGGTGTCTTACCTGGATTGCGTTTATGCTTTAAATAAACCATCCACATTGCATAGCTTAATGCTCAAATTATGTCCCAAATTTATTCTTCCAGCATGCCAGCAATCGCGGTGCACACCTCCGGAAGTGTACGTTCACGTCACTACCGGTAATACGTCATATACAGTGTTACCAAAGCCCGTATTAGACATTCTCTGGTGTTACAGTGTACAAACAGTAAAATAAAATAACAGTGAAATAAACAAACGGTACAAACGCATCTGGTCTAGCCAAGACCTATTGTTCTGAATACATTCACTAGGAAAACCATGAAAAGAAACGTGTCTTGTATTTAAACAAGGAAATGTTTACAGGAACCTCATATTACTCGAAAAAATAATAATAAATAGAATTACGCCAAAACGTGTGTTTATTAAATAAGACATTCATTGACAGACTTGTGATGTAGGCCCTTGTAGCTGTGACCTGCATCTATAAGTATCACAGGAATTATTCGTTATTTATTAAACGTAAAACATGCAGTTAACAAATGATATGACAATTCAGCACTGTGGACAAGGTTTGCAAAGAGGTCAATTTGAAAAGTGCAATATTTTATTGACTGTTTTGAAGAAAACACTGCCATTTTTTACAAATACAAGATTTGGTCAAATATACTGGAGTAGCCTATATACTATTGACTTTGTCCCACAATAGTTTAGTCACCCAAATCGTAACAGATCGTTCCATTATTATTTTCCATTATCAGTTGTCTTACCCGAATAAGCCTGAAATGTTGAAATGTCTTTATTTACATCATAAATCCACTTAAGTTGGTAGTGTGCACAAAAGAAAACACGGAATGAAGAAAACCGCAGTCATGTTCCCTTCAAACCACTCCACATTTTCATAATCATTGTCAGTGCAGTTTGCATATGTCTCCTCTGCTTCTGCTGCACTGTTCACATTAATTGCAACCTTATTTTCAGGCCTGTTGATATAAGCTGATAAAAACCGCCCTGCAAAGTGGAAAAAAAACTGTTTAATTTATTGTGAATATTTCCATAATAAAAGTAATTTAGTTTATTTATTTATTACTCACTTTTCCCTTTGGAGGTATTTTTTCTGAACTCTTGATCATTCTCTGCAGCAGAATTATAATATAATATTTATATATTGATAAATATATAAATATAATGTTTCTGATAAAAAATCTGGGCATGCCTTCACCAACTATTTTTATATATGAGAATTTGTTAAAACAAGAAATACTCATCAAACCCACCATAGACGATTTGATCTTTGCTGGCATCTTGAACTATCATCACAATGAGAGAAAGACAATATTTGAAACAGGATGTCACCATCTTTTAAAACTTGAAACTTGATTTGATTCATGAGACCATGTGTTACTGAAAATGGTCACATGTAGCATATGTGCATGGAATACTACTGTATATAATAACAATACTGTAATGATAAGTGTAAAAAATACTGTAAAAATAAGTTTACCCTGCTGGCTGTTCGCATATGGTTGATCTGATATTTCTGAAAGAAAGAGATTATGTTACATTACTGAGCATGCAAACATTTTATATTTAAAATGTATTTAGAATTTATGCGATATACTTACTATTTTGTTTACGCACAATGCAACACACAGTGACCACAAGAAGAAAAATAATAATTGTTGCTCCTCCTGCTATGAAGGGCCAAAAGGACATCACTGTGTCTTTTGAGCTTTCTGATTCACCTTGTTCAAATTCTTCTGCCTTTCAGACAGAAGTTAGAACATTTGTAACATGTACAACAAAAAACAGACAATATATCAGTATATAGTATTTAAAAAGTATGAATTTAAGAATTAGTGTAAGGACACAATCAAATATACTCATACAAAATATGGTATGTTTTTGACAGCATTATTTTAGTGAATAAATCATACTTGTAAAACTGTCAGAGGTCCTCTTGAATGCAAAGTTGTGATAAGGTAGCCAGTAATTTTTTTACTCACATGTGTGAATTCCAGTGTCCTCATGATCTTTATTAATGCTATAGTTAAAGTCTTAAGACAGTTCACAGTGGAACAGACCCACATTATAGAAGAGGATGGAGTACTTTCCAGGTTCGTAAAATTTGGAAGCCTTCTTCTATCGTCCTAACCCTTTACTTCACCTTTCAGAATGTTTTCTAAAATTAGATACTGTTGCATCTGTGCAACATCTCTGCCGTGCAGCCTGGCCTGGAGATGGCTGTTTCAAAGAGACGAGAGAGCATCTCTGCTCAAACCTGAGAAACCACAGCAACAAACACATGAATCTATTCACCAGTTTCCGTCTGCACATCACAGGTGGTCTTTGCACAATGATGATGTTTGCTGAGCCTTCTGCTGTTTTACAATGTTGGCAAACTTTAAATACTTATATATGCTGCTGAGAATATAATGTCTTTGTATAATTATTATGTTTATATTATGGAACACACTCTTATTCTTGCTTGAATGATTCTACAATAACATCTCCTGAAAGGACTGATTAAAAACCATAAACATGAACAAAAATAAACCTTGCCTTTTAGAGGCGAAAAATGCAGAGTAAAAAGCCCTAAAGTCCAACACAGAGAGAAAGGATGTTTTCCCCCCTCAGGTAAACATCAGGAGCGTGTGCTGCAAACCTTGAAACAATTCACTCTGATGTTTGCATCGAAGAGGTGAAGGGGCTGTTGGACAAGTGTCTTCCGTAATTTCCTGATCGGTCTACCTACTCCGCCAGTTGCCTCAAGGCAATATGCTCATGGTAACACATGATTTGTATTAAGATTAATTTTTGAATTTGAACTCAAGCTTTTAAAAAGACCCACAAGATTAGCTATGCTTTTTACATGGCTGAAATTTATTATTATTATTTTTCACATTACTTTATACTTAGGTATTTTGCTTCAAGTATTACGTTTATCCAGGAGTAAATACTTTTAAATGAGAAAAAACATATGAGAGAGAATCTACTCAGAATCTATTCTTAATATTTATTTAGATTTTTTATATAATTAAGTAGGCTATATTAATAACTCTGTTCAATTATATCCAATATAAGTTAAAAGGACTGATGGTGATGATTAATGGGCAACTTGGCTGTGGAGGTACATAAGAAACATAATTTGTGTCTGTCAGCTGTGATTGGTGGAATATTAAGAATGGCATTACTGACCTCTAGTGGCCTCGCAGATGAAGATATTAAAGGTGTGGTATAATGCCCTTTTCACAAGATGTAAAATCAGTCTTTGATGTCCCCAGAGTGTGTATGTGAAGTTTTAGCTCAAAATACGCACAGATATTTTTATATAGCATGTTAAAATTGTTACTTTTTGAGGGTGAGCAAAAACGCACCGTTTTTGTGTGTATCCCTGCACAGAGGGCAGAGCTTCAAGAGAACATGTAGACAACATTTCTGAATGGTTAGTTGATAAATTTATGTAGCTTATGTGTAGTTATCTTCTAGTCATTGATTAGCATTTTCTGTTTTGATAATCTATAAATCTCCTTCCCGGGGGTGGGGTTTATGTAAATTTTAGGGTTAGTGATGTCACTAACCCGGGAGGAATGTTGCATAGTCCCTACCAGCCGTTTATTGTAGTCCTTAAAAAGCAATATCTCCCTTTGCTTTGAACTTTGAGCTTCGTAACTTTTCAGATGTTGTTTATGCTCAAACAGCAACATTACACACTAACTACAGCTATA
Organism: Tiaroga cobitis; assembly: GCA_030578255.1. NCBI lineage: Eukaryota > Metazoa > Chordata > Actinopteri > Cypriniformes > Leuciscidae > Tiaroga > Tiaroga cobitis. The sequence continues at coordinate 28,895,365 of CM060595.1, read as the reverse complement.
GTCAGATGCTTTATGGGATGTGGTTTTATGGTAAGCGGTTTCAACCTCTAGAAGGTCCAAGAGATTCATACAGCTAATAGTTTCTAATTTTTATAGTTTTAGTATGGTTATTTAAGTATTTCACATCACCATGAAACTTTTTTTTCTAGCAGACTTATTCAACCTGCATTTCTTTATGACAAATGAGGCTGGTTGAATATAAGATTGGAAGTCACAACTGCCGATTGATCACTAAGATGTTGGTTAGAGAGCCCTTGAATCTTTCCAGCAACAGTAAACAATGATGGCATGCAGACAGCAATCATGCATATCTTGCTGATTACATTCTCACACGAAGGCAAGCGTAATTTTTTACAAACATGTGGTTACTGAAAACACGGTTGCAATGTACAACCCCAAATCAGAAAAAGTTGGGACATTTTGTAAAATGCAACAAAATCAAGAATCTATGATTTGTTCATTCTATTTAACCTTTTATTAGCTGACAAAAGGACAAAGAAATGTTTTCCAATATTTTCACTGACCAACATAATTGTATTTTGTAAATATGAACAAATTTGGATTTTGATAGCTGCAACACACCCCAAAAAAGTTGGGACAGAGACCAAATAAAAGTGAAAAGATTATCCAAATTAGATTATCCAACTATTTTGAAACAGTCCACAATGAGCAGGTGAATTGGTAATAGTTGAGGGTATCATGTTTGGTTGTAAAAGTGCTTCTCAGTCTTTTTAAGCAAAGATGGGTCATGGCTCATCACTTTGTGCCAATTGAGAATTGTCAAACAATTAAAAAATCACATTTCTCAATGCAAGACTGCAAAGCATTTATGTGTAACCCTTCTAATGGTTTTGTAAGTATACCTGACGACTAATTAGATTAGCTGTGGATCAAACTGGGCTAATATCAGAACTCTAGGTACGACTACGCAGCCTGAAATGATAAAATGTCAGCAGAAAACAGACAACACAACAGAGGTGAAGCTCAAAAGATGTATTGTACAACTTAATGACAGTTATTTACATTCCCTGCCTACCTAAGCCGGCTTCCTGAGTGCACATTCGCACACTGAACCCACTGAACACTGTTCCTCAAAGTATGTATGTTCGTTTCACTACCCGGGTAGGTTTATGTATTCTTATCTGTATGTAAAGAAGGCACAGGATGAAGATGGTTCCGAAGATGCCACGGCTGGCCACACCAGGCTCTCGGTCCGCTCAATGGTTTCTTTGGTTGGTTTGCCACTGACCACAGGTCAGATTCAGATGATTTGTTCCTCTCTAAAAAAACAATCTATGCATACAGTACAGAATACATTAGTTACTATTGCCTCATTTTCATTCAAATCCAATCAACTTTTCTCCATTCAACTGTCAAATCAATATATCCAATTGTACAGGATATAAATACTCTAATCATTATGTAAATGAATAGATACACATCACAGATAGGTCAGTTCCAATAAACAACAATCAATCATGTACTTTCATCTCACAGCATAAAATAGAATCATGAGATTTCTGAACCCAGATATTTATGTTTTTAACTTCTTTTAAATCTATTTATGCATCTTAATGACATTTTAACATCACATTTTAATATATTCATTCTTTTTAACAGTTAAGATGAATTTATGTCCCTCATATATAGATCAAATATGTATATTGGCAATTAAATGAACTAAATCATCCTAATCTTACAGATAACAAACAAAAAATAAATACTCCCTCAATCAAATTATTTCTATATCAACAAAACAGAGTATAAAACACCCTTAACGTTGTGACTACTATCAAAGATCTGCTAAATAGTTACTAGTTTAGCTGAGCTAACAGCAGAGCTAAAATCAGGACAAATTCACATTGTAAATTACTAGTGATTAGCACGCGGCTAGCGCGATTAGCGATCTTTTATGAGCATCTTAAACGGCATAAACAATCTGAATCTGTGTCTATATAGTATCAGATAGTAAGAATCAGGATCACAACTCCGATTGGTTTTATAAAACAGTATTTTTCATCATGCTGGAGCTAACACGGCCAGCATAACACTCACATCAATATTAACTTTCTTACCGGAGGTATCTTTTGGAGTTCGCAAAGTCGTGCGATTTATCTCTCTCTCTCTCACACAGCTTTTAACCTAATGGACACACAATATATCAATATTTGGTACGATTTCTCTCTTTGAATTTCGATCCCTGAGAGGATATTTCCATACCAGTCCTTGATGCGTTCGGACAACGTCTCCACGGGAAGAAAGGTGTGTTTTTCTTTTCAAAACTCCCTGGAGTGCACGCACCACCCCCCTGGCGGATTAGAAGGTTTGCACTTCCGTAACCTTGTATGGGTTACACTCTCCCCTCCAAACTTATGCACGTCCCTGTGCATGGCAGTGTTCAAACGGTTATCACCGGAGGGGACAAAACAGGGGAATGTTTTGACGTATCACTCTCACTTATGACATCATTCCACACAGTAGTCAGCCCTTGAAAGAGTGACTTCACCACGGTAACTAAAGGAGTTTCCAATTCAGTGTAGTCCAGCCGCCTAGGTGGCTGACGATTCCTCTCAGATCTCCTTATCAGGTCATCAGTATCTGCTTGATTCTCCAGCTCCTTAATCTCCTCTTCTCCTTTCTTTTCAGGGACAGGTGTCTCATCACATTCTGGTATGTCGGAGAGGATTGGAAGTTGTTCAGGATAGTTCTCCGACGAGCCTTCCGCAAGGTCATCACTGTCAGGTAAGTTCATCTCTCTTTCCGCAGGTTCATTTCCAGATAAGTTCATCTCTCTTTCCACAGGTTAATTTCCAGGTAAGTTCATGTACAGCATTACTCGGTTGACTGGATGTCAGATAAGATATTCGCATTAGCTGGGACATCATCAGTCACCTTGTTGAGTTTTGTCGTCAAATTCTCTTTAGGATGACTTTGACCATGGTGTATTGGAACATCTCGCGAGACAATATATCTGGTTACTTCTGGAACTGGTTCTTTTGGGGACCATGTAACAGGAATGATATCATCCTCATCTGAGGACTGATCAACTTCTCTTGGGTCACTACGAATGTTCTGACGTGTCTTGCGGCGCTCTAGTGTTTTGGGTTGTTCTTCTGGTGTTACTTGGAGGAAACCACATGGGAGCAAGAGGTCTCGATGCAGCGTGCGCGAATGGCCTTCTCCAGTCTCTGGTTTTACTGTATAGACGGGAAGGTCTCCAGCTTTTCGCACTACCACATGGACAGTGGATTCCCATTTATCAGCGAGCTTGTGCTTTCCACGAATACGTACGTTCCTAACAAGTATTCTGTCTCCAATGTCCAGAGCAGAAGTGGTCACACGCTTGTCAAATCTGGTTTTGTTCTTTTCAGCTACCTTGGCTGCACTCCTTGTAGCCATTTTGTAGCTCTCCTCGAGGTGGGATTTGAGGTGCTTTACGTACTGGGAGTGTGACTTCTGTTGCCCTTCTTTGACAGGTAAGCCAAATGCAAGGTCGACCGGCAGGCGTGGCTGGCGTCCGAACATTAGCTCATACGGCGTGAACCCAGTCACTTCACTCCTGGTACAATTGTACGCGTGGACCAGAGGCTTCACAAAGTCCTTCCAGTGCGACTTATCCTGGTTTTCCAGAGTGCCAAGCATGTCTAAAAGTGTGCGGTTAAAACGTTCCAGTGGCTTCCCCCTTGGGTGGTACGGAGTTGTTCGAATTTTCCGTATGCCTGCAATTTCACACAATTGTTTGATTAGCCGCGACTCAAAATCGGGACCTTGGTCACTGTGCAGTTTCTCTGGAATACCATAATGGACGATGAAATTGTCCCATAAGCACTTTGTAACCGTTTGAGCCTTTTGGTTTGGTGTTGGGATAGCCACTGCGTATTTTGTGAAGTGATCTGTGATCACGAGAATGTCCTTCGTGTTGCTTCTGTCCGGTTCAATGGACAAGAAGTCCATGCAGACCAGTTCAAGCGGTCTTGTCATCATGATGTTCACTAAAGGTGCTGCCCTCTCAGGTAAGGTTTTCCTGAGCACACACCTGTTACACATCTTGACTTTCCTCTCAATGTCAGAGGCCATCATCGGCCAGTAGAATCTGGCTCTGACCAAGTCCAGTGTGCGGTCTTTTCCCATATGACCCATGCTGTCATGCAGGCTGGTTAAGACCAGTGTGTGGCCTTCTTCTTGGCGTGTTCTATAGAGGATGCCGTTCCGCAGTTCAAGCCTGGTCAACTCCCTCAATAACAGAGGTAGGTCTGGAAGCACAGCTCTTACTGTGGGCGGTGGTTTCTCGCCACACTCAGTCTGGGAGATGACATGTTTAATGCACTGGTCCACCCTCTGTTTGTCTCTGAGATCGGCTTCTGATAAGTGTGGGACGATGGGAAGCCCCCCAAGCTCTTCTTTCTGCTCAAAGCTGTCAGGTACAGCATCTCCAGAGATGGCAAGGCTCTCAACGAGGGAGATACTTCCACCGCTGCCCATTCCATCATTGGCACAATAAACAAGTTGTCTCTCACAGATAGCACGAACAACCCCCTGATCCACCGCCTCAATGTTATCTGGATTTGATAGATGGTATTGTGTGAACTGGTGGATCTTGTCCCACTCTTTTTGAGATGAGGGGTCGTCACGCAGGTCACCATGGGGACGTCGCGATAGTGCGTCAGCATCTCCATTCTGCTTCCCGGGGCGGTACTGGAGCTTAAAGGAGAAGGTAGAGAGAGCAGCTAACCACCTGTAGCTTGTTGCATCGAGTTTGGCTGAGGTAAGTATGTAGGTGAGAGGGTTGCTGTCGGTGACTACTGTGAACTTCTCGGTTACAGACCATTTTAGCGCTAAAAACTCAAGCTTGTGAGCTGGATACCGGGACTCACTACGTGATAACCCTCTACTCGCGTAGGCGATGACGCGCAGCTGTCCCTCCTGCTCCTGATATAAGGCTGCTCTGAGGCCGGTGGTACTTGCATCCGTGTGAAGGATGTAAGGAAGTGCAGGATTTCCGAAAGCCAGAACTGGGGACGTTGTCAACTTCCCGATGATCATCTCGAATGCCTGTTGGCAGGCAGGAGTCCAACGGTTCAAGAATGGTTCTTTGGGGTGGTAGTATTGGCCACTCTTTTCCTTGAACTTTAGGTGTTTCCTTAGAGGTGGGTAACCAGATGTTAAGTCGTTCAGGGGTTGCATTATACTTGAATAGCCTTTAATGAACTTCCTATAATACCCACAGAATCCGAGGAATGCCTTTAACTCTTTTAGATGCAGGGGAACTGGCCAGGTCTTTAACGCTGCAATCTTTTCCTGTTCGGTCTCCACTCCCTGCTCTGAGACTACGTGCCCCAAGTACCGGACTGAGGACTGAAAGAATTTACACTTTTCGGGGGACAGCTTGAGTCCATACTCCTTCAAGCGGTTGAGAACTTTGGTGAGTCTGGCTTCATGATCTTCTAACGTTCTCGAGAAGACTATCAAGTCATCCAGGAAAACAACAACTTTCAAGTTCATGTCTCCCATGAATTTTTCCATCAGTCTCTGGAAGGTACTTGGGGCGTTTGTCACGCCCTGAGGCATGCGGTTAAACTCCCAGAAACCAAGTGGGCATACGAAGGCGGTCTTTGGCTTGTCAACCTCGTCGACTTCGATTTGATAGTAGCCAGACTTTAGGTCGAGGACGCTGAACCACTTGGAACCGGAGAGTGCTGTGAAGGTGTCATCCATACTCGGAAGTGCATAGGCGTCTTTCACCGTCTGCAGGTTCAGTTTCCTGTAGTCAATACAGAGGCGTACCTGGCCATTCTTCTTCCTGACTACAACGATTGGAGAGGAGAATGGGGACTCACTTTCACGAATCACCCCAGCATCGAGAAGCTCTTGAAGATGTTGACGAACAGCTTCTACGTCGTGTGGGTGTATCGGGCGAGCTCTGAGTTTGAATGGGGTTTCATCAGACAGCTTGATGTGATGCTTGACTTTGTATGTCCTTCCAAAGTCAGTGTCGTTCTGGGTGAAGACCTCAGGCATACTATTTAATTTTCGAGTAATTCTGTCTTTCCATTCCGGAGGGACCGGGCACTCACCAAAGTCAAAGGCTAGATCAGCTGCCTTGGAGTGTTCTGGTTCAGCTGGATGGGTCACGCTCTGCTTGTGAGACAGGATAGCCTGGATTGCACTGAGCTCAGCAATCACACTCTTAGCTGGGATAATAATGTCGTGTTCCGACTCGTTTAAGACCACAACTGGTAGTCGGCCTGGTAGATCAACTAGACAGGGCTTTACTAGCAGCCCTCCAGGCAGAGAAGAGGCTGAAGGGTACCCTATGATAGCAGACCTCTCAGTATGGAACTCTTTAACTGATGCCACTCCCTCCAGAACAACTGTTCCTCCAGCTGGAATGAGCTTTCTGTCCCTGCCTCGCATCCTCACCAGTCCGATGTTACTGTCATGACTTTGTTCCTGTCGCAGTTGAAGTACTTTCACCACTGTCCTGTAGCCGTTTAAGACAGGATGGTAGTTTGCTGGAGTTTTCTCCCTGCACATACCATATGCTACATCGAGTGTATTTGTACCAACCAGTATCTGGTACCCTGAAGTACCGCTGTCTGGAACAACCAAGGCCAATGTTGGGACTTCATATTCAGGTCCTAGGAACTGATTTGGGAAGGTGATTGTGACTTCAATATATCCAAGGTAGGGCACAGATTGGCCATTGGCCCCTTCAACTTCCAGAAGGTTATAGAGTGGTTCGATCTGCTGTTCATGTAGGTATTCGTCATAGAAAGACTTGGTGACTGTGGTTACTTGTGAACCTGTGTCAAGGAGACATCTGAACTGTTTGCCCCGGATGGTAACTTGGCCTGTACTTTTCATGCCTATAAGTTCTTGCGGGACTCGGAAGGGGTGATTTCTAACAGTAGATTGGTTCAAGGCAGCACTGAACTTGGGCTTGTCATCACTTTCATCATTAGCAGGGCGTTGGTGCACTGCTCCAGCCTCAGTTTGCCCTGCAACTGAGACTCCACCTAAAAATCCCTTTTGTCTGGTGAGTGTTCTTTAGCCTCCCAGAGGCGCCGTTTTTCTCTTAATTGATCTCTTTTTTCATTGACGAGAGTGGGGTTTGGAGTGTTGCTGCAGGCTGAGGAGATGTGTCCGTCTTCACCGCAGTTGAAACAATACCAAGGTCTCGGCTGGGTGCTTGTCTTTGAGTCGATAGGTTTCCAGCTTGGTGCTCTAGGGTCAAGTTTAGATGCTGGCCTACCTGATGGGTGCTCAGTATTCCCCTTGGTCTTTGGGACCTTCTTGGCCTTCTTAGACATCAGCGTGGTGAGTTAGCTCTGCAAGGACGCCACCTGCTGTCTAAGCTCTGTCAATGGATCGGACTCAGGCTGGAATGCTGCTTGTTGATTGCAGACACATGCACTCTGAGAACTTGCCATAATCCGCTGCCGGTGTGAGCCAAGGTGCTTCTTCATACGTGTGGCTTTAGCTGCCTGCCTGTCCTCCTCAGTGCGGACTAATAACAGGAGCTCTGAAAATGTTGGTGGGTGACTTTTCTTTTCTTCGAGGTTGAGGTCAGAGAGTAAGAGGTTGTCCCAACACCCGCGACAAAACTGTTTGAGAATGTGTCTATCTGCTTCTCCAGCAGTAGCTCCTCCTCTCTTAACAGCGAGGTTCAGGGCAGCTTGAAGGCGGCAGAGGTAGGTAGAGGCCTTTGACACCAGGATCCTGAAGAGTATTCATGAACTGGGCGAAAAGCTCCTCGCCGTCCTCAACAGTTCCAAAGGCTGCATCCAGCAGTTGAAGGTAGGTTTCAGGAGTGGCTTCGGGGCTCAGTCTTTTGACAATATCTGCAGCAGAGGAGAGCAAACTTTCAAAGATTTTCCGTGATTTCTGAAGATTAGACAGGGTGGGGTCTTTCCTGAGAAGCTCGACATGTGAACGCCATGTGTCGTAGTCTGTCTCACGATTGGGTCTGGGGAGCTTGCCTGAGAATGAACGAAGCTTGATGGGAAAGTGTAAATGTGTGTTTAACTCGTCTCTCCTCACAATGTGCTCAACAATGACCTTTTGAATTTCAGGTGGATTCAGGTCGCTCTCCACAACGGACAGACTTCGCTTCACATCAGCTGGTGGGCATGGCTCAGCGCCACTATGAATGAACCTTTCCTGTGGAGAATCTGAGAGCAGCTGGGGTTGTGGGGGTTCAAATGTGTCATGAGACGTGTTGGGCTGTCTGGGCCCAAACTCATTATCACCACTGCCATCAGTTTCGATTGTCACACTGATCTCTGACATCATGTCTTTCAGCACCTCTTCGAAGCCTCGTCCACTCAGTTTCGCTAACTGCTTTATTTCATCAAGGTAGGCTTTGGTAACACTGCAGCCAACTTTAGTGGTGTACACACATGTCAGAGCTTGAACATAGTATTTTACGTCTGGATGGTCCTTAAGTACATGTGTGTAGGGCAGAAGAGGGGCTAAGGCTTCAATGGCGACACAATCTTGATACTCGATAATCAGGTTCTTATAAAATTCTGAGTTAATGTCAGTAACTGGGACGAGTCTCATGGAGCCATATCTCTTAAGGAAGTCTATGATTTCCTCATATTCTGGTGATTCAAGCAAACCACTCACCATTACTGCTTTGGGGACTTTGATACCGGAGTTCATTATGAATTCCATCTTTAGTAGAGAGTGATCTCTAAACAGATAACACAGAATTTACACACTGTGGAAATAGTTTCTCACACTTGTAATGTGGTTCACTGCTAACACATAACCAGACTCCTGGCTGGCTCGCCACTTGTAACCCTTCTAATGGTTTTGTAAGTATACCTGACGACTAATTTGATTAGCTGTGGATCAAACTGGGCTAATATCAGAACTCTAGGTACGACTACGGAGCCTTAAATGATAAAATGTCAGCAGAAAACAGACAACACAACAGAGGTGAAGTTCAAAAGATGTATTGTACAACTTAATGACAGTTATTTACATTCCCTGCCTACTTAAGCCGGCTTCCTGAGTGCACATTCGCACACTGAACCCAAAACAAACAATTTCAAACAAAAGAAAGAGTCCGTGAAAGTGTTTGTGTGTGTTCCTCAAAGTATGTATGTTCGTTTCACTACCCGGGTAGGTTTATGTATTCTTATCTGCATGTAAAGAAGGCGCAGGATGAAGATGGTTCCGAAGATGCCACGGCTGGCCACACCAGGCTCTCGGTCCGCTCAGTGGTTTCTTTGGTTGGCTCGCCACTGACCGCAGGTCAGATTCAGATGATTTGTTCCTCTCTAAAAAAACAATCTATGCATACAGTACAGAATACATTAGTTACTATTGCCTCTTTTTCATTCAAATCCAATCAACTTATCTCCATTCAACTGTCAAATCAATATATCCAATTGTACAGGATATAAATACTCTAATCATTATGTAAATGAATAGATACACATCACACCATATAAGATAGGTCAGTTCCAATAAACAACAATCAATCATGTACTTTCATCTCACAGCATAAAATAGAATCATGAGATTTCTGAACCCAGATATTTATGTTTTTAACTTCTTTTAAATCTATTTATGCATCTTAATGACATTTTAACATCACATTTTAATATATTCATTCTTTTTAACAGTTAAGATGAATTTATGTTCCTCACATACAGATCAAATATGTATATTGGCAATTAAATGAACTAAATCACCCTTATCTTACAGATAACAAACAAAAAATAAATACTCCCTCAATCAAATTACTTCTATATCAACAAAACAGAGTATAAAACACCCGTAACGTTGTGACTACTATCAAAGATCTGCTAAATAGTTACTAGTTTAGCTGAGCTAACAGCAGAGCTAAAATCAGGACAAATTCACATTGTAAATAGTGATTAGCACGCGGCTAGCGATCTTTTATGAGCATCTTAGACGGCATAAAACAATCTGAATCTGTGTCTATATGGTATCAGATAGTAAGAATCAGGATCGCAACTCCGATTGGTTTTATAAAACAGTAACGTTATTTTTCACCATGCTGGAGCTAACACGGCCAGCATAACACTCACATCAATATTAACTTTCTTAGCCTACCGGAGGTATCTTTTGGAGTTCGCAAAGTCGTGCGATTTCTCTCTCTCTCACAGCTTTTAACCTAATGGACACACAATATATCAATATTTGGTACGATTTCTTTGAATTTCGATCCCTGAGAGGATATTTCCTCTGTATCACATCGATATCATAATACAATGCTCCATACTTTTAAACCCATACTTTGATAAATTAATAGGCTATAGTAGATACATTTTAATATCTGTATCACCAGTTACAGCAGATAAAAATACTAATAGCATAATGTGGATAAAACAAATACCTAGTCTGGGCTATTTAAATCACTAATGAATTATACCGTCTTTTCCTTATGTATAAACAAATTTTCAAATTAAACATCATTGCATAATACAGATAAACAGCACCGTAGCATAAATGAATTATAGAGAAAGTACTCACTGTTTTGCATTTTTGATGAGGTGGTCATAGAAGAGAGGGTTTAAAAGTTTTTGGTCCATACATGGGGTATGGCACACGTCCATGTGTCTTGGCTATTTTATAGCCTTTTACAGTAGAGCCTGTGGAAAACTATGGGAAAACGGCGGAGCTGTGTGTACACTATATTCTTTCAGTACTCTATGAATGGAAGTGTTTAGGTTCAAGGCCAATTCACATTCCCAGGCAGACCTTTTGATTACACGAGCGCCATATTTCACTGATAACTGTGACTCCTGAAAATAAGTCTTATGAATTAAAAGTAATTTATTACCGGTGGTACGAAAACAGCGATGATATCACTTATTTGTCATGCACACTGTCCATGCTGGCAGGCACTACCTGTCTGATTTTTTTTTTTCTTCAATCCTGGTGAAAATGTTAGATGATTTTATTTTTGTTTAATTTATATACTTTTAATTGAACAGCATGGTTTTTCAACCTGAGTCAGTGTCAAATATATGTGAATGACTAAATGTAAATTTTATAACCATTTCATTTAAATGAACATAATGTTTTTCAACTTTAGTGTGAAATATATGATACATATTGTCCTCACCTGTATGTTTTTTCTTCAACTCTCTAATACATTTTTAACTGTTTGCAATTTTTTGTGGCTCCACTTTATTTAAACTTTTTGTGTGAGGTTTGACATAAGCTGTATGTGTTTTTTTCTTCAACTCTAATACATTTTTAACTGTTTGGAATATTTTTTGTGGCTCCATTTTATTTAAACTGAAATGCTTGATTCAGTGAATAGTTGTACATTTATTTCATCTATTTATTTAGTACATTTAGTGTTTTTTGTGTGAGGTTTTACATAAGGTGTATGTTTCTTCTTCAACTCTGTAATACATTTTTAACTGTTTGGAATATTTTTGTGGCTCCATTTTATTTAAACTGAAATGCTTGATTCAGTGAATAGTTCTACATTTATTTCATACATTTATTTAGCACATTTAGTGTTTTTTGTGCAAGGTTTTATTTTATTACATAAACTGTATGTTTCATATTATTCAACTCTAATAAATTTTTATTGTCTCCGTTTTTTAATCGGAAATGCTTCACTGAATACATTTATTTTTTACGTTTGTGTCAGATAAACTATAGCAGTTTTTTCTCATCACTTTCACACACACCTGCTATGATAAGCTTAGGCATAGCACGGGGATGCGCTAAAAAATAACAATCCATCGCTTTGTAACTGTAACAACAAAGTCCAAAACATCTCAAACAAACTTCAAACGATTAAACAAACTGTCAACATCCATCATTTTGACAGAAGCTGTAACCGCAAGGGGCGGAACTAGATCAAACAAACTTCAAACAATCCATCGCTTTGTAACTGTAACAACAAAGTCCAATACATCTCAAACAAACTTCAAACGATTAAACAAACTGTCAGCATCCATCATTTTGACAGAAGCTGTAACCGCAAGGGGCGGAACTAGATCAAACAAACTTCAAACAATTCATCATTTTGACAGAAAGTTTAACAGGAAGGGGACGGAACTAGATCAAACAAACTTCAAACAATTAATCATTTTGACAGAAAGTTTAACCGCAAGGGGCGGAACTAGATCAAAGGTAACCATCCATCATTTTGACAGAAAGTTTAACCGGAAGGGGCGGAACTAGGTCAAAGTTAACAGGAAGGGGCGGAACTGGGTCAAAGGTAACAGGAAGAGGTGGGACCGGAAGGGGTGGTACCGGAAGGGGCGGGGGCAGGAAGGGGTGGGACAGGAAGGGGAGGAACCGGAAGGGGCGGGACAATGGGCGGGACAGGAAGGGGAGGAATCGGAAGGGGCAGGGGAAGATCAAAGGATAGCCACGCCCACATGTCAATCAATCATTTTGACAGGTGGTATAGACTATTTACTAATGGCTAATCATTTGATGGTTTGTGTGTGGAGTTACTATATGCAAAAACACAATTAAAAGTTTATAAGTTTAAAAAGTTTTGAGTGAAATGTCTGCTTTTGCAAGAGATGTGTGAATGGTATGTGTGTTTAGTGGTTTTGTGTATATAGAGAAATGGAACCTCTCACGATCCTGGTGGTGTGACTTTTGTTTGTATGGACTTTTATACGGTGACCGAGAGGTGCAAAACAAATTACAATTCAGAAAACACAACAACAATTCAGGGAACACAACGACAATTCAGAAAACACAACGACAATTCAGAAAACAAAATAACAATTCAGAAAACAAAATAACAATTGAGAAAACACAACAACAATTCAAAAAACACAACGACAATTCAGAAAACAAAATAACAATTCAGAAAACACAACGACAATTCATTCAAAACGGAAAAGGTAGGTATATTTTGAGAATGGCATACTTGTCGCTGATTGGACGAGACATCCGTCAATCAAGCCAGAACCGGAATCAAGCGATTACTGGAAGTACCAAGGGTAGAAAAGTGATTCGTTTTTTCCATAGACTGTAAAAAAATAGGTTTTTACATTGAAGTCTTCACAGTTACTTTTGTACATGCAGCTTTCTCTACCGTGAACGAGATTATAATGTTATTCCCCGTTGCTAATGTACAGATCAAACGTTAAATCTGAAGTAGTAGACATATATTTTTCTCGGTTGTTTAGTTTCCTAAACTTTATATCTCGGCGCTGTGCTGCAGCCTGCAGAATTGGGGATTCCCTTAATCGTCATTGTCCAGGATCACCCTGCGGTCAGGACACTTAAAGTAACTCAATGGACAAAACAGTACAATAAAAGACCAAACTCCCACCTTATTGGGGATTTAGGCTATATTAATAGGCTACAGGTAAGCAGATGGACCAGAATATGAACGTAACGCGCAAAGTTGTACGCTAAGTGATTCCCTGTGAAGTATAGGCTAATGTAACTGGCATAAGCTGGCCTAGATATTCGTACATTTAGGGACCGTGACCGTCTCTAAAGTTACATACGACATTGGTACACACGTTTCCAATAGCATTTTAATGACTTACAGTCATAAAACCATCTGTAAATTGTTCATGATGTAGATGTCAGGCATGATGCGCACTTTTTAGATAGTTGATATTAAAATTAATATGAGCTCATGCGGTACTGAAAAAATATGTACACATGATTTGACAGTTTATTTGATTAAAATACCAAAAACGAAGCGCTTTTCTATCCTCTGTACTTCCAGTAATCGCTTGATTCCGGTTCTGGCTTGATTGACAGATGTCTCGTCCAATCAGCGACAAGTATGCCATTCTCAAAACCTACCTTTTCCGTTTTGAATGAATTGTCGTTGTGTTTTTTGAATTGTTGTTGTGTTTTCTGAATTGTTGTTGTTTTCTGAATTGTTGTGTTTTCTGAATTGTTATTTTGTTTTCTGAATTGTTATTTTGTTTTTGGATTTGTTATTTTGTTTTCTGAATTGTAATTTGTTTTGCACCTCTCGGCCACCGTACTTTTATGTTGAAGAGTCTGTTCCCAAATGTTTCTGTGTTCTCTTCCTTTGTTTGTTTTGTCCCTTGTTAGTTTCTATAGAGTGCCGAAGTTACGACGTCACTTTGTAGGCCAAAACGCGGAAGTGAGTTAGCATTTTAGCACTCCCGGTTCCCTCGCTCTAAAGTCTATGGGATTTTTGAATGGGTTTTTGCTAAATCGCCTGAAATAAGGTCTGTGGTGAACAAAGCCTCTAAATATTTTCACGTTTTGATCTATGACATAGAACACACAGTTATTACCTGCTTGTGGTTTTTTAAACTTTATTGTGTCTCCTTGTGTTTTTTAAAAACTTATAGGCTTCAAAATGTATAAATTTGGATTAACTTGTAAAGATTATCTTGATAGACAAAACGTGTAAGGGTCACAACTCTTTGTTAAACACAGATCTTATTTTTTGCGATTTTCCAAAAGTCTATGGGGAAAATGCATAGCTTTTCGATCGAGGGAACCCATGCGCCGCTAGCTTCCGAGTTGTCCTACAAAGTGACGTCATCACTTCGGCACTCTATAGTTGACCATGTTTGTCTCCATAGTTACCCTGATTAGTTCTCACCTATTGTTCCGTAGCCATTGTTTCTCTGTATATTTATACCCCTGTGATTCAGTTGTCATTTGACGGTTGTTGTCTTTGCATGTGTTTGTGTTGCTGTTGCGTTCTTGCTCCTTAGATTTTGTTCCAGTTCCTGGTTTGTATTTTCAATGTGGATTACCTTTGTTTTGTGAATAAATTGCATCAATTTCTGCAGTTGGATTCTTGCCTGTCCTCGTCCCTGCTGTCCCGTATAGGGCCAAAGTTTCAGAAACTGTGTATAACACCTAACAGAAACCATCTAGCCTCATTTACAGATTTCTGTTTCTCTTTCTCTTTCAGTAAACAATCAGTTTAGGTAAAGTATAATGGGCATTGTCATTTCATCCTTGTGGTGATATAAGCATAGCCTACACGCTTTGCTCAATGTCTTAACTGGGAAAGGAATAGAAATAGTCTGCTGCTGAAATTTTTGTTTCAGTGACCATGCTACATAGGTGTTTTATATTGTTGATAAACTGAAAGTGCCCTGCTTTTACGTGTCTAAAGACGAAAGTTTGTTCTATGCTGTTTCTACAGAAAGCCACTGTTTGCTTATATTGTTTGCTCAGTTTATGATAAATAAATATTGATTGAGCAGAGTGTAATACAAAAAGTACAGCACATACACTCCAGACATGCAACAATAAACTTTTGTTTTGAAGCAAGAAAGTTTGCTATGACATATGAAGAACATTATGATTCTTTGTTCATTATGACATTATAAGATAGAAGGATTACATGGTTGCTTATTTTGCATTGTAGCGATAACTTGCAGCACTTGTGTCTTTTGATACAAAGAGATAAAGCTCAGTGGACGAGTGTCACATGTTAGCAACCCATTGCCCTTAGGCACAAAATGGAGCAGTGAATATGGTTCAGTTAAACATCACATTTGACAACAACAACAAACAATATAATTAATAAAAGGATAACTCCGCCGCAAAATGAACCTTTGGTCTAATAACACATTGGTAACGAGTGATAATATGTTATTGTTTTAATTTGTTTTCATGATAATCGAGTTTTATCTCTAAAAACTGTTTAGCTTATAACGCTATATAGGGCATAGAGTAAATAAAAATAAAAATCGTTAGTTAATACCACTAACAATTAAGGCTCAAAATAGCCCCACACTAACACAGTAACATAATGAGGGTCCCTACATGCAAACCGAAGCTTTGAGGACGTTGTAAGTGTACAGAGAGCTTAATAAGAAGATATTTTATAAAGACAGTCCACTTCGCGTATACAGGCAGGAGCCATCTTTGGAAAACAGTCTCGACAAGTCGAACCACGAA
The DNA here is from genome assembly GCA_030578255.1 of Tiaroga cobitis. Classification (NCBI taxonomy): domain Eukaryota; kingdom Metazoa; phylum Chordata; class Actinopteri; order Cypriniformes; family Leuciscidae; genus Tiaroga; species Tiaroga cobitis. The sequence continues at coordinate 28,879,483 of CM060595.1, read as the reverse complement.
CAAGTGAGCTGGTCGATCGGAATTGTTACGGAATTAAATTTATAGGGTAGTTTATAGGTAGTCTTACTTTAATACACTGGATTCTCCATTTTGTCTTCATATTTGTCTTGATATCAGTAGTAAAACCTGGATGCCCTGCTATCAAATGATGAAACTCCACCAATTATTTTAAAGGCAAGTCATTTAACTTGACAGCCAACAGTGGAATTGTCAAATTGCTGATTAAAAATCGGACAACAATGGTACTATAAATATTACTTCTTTAACTCATAAAGATGTTATTTTGTTCAGCTTGGTCAAGTAATTTGCATGTACATTGTATAGAAAAATGTTTTAGACATTAGATTAGGCTATTAGCCAGCCTTGGTAGAAGCTATTAACTCCAATGTCTGGTTGGGCAAGACAAAACTACAAAAAAACATAATTTGTCAACAGAAGTGGCGTAAAGGCGCGTAGCAGGCTACTCACTTTATTTAGTGTGTTATTTAGTAATAAATTGTTTATCGGGTAGGTGTAGGAAGGGCTTTATTGTCCTAATAAAGCGGCATTTATTTAATAAATATAATCATGCAATATCTTATTCATTGCACACTATTAGTAAAATACTGTGGTGCAAATAGCCTAGTATCTAACTAGCATAGGCTACTATTTAAACTTGTTGCAAAGAAAATAGTGTTATTTTTACATAGTGTGAGATAGAATATATCGCTATTTTCACTTAGTAGGGCCTAGATAGTAAGCCAATCACTAAGAAAATACTGATATTTTCACCTTATGTAAATATAAGCTATTTGCACTTTGTGTAAATAGCATAGGCTATATCGCGATTTGCACTTGCAAATAGAATAGCCTATAGCTATTTGCATTTAGTGTAAATAGCATCTAATTGATATTTACACTTGGTGTGAGTAGCATCTAGCCTGTTCTTGTTTGCACTTAGTGTAAATAGCATTTATTGCTGCCTACGTTATATGGGAGGCTACCTGTAGCCTCCACGACGTTTCCCTTTCCTCTATAGGATTGACTAAGTATAGCCTACTTGTAGCCAAGTGTGTTAATGATTAGTTAACTTGAAGTGTGCTATTTTGGAACAACTAATTTTGTACTTAGTATATTTTAGTAGTAATTAAATTGTAGTAAAGCATAACTTTAAGTGTATTTAGTGTACTTTTGTGTACTAAAATGGAACAACTTTAAGTATACTTAGTATACTTTAAAGGGTTAGTTCACCCAAAAAGGAAAATTAAGTCATTAATTACTCACCCCCATGCTGTACCAACCCCGTAAGGCCTTCGTTCGTCTTCGGAACACAAATGAAGATATTTATGATTAAATCTGAGAGGTTGATCACTCCTCCATAGGCTGCCTAAGGGAATGAATCCTGACGGCCCAGAGAGTCATTAAAGAAAATGTTTAAATATTCCATGTCGCAACAGTGGCTCAACTATAAGTTTACTTTTTGTGCGAAAAAAAATACAAAAATAACGACTTTATTCGACTATTCCTTTTCTTCCTTGTAGGCCTGAAACGAGACTTCAAGAGATTTCCACGACGCGCACGCGCGAGAACTTAACTGAAGTTGAAGGAGATCGCAATTCTCGCGCATGCATCGTGGAAATCTCTTGAAGTCTCGTTTCAGGCCTACAATAAATATCTTCATTTGTGTTCCGAAGACGAACGAAGGCCTTACGGGGTTGGTACAGCATGGGGGTGAGTAATTAATGACTTAATTTTCATTTTTGGGTGAACTAACCCTTTAAGGATGCCTGTGTATGGTTTGATCTCATATCACCTCTGTTATAGAGATTTTTGAATCAGACCTATTGAACGGTGGTCGACAGTTAGGAAAATGCAACGTGTCCATTTCAGGTGTCTAATTTGTGCTGCCTTTGAGTCATTCATGTAAAAATCTGTTTATTTAATTGTTTTGTTTTTTAGTAAAGCTGTAAGTCACTTGTCCCAGTTGTCCTGGCATACAATATTTTTAACAATTTCTAATTTCCTTAAATCTTTAGATCTTTCTTTACAATAGACAGGTTCATAGGTTTTAAATAAACCACAATTATCAATATAAAACATGTCCTCTAATACTCACAGGTTGCTTTATTGCTGCAAATAACTATATCAGTAACTTTTTGATTGAACATTGCTCACTGTAAATTGTGTTGGGCTTCTTCTAATCTCATGTTCAATGTAACTCATAGAGTGCTGTACAGTGATGACAGACAAGAGGATAAAGCTTGCTGAGGAGGAAATAGCCAAAGCTTTTAAAGGTAAACTGAGAAGTCAATGGAATTCTAATGCATTTCCATGCAAATTATTATACATATATTCAAACATGGATACAAAAATGTTAATCATTGGTTAATTTTATATTAATTCTTCTTCCCTTTCAAAGATCCTCTGATAAAGCAGTCTTCAAATACTACAAGCCCCAGTTGTAGAAAATGAGTCGAACTCAAAGAAGTGATCGTCCACTTAAAGATGAAGATGTGACATTCAAACTCTTCTGTTTTTTTGGTTCAGCCATTTGTAGGCCCAAGTTTGTAAATAATGCATTATTCACTTCTGCACATTATTTTTCTGAAACTTATTTTTATTTTTTCAGAAAATTGCATTGTCATGCTTATTTAGTGATGTAAAATTCATAGTGTACTTTTCAGTAATACGTGTATAACTGAAATGTTCTACAAATAAATTATAAATATAGCTCTGCCATAGCATTTCACTGATCTTTTTAATTTAGGCTACTTTAATTAATTTTTTTACTCTTATGTAATTTACACAAGATACACAACTCCGTCGGAAGTGCGAGGGTCCGTGTAACGCTTCACAATTCAATTTTCAGACCATACAATGCAAATGCAAAAATAAAACATTGAAACCAGACGTTCATTTTTCTTGTTTTTCCAGTTACATTATCAATGGATAGTTGCCCTTTTCTCCCTTTTTTCAATTTTACTTGTGCTAAATTGTGACTTTAGAAACAAACATTTGAATTAATGAAATCGAACTGATTTTGTTTTTCTAATTTTCGTCTTGTAATTTGCGCCGTGGGCGGTACCATTAGCACGGGGGTGTGGCCGTGGACTAACTTTACTATCATTTCATTGATGCAACTGCTTTATTTACACTGCATGCACGTTGAGGAGAAGTTTAAAAGACGGAACACAGGACGACATTTTTCACCCGAGGTGACAGTTTTTATTGATAAACTGCACTGTTAACCCTTACTGTAGGTCCAAATTCTGGCAATATACCATTTTCCATTAAAACAGTATTGCTTAAATTATTTGCAAATAGTACGTTAAATAGATTAGCCAGCAATGACATGTGGGGCCCAGATGGGTTAAGTAGGGGTTCCATGGTTACTGTGTGGGCATGGGCTTTGGCTGGGTGAAATCAGCGGGTCCCATGTAGGTTTTGTAGTATGAGTCCCACATAGGAAGCCCATATGAGCTGATTAAATGGGCCCCATAATGGACAGGCATGGGCCAATTGGGCATGGGTTTGAACTGGGAACACATATATGGGTCCTGCATAGAATTTTTATTGGCCAAGTGGGCATGGGTTTGAACTGGGAACACATATATGGGTCCTGCATGGTAAATGTATGGGCCAAGTGGCCATGGGTTTGAACTGGGAACACATATATGGGTCCTGCATAGAATTTTTATGGGCCAAGTGGGCATGGGTTTGAACTGGGAACACATATATGGGTCCTGCATAGAATTTTTATGGGCCAAGTGGCCATGGGTTTGAACTGGGTACACATATATGGGTCCTGCATGGTACATTTATGGGCCAAGTGGCCATGGGTTTGAACTGGGAACACATATATGGGTCCTGCATAGAATTTTTATGGGCCAAGTGGGCATGGGTTTGAACTGGGAACACATATATGGGTCCTGCATAGAATTTTTATGGGCCAAGTGGCCATGGGTTTGAACTGGGTACACATATATGGGTCCTGCATGGTACATTTATGGGCCAAGTGGCCATGGGTTTGAACTGGGAACACATATATGGGTCCTGCATAGAATTTTTATGGGCCAAGTGGTTATGGGTTTGAACTGGGAACACATATATGGGTCCTGCATGGTACATTTATGGGCCAAGTGGCCATGGGTTTAAACTGGGAACACATATATGGGTCCTGCATAGAATTTTTATGGGCCAAGTGGGCATGGGTTTGAACTGGGAACACATATATGGGTCCAGCATATATTTTTATGGGCTAAGTGGCCATGGGTTTGAACTGGGAACACATATATGGGTCCTGCATGGTACATTTATGGGCCAAGTGGCCATGGGTTTGATCTGGGAACACATATATGGGTCCTATAGCATATATTTTATGGGCTAAGTGGCCATGGTTTTAATCTGGGAACACATATATGGGTCCTGCGTAGAATTTTTATGGGCCAAGTGGCCATGGGTTTGAACTGGGAACACATATATGGGTCCTGCTTGGCATGTTAATGGGCCAAGTGGGCATGGGTTTGATCTGTGAACACATAAATGGGTCCTGCGTGGCATATTTATGGGCCAAGTGGCCATGGGTTTGAACTGGGAACACATATATGGGTCCTGCATGATGCATTTATGGGCCAAGTGGGCATGTGTTTGATCTGGGAACGCATATATGGGTCCTGCATGGCATGTTTATGTGCTAAGTTGGGTTTGAACTGGGAACACATGGGTCCTGCATGGCAGAGGTGCAAACTATTTAGGCCTATTGATAACTTTTACTAAAAATTGATACAATTTTTAGTAACTCTACATGTAGGCTAATCAAGCATGTTGAGATTGAGTAATTGTAACTCAATCCATTTCAAGTCAGGCTAATCACCAAAGAACAAACATTGCATATGTAGATCTTTTGCCAAAACAATCCATCAGTCATTTTTGTTAGTCGTGCAGAAAATGAAAAATGGAACTTCCCAAAAATGTAAAAAACATCAAAATCGCTCAAAGTTTACGCTGTGTTGAATTATGCTGATTAGTGGACTCTCAGAAAGGTTGCAGGCCTACCGTAACACTTCAAATATTAGTCCAGTCCCAGACGCCTGTCCCTTGGGGCAGAAACGCATATTTAGACATAACTAGGGATGCTCAATATAATCGTCCGATATTGGCTTTAAAATTCAATATCGGTAACCGGTATATGTTTTTGAAATGGTTTAAAATGACTAAAGTATGTCATTTTATATCTTTTTGGAAAGCTTGTTTCCTCTCAAAGCGAATGCAGACAAAATTTGAGTGTTGCTATAGGTTGTTGGCCAACCACATAAACACAGTAGAGTAAATAAATTCTTGAGCAGGGCAGATCTAAGCCAATGAGTGGAATGAGATGAATTTTTGTTCTTGTGTGGCTATTTGAGTTAAATTTCAGTTTACCTCAGTCAAAGAAATGTTCAGTTGGCATCTTCTCTCGAAGGGGTAGTAAGCACCGCACCCCAGTTAGCCAACCGGTTGCTGGCTAGTTCTTCAAAACATTCAAATCCCCAGTATCAAGTGAGTCATGGAACAGTGGGCAGTAAGCCTATAAAGGATCATATGTTTCGGTGTATCAGCTTATCGGTACCGGAAATTAAGCATTGGACAATATTGGTATATCGGATATCGGTACAAAATCAATGTCAAGCATCCCTACAAATAACCCCAAACGGTTATCCACATCCCATACCTGTCCCAATTTGGTCAAATAAAACTCCGGGATCCAATTTGAAGTTTCATTTTTTAAGATGATCGAGGACAAATAGCTCACAGACAGCTAGTCCCTTTATGGACATGAATATGATGCATTTATTACCTCTTAGGAAATTGTAATTCAATATTTGTTAGAAAAGGACTTGCAGGAGGCCTCATTATCTGTTACACTTCTGTGTTGTCCTTGGACCAAGGAGTAGCATGTGTTTCTATCAAGGTGTAGCATACACCAACAATGACTGATTGGCTGTAAAAGGTACAGTAGATCTGTTTGAGAAAAAATTAGGTAAAAACACTTTTGTATCTTATCAATTATTAATGAATAATAGATTGTTGTTTTAACTTTTGGTAAAGGAAAACACACATCCAGCCCGAGAAGTGACGGTGACATCAGTGGTTAAAAGTTTTTACAAATTGTATTTTTACTTGAGTATTTCTCTAACACCAGTACTTTTACTTGTAATAGAGTAATAGCAATACAGCAGTACTTGCACTTGAGTACAGATTTTCAGTACTCTTCCCACCACTGCCTGTTATGCACACAACACCAATTAGGCTGATTCATATGAAGCCAGCGAAGCAGTTAACGTTTGTTAATTCTCTCACATATTTACGAATTTTACTGTATTTAATTGTTATTCAGTCAGGCAGTTCTTAGGACATCTATAAGGGGCCTGTATGCAAAGGCCTTGTTTCGCGCTCAAAACGTTAACGGTCCATTCGGAAAGCACCGCTGCTAGCTGTCACTTCGAGGAGAAGAACTTCATATCAGACATTCACGAATTGAGGTAAGTTTAAATATTATGTTGCCAGAAAAATAACACTGCAGATTGTACAGTGGTCTGTAATTTTTGGTTTGTGCTGTTTAATCTGATGTAGAATCTAACCAAAGGGAAAAACAGTGGGAGAGGTTGGACAATAATTCATATATCACGAATCACGATATACTTTTAATAACGGTGATATGAGCTTTAAACACATTTCCGATATTTCGATAGATGATTACAGCGTTTCACAGACTGGCGTTCATTCAGCCGAGCAGAAAGAGCTGCAACACATTGACTACTTTTATATGCAGCCAATAACCCGTTCAAAACCGGAATATTAGCAATAACCCGGTCGTGCACGGCCATGGCTACGTGAGTGATGACATACACCACAGACAGGAGCCCAGCAGCAGTTGGCTGTGCTCAGCATAGACATGTATATTGAGAACAGGTTGCACTCCGGCTTGAGTCGGCTGCGCCATGAACGCCAGTCTGTGAAATGCCGTAATGCTGAGCACAGCTAACTGAAGTCTCCTCCCTGACCTGCTCTCTCTGTTGTAGTAATAAAGATTTCTTTTTTTTTGGTAGTCCAGCGTTAGTGGCAGGGGACTACGTCCTCGGGTTGCATAAGTTACTCATCCAGGACGTTATGTCTTAAACAGTTTTGAGTGTATTGGATGTGCATCAGTGCAATTGGATCCGCATGTCATTGTACATGATCCGATGTCTTAAAGTGAACGTTGTGTAATAAACCACAATGCGGTCTGTGTCATCAAGCAACAAAAGAAAAATAGATTAAAATTCACTGCTCGTTAATAGCTTTAATAAGGATTCATTATAATTAATTCATACAAATAAATATGTCTGCTGCTTGAAAGAATAAAGAATGATGTATGCAAGTAGTTATAAATAATGCATGTATCATTCATTGAAAAGAAGACTATTCTACTTTAGGAATAGTGGTTGTATTTAATTTTAAAATATTTTTTAAGTCACAGTACTTAAATCTGTATATTGCATGTTCAAACTTTAAAATCATTCATATTAACTGGTTAATAGATGTTTTCTCTATTACAGTATAATTAGGGTTTGTAAATTTTAGAGAAATTCTAAATTAATGCATAATTGAACTAAACCCATTATATTTTAGTCATCTGAACTGTTTTAGTTTTATTCTAGCTTTAGTCGACGACATACAATAAGATTTTAGTCAACTAAATCTAGATAGGGGTTGCATAAAGGACAAAAGCTTAGGCCGTGCCACAGGGGCCTATATGTATTGTAAGCATGTTATAACCTTCATTGGAATATAAATGTACATAAGCTTAACAAGAAAATTAGTGTACCCAGGGCAGGCTTAGTAACAAAAACCCTTGTATGGTTCTTGTCTATATACTCTAAACATTAGTTCAGTTTCAGTTCAGTTTCATTTATTTGTCATTCAAACATGTTAGACATGAAGGAACGAAATTCGTTTCCCAGGTCCAGCAGCGTAATACAGAAAAAATGGCAATTTAATCTCTATAAACATTAAAATAGCCTTAACCTTATAACAAAATCAAAAACCATAGACCATAATTAACCCATAACATCACAAAGTGCCTTGTGCAGTAGCAGCAATGAGCGAGCAGAGGGCAGGAGGAGCCCTAAACTAAGGAGTTCATAAGCCTCACTACCTCTGGAAAGAAGCTGCACAATAGCCTTGTAGATCTTGCTTTAAGGCTGCGCAGCCTTCTGCCAGAGGGGAGTGTGGTAAACAGTTTATTCGCTGGGTGAGTGGAGTCCTTCATGATGTCCAATGCCCTGCTTCTGCACCTGCGGACATAGATGTCGTCTAGGGAAGGAAGGCTGTCATTTGTTGTTATTTTCCTAGCAGACTTAACTACTCGCTACAGCGCCTAGTGCTGTCAAATTGAATGATTCATCAAAGTGATTAATCAAAAAATAAAAATAACTCATAATCCTGATTGATACCTTCCTTATTGATACCTTCCTGGTATGTACTATGCTCAACTATATAGCAGGGCTCTCAAGTTTTGAAGACAGGCAGCAGGAGTGACAGAATCACGCGAACAATTTCAGGATATCATTTTTTTTTTTTTTTTGGTTGTTGCGTTAAATCTTACCCAGATACAATAGTTCTATTTTCTGATTGGCGATTGTATAGCACTTTTCTTTTCTTTTGATTGGCTGATAAGTGGCAGACTCGACTGCAGAACTCCAGGAGAGACGTGCTTGATTCCTGCCGGTTCCATAGTGAGAGCGGCGCGGCCAGAGACATTTTGGGCACTGCGGCATATTAAATGTATTATAAACAGTTTTTACGCGAAATAGCCTAAATGCAAAAGACCGAAAAGAGTGACTGTGACGATCAATGCGTGACACTTGAGAGCTCTGATATAGCTAATGGCAACAATGTTGCAGGTGTGATGCACCGTGTACAAACCGGAATGGTAGGACAAATGGAATATAATTACAGTATTAAATAATGTATTTAGGCTACTGTTTTTCATACAAGGGCAATTCCATGCAAAGGTCATCTTTACCATGAAAAAATAAAGTTTTAACCAAAAGAACAAAACCCTTTTTAAGTTGTCCATTTAGGTCTGTAATATACTGCATTAATGTGCTTTAACAAAAATTTTAAGAAAATCGCCTCGTTTATCCACCAGATATGAGGTGAGCAACAATGCTTAAATTACATTTTCAACCAGCCATATTTCATGCTTTCAAAAAAAGGTATCAAAGACCCCCCTTTTTAAACTTTATTTTAACAGTAAGCATTTTGCAGAAAGATGGAGGCATGCCTGAGAAATAAATATACTAATTTGGTCATAACAGCACTGCCTGTTGAATTTATAAGGGCTATAATAAAGAGGTCTTGACGCTTCAGTGCACTGTCACGTCCATAACGTTTTAAAGGTTTAGTTTATTTAATATGACAATTATAAATGCAAATAACTTGAAACTTTATTTACAAAGCTAAATTATGTTTATGCTTATTAGGATAGACAATTCATCTAACTACTTTGCTCTGAACAACCATAATAATGCGTTACGGACGTGACTGGACTAGGGCTGTAGTCAACCAAAGAAATCCTTAGTCGACCAAAGTCTTGTCCTGCACAACGATTAGTCGACAAAAAAAAAGAGGATGATGAAGTTCATAATGGTGCCAGAACTGCAACGGCAATAACGTGACTGGACGGATGGGCAAGCTGTGCTTCAAAGATCTGCGTCTTTTTGAAGTTTTCTATCGTAAATTCAGTTTTTTAATTGCTCAATGAAACTTGTATTTGGCCTTTCTTTTATTTATTCAAAGTTAAATGATACGGTTGTTTGTGGGGACACAAAAGTGCTCCTGTAAGTTAGAACACACTAGTAATACTAGTAACTAACTAGTAATAAAACGACCTGGCGCATTAAAATAATGCATACAAAGGGGTCGCCTCGGGAGAATTCATGAATTTTGATATATTCATGGAAAATGGTTTTTAATGTCGCTCAAATCTCAGTCCCTCCAGAAAAACGCGATTATGCGATCGCTGAATTCAATGCAGAATCAGCCAAAGTCCGCATATTTATGCGGGGGTCGCATTTTTTCAAATACTCCGCAATTTCGCTGCATAAATTGCTGATTTCCGCGCAAAATATGCGGGGCTTGCATAATTTCACAATCCCCGCATTTTTGTCGCAAAAAATTCACATATATCTTAGCAGAAAGTTGGAAAATGTTGCGTTTGCTTCACACAAGAGCAGCCACTTCCCCCTGTTGCCATGGGAACGTTATGAAGTGAAGTAATTACGCGACGTGAACATCATTGAAAAGCTGTAAAACAGGAGCACACTTTATTTTTAAATATTTCATTTATTCATTTCTACTGAAGTTGTAGCATATTCCTCTAGTAAAGCTACAGAACTTGTTTGACTCATCAATGTTTTATAAGTTTGATGTGTTTATTAAGGTCTTGTAACGCGTTGTGTCGGGAAGAAAAATAGGGATAGCTCACAGCTGAAGTTATTGCAGAGGCCAGACAGACTCACAGAGGCGATTGGCATCTCACAACTCGCACTTTATTCCCAAATCGAACTCGTAACTGTCTGTCACACATTCTACCGTCCACATCGTTACTTAATAAGCAAAATAAGATAAAAGAAGTAGCACCAAACAGAAATTACCCGCACACATGGGGTGTTCGAGGCGCATGGCACATACAATATAATAACGTTGCTGCAGACAGTTCAACAGGGAGCGCGCAGCTCTTAAAGGGGCCACACCTTATTTCCACTCGTTACAGTCTGAAATAAAAACAAGATGAGAAATTAAATATTCCAGCACTTTCTGTGATGTAGTATGCTTGCTTATCATAGGAAGTAATAAGAAAGGACTCTTTACATTAAGGTAGTAGCCTAATGAGAACAGGGTGTTGGGGGAATCCCTTTTTTTTTTTTTTCATCAAACCGCAGTTTTTGCAAGTTACCGCAATTTTATCGCAAAAATTGCATAAATATCCCGCATATTCCATCGCATTTTTAAAGAAAACGGGCCGCGTAATCAAGGATTTTTGCCCGCAACAATCACAAAAAAACGCCGCGTTTTTCTGGAAGGACTGAAATCTGGTGTGCATTTGAAACTACTGTAAATTTCAATATGTAATGGAAAAAGGGTAGGTATATAAAACTCCATGAAACATTTTAGCTTACCACATGTGGAAATGTGTTTTACTTGACTGAAGAGTTGCAAGTTGGAGCAAAAAAGAACCTTGCTAAATTGACTTATGCTCCTTTATTTTTAGGTGCACTGAAGAGTAATGCAATTACTCAAAGTGTGAACCGCAAGCAAGTGGAAATGGCGCTGGGGAAGTGGTTCACCGGCGCACGTGACCGTGGAGGGGAGAGGGCTGCAAGAGCCCAAAGACAAAAGGGAGCATCCACCACGCCATGAGTGTATTTCGTATTAAAGGAATAGTTCATTTAAAAAAAAAACTTTTGCTGATAATTTACTCACCCCCATGTCATCCAAGATGTCCATGTCTTTCTTTCTTCAGTCGAAAAGAAATTAAGGTTTTTGATGAAAACATTCCAGGATTTTTCCCCATATAACGCACTTTTACTGGGTACCAAACGGTTCAAGGTCCAAAAGACAGTTTCAGTGCAAACTGTTCAAAGAGCTTTAAACGATTCCAGACGATGAATAAGGGTCTTATCAAGCGAAACGATTGCTCATTTAAAAAAAAAAAATAACAAAGTTTAAGTTTTATAAGCTCAAATGCTCGCCTTACTCTGTTCTGTGATGCGCGTTCGTGACTCTCCTATTTGAACTCGTTTATCAAAAAGGAACGAATCTTTTTCCGAGTCATTTCGTTCGTTAAATGAACCAATTACTTGAAAAAAGATTTGTTCATTTTGCATTTTGATGAACGAGTTCGAACAGGAGAGTCACGGACGTGGATCACAGAACAGAGCAAGGTGAGCATTTGAGCTTATAAAACTCAAACTTTATTTTTTTTTTTTTAAATGAGCAATCGTTTCGCTTGATAAGACCCTTATTCATCGTCTGGAATCGTTTAAAGCCCTTTGAACAGTTTGCACTGAAACTGTCTTTTGCACCTTGAACCGTTTGGTACCCAGTAAAAGTGCATTATATGGAGAAAAATCCTGGAATGTTTTCATCAAAAACCTTAATTTCTTTTCGACTGAAAAAAGAATGACATGGACATCTTGGATGACATGGGGGTGTGTAAATGATCAGCAAAAGTTTTTTTAAAAGTGAACTACTCCTTTAATGTATTTTTTTGGAGAGATTTTTTATTTTCTTTTTTTCAGAGATTTTCAGAGATTTTTTTTCAGAGATCTACTGTTGTGACATTTAAATTGTTTTTGTTGTTCAATTAAACAATATATTTCTTGCAGTTCAAAGCGTCAAGTGTCTTGTATTTATCTTGGACTTATATTCATTCTTCGATTTAAGTTTTTCTTAGATTGTTTCCTTAAAATATTTGGCATGGTTGGGCTTAGATAGGCCTTGCATGAAATGCCCAGTTAGGATCCACATAAGATCCTTACAGAGCCCAATTTAAGCCCATGGGGCATTCACGGTTGAATCCTGGTGCAAGCCCACTTTAAACCCCTTTAGGTAGGTGGGGCCCAAATGGGTCTGACATGAATTGCCCAATTAAGAACCACATAAGACCCTTACAGGTCCCACTTAAAACCCATCTGGGCATCCACGGCTGGCCCCCTGTGTGGATCCTGGGTACAAGCCTATTTTAAACGCCCTTTAAGCAGGTGGGGCCCAAATGGGTCTGTCATGAATTGCCCGGTTAAGATCCCACATAACACCCTTTTAGATCCCATTTAAAGCCCATCTGGGCATCCACGGCTGGATCCTGGGTGCAAACCCACTTTAAACCCCTTTGGGCAGATGGGGCCCCAATGGGTCTGGCATGAATTTCCCACTTAGGACCCACATAAGACTCTTACAGAGCCCATTTAAAGCCCATCTGGGCATCCACGGCTGGATCCTGGGTGCAAACCCACTTTAAACCCCTTTGGGCAGATGGGGCCCCAATGGGTCTGGCATGAATTTCCCACTTAGGACCCACATAAGACTCTTACAGAGCCCATTTAAAGCCCATCTGGGTAACCATGGTTGGATCCCGGGTGCAAGCCCACTTAAGACCCATTTGAGCAGGTGGGGCCCAAATGGGTCTGACATGAATTGCCCAATTAAGACCCATGCAGTACCCTTACAGGTCCCACTTTTAGTACGTCTGGGCTTCCACAGCTTGCCCCAATGTGGATTCCGGGTGCAAGCCCATAATGGGGCCCACATTTGCCGTCCATCAAGCCCTCATATGGGCCCCACATGTCATTGCTGGCTATCGGAAATGACAATGTCAATAAAGTAAAATTAAAGTCATGTGAAATAATACTTCCTACAGTAAACTATGCCCAAAAAAGGTTGAAAGTAAAAGCATTATCTTAAAGTAAAATAGTGTAATAAAAAAACTCTTTGTGATGATCAGATGTATAAGTAAGCTAGGCTAGCCTAGATACAACCCAGCGGGGCAGCGGGCGAATAGCCAGGCCACCGTTTCTCCCACTGCTCTCAATGGCCAGACCTGAATTCTACATTTTGCACTGTTAGACCGTACCAGATTTTTTTTACGGTAAATTACTGGCAACACTGTTTTAATGGAAAATGGTATGATATTGTCAGAATTTGGACCTTTTTTAAGGGTTAACAGTGCAGTTATTATCAATAAAAACTGTCACCTCGGGTGAAAAATGTCGTCCTGTGTTCCGTCTTTTAAACTTCTCCTCAACGTGCATGCAGTGTAAATAAAGCAGTTGCATCAATGAAATGATAGTAGCTAAAGTTAGTCCACGGCCACACCCCCGTGCTAATGGTACCGCCCACGGCGCAAATTACAAGACGAAAATTAGAAAACCAGAAAATCAGTTCGATTTCATTAATTCAAATGTTTGTTTTTGAAGTCACAATTTAGCACAAGGAAAATTGAAAAAAAAAAAAAAACGAGAGAAAAAGGCAACTATCCATTGATAATGTAACTGGAAAAACAAGAAAAATGAATGTCTGGTTTCAGTTTTTCATTTTTGCATTTGCATTGTATGGTCTGAAAATTGAATTGTGAAGCGTTACACGGACCGTGCGAGCAGCCATCAGGCGCAAGTGCAACAATGAGCAATTTAGCAAGAAAAATGGAAGTTTGCTTGCTGTTCCACAATGTTTCAATTTTGTTTTCTTTCAGCATTCTTTTTTTTGAAAACATGGTGCATTTTGTTCTGTTTTTCGATGCTAAAACCATGTGAGGATTTAATAAACACTGTTTGAGTTCATTATGTGTATCTGTGTGGTATTGAAGTTACATGTTATTTATTGTAATGACCCTGATAAGTGCATTCAGCTTTGGGGAAGAAAGTATATTTTTACTCAAAAATAATATATTTATATAATATATTTCTTGTTTGTTTGGAAGACACTCTTAATTAATTTGTAATGTACTTGTAATACAAAAAGTACACTTTAATATCACTAATCAAGCATAAAAATACGCATGTACTTAAAGTGTACTACATGAAATTGTCTCAATTTAGCATCAAAAAGTACACTAAGTACACTTAAAGTTATGCTTTAGTATTAATTATAACTAAAATACACTTAGTACAAAAAAAATTATCCAAACTAGCACACTTCAAGTTAACTTATCATTAACACACTTGAAGTATAGCCTACTGACAATTAGTCTGGCTGCAAGTTAGCAAACTTTTTTTTCACTAGGGTAGGGACTAATATATGCTTAGTGATATTAAAGCCTACTTTATTTGTTACAAGTACATTACAAATTCATTGAGTGTCTTCGAAACATACAAGCAATGTACCCAGTAAATTGTATTATTTTGAAACAACTTCAAGTATATTAAGTGTGTATTTAAAGATATGCTTAAGATCAATTTTAAGCTATTTGCACTATATTTTAATATATTAAATTGTGCTAAAATGGAACCCCTTCATGTACATTTAAGTGTATTTCTTTACAGTTCATTATAAATATACTTTCATGTCTTAAAAGTACATATAATATATTTGAAGCTTAATTTTAATGTACTTCAAGAACATTTAAATATAGCATTAAAAATGTATTAGCATTACACTAATAATTTATTATAAAGCGGATTTATTCAGTATTTAAAATGGCATATTAAAAGTGCAAAAATAATTGAATATACATGTTCAGACATAGGCTACAGACTTTCAAATCAAGAAAACTTTAATATAGAATATATAAAATAAAATATCTTTTTGTGTTCATTACAAAATAAATACATAAGATTACATTAAAATAGTACAGCAGCATATATAATCTCTTGAACAAAATACATAACAAAGATCAGTGAAATGCAATGGCAGAGCTAAATTTATCATTTTTTGTAGAACATTTCAGTTATATCTGTATTACTGAAAAGTACACTATGATGAATATTACATCACTTAATAAATAAGCATCACAATGACATTTTCTGAAAAAATAAAAGTTACAGAAAAACAATGTGCAGAAGTGAATAATGCATTATTTACAAACTTAGGCCTACAAATGGCTGAACCAAAGAAACTGAAGAGTTTGAATGTCACATCTTCATCTTGAAGTGGACGATCACTTTGAGTACGACTAATTTTCTGCAATTGAGGGCTTGTGGTTCAGACGGTAGTATTTGAAGACTGCTTAAATCACAGGATCTGTGAAAGGGAAGAAGAATTTATATAAAATGAACCAATGATTAGCATTTTTGTATCCACGTTTGAATATATGTATAATAATTTGCATGGAAATGCATTAGAATTCCGTTGACTTCTCAGTTTACCTTTAAAAGCTTTGGCTATTTCCTCATCAAGCTTTATCCTCTTGTCTGTCATCACTGTACAGCACTCTATGAGTTACATTGAACATGAGATTAGAAGAAGCCCAACACAACTTACAGTGAGCAGAGTTCAATCAAAAAGTCAGTGATATAGTAATTATCAGCAATAAAGCAACCTGTGAGTATTAGAGGGCATGTTGTATATTGATAATTGTGGTTTATTTAAACCTAAGGTATTTCCCATGAACGTGTATATTGTGGTCATGCTAACATGCACTCTCTTCACCTCTGTTGCAAAGATTTAAGGAAATTAGAAGTTGTCCTAAATATTGTATGCCAGGACATCTAGGACAAGTGACTTGCAGCTTTACTAAAAAAACAGTAAACAAATTTTTACATGACTTAAAGGCAGCACAAATTAGACACCTGAAATGGACACTAACATTTTCCTAACTGTCAATCACATTTTCAATAGGCCTGATTCAAAAATCTTTACAACAGAGGTGATATGAGATTAAATCACACTTACTAGCCTACTCTCTTCTTCGCTTGTCTCTGCACTCAGATTTCAGTTTTTCTACTATAGCAGCTGGCCTGAAAAACAACAAATATTAATATAAAAAAAGAGAGAGATTACATATATATATATATATATATATATATATATATATATACACACACACATTGTCACAGTCTGTCTTGTCTCCGCCTCTTCACTACACTCCCCGGCATCCCTCTTTTCTACACACCTGCTTGTCGTCATCGTCACCTGTGTTTATGGTGCGTTCACGTGCTATGGTAATTATGGTAATACCAAAAGCCGACGTGGAAAATGCACATGAACACCCCCTCATGTAGTATTTTTCACTGGGCAGCTCGTAGAATATTTTGATGCACGAGTTGCCAAGATAAGATTTCCTTTGACCTTTTCAAAACCTTTGACCTTTTCAAAATGGCGGAGAGCAACGCGTGAGTCGTGAATGGTAAAAATATGTACTATTCATGATCTAGAAAATATACAGCATATTGAGTTTTGATAAATTATTTTCTTGCTGTAGCAGATGACTTAAGCAATCTAAAATAGTTTTAGCTAAATAACAGGTCTGGATCTCCATCTTTTTACCACATTACGACAACAAAAGCACTTGAACGCAACACACTGGTAAATACCAGTTCACAAGTGGAAAATATCATATTTTCCATAGCACGTGAACGCACCAAGAGTCATTGTCATCATCTGTGCCACCTGTTTCTGTTAATTAGTATCTGTGTCAAGTGTTTTGAGCTGCACAGGTCCCTCACTTGAAAGGGACTTCTTACTTCTGAATTGAACAGTGGATTCCACTCACAAGAATGAGACGTAATTTGCCTTCTCTCAATTTATTGCAGAATTTCAGTAGGTGAAAAACCTTTAAAACCACACAACAAACCAGTATAAATATTTACAACAAATCTCAAGTAAACAGCAATGCACAGACATTTAATTAACAAAATTCCACACTGTACACACACTGTTTATACTGGTTTAATCTGGTAAGCATTAGCACAATACCATTTCCTTTTACTATTTTACACCATAGCAAATAAGCTTCAAAAGAAATAGCTTTTATCACCAGATTTGCATTTTCAGCAAAAGAGAATTGAACTAGGTTTACCATAATAAATATTTTAACAAATGAATTACACATTTTAAGACAGTGAATTTTAGACAGAATTAATTTAAACAGATTGACTCTATGAATTTCTTAATAGACCTTTTTAAAATTACCGTTACCACTACTGCACGTTTAGACTCAGACTTAATCTCAAATTACGATAACAATTATAAGCAACTCGGTAACCCAAGTCCATCACATGCACATTTACATGAAGCCACCACACGCAGGTGTTAGTGCATAGATTGCGCAACACATAGACGAATTTCCTCTTACCGGCAGTCTCTTCAGATGCAAAGCAATCCCGTGCAGTTTAAAATCAAAGTTTTTGACCCAACGTTTCCACTGCGCCCACGCTGCTCACAGTACACAATGAAATGAGCAGCGCGAGCACTATTTCAAACCCAAGGCGCGTGCCACGCTGATTGAAACCAGCTTCACCTGGCGTTCATTTCCGTGTGACGAGAGGCGTGAACAGCGGACAATTTGCCGCAACACCTCCCACTCGAGCATTCTGATTAACCAAGGAAAGGTCGCCAAACTTCAAGGCAAACCTGATCAGGGAGTCTGCTCCTCGACAGGAAGGAGAACAACGAGGCGCCTGATGTCCCTCCGCAGCACAGTGTTATTGGAGTTCCCTTTCTTGTCACGGGATGTGAAGCTCAGGGCCACAGACTTTGTGGGCCACTGTGTTCCAGTCCATTGTCCAGTGACTAGGACGTCGACATCCCTTACGACTCCCTTGGAGTCTGGAGCAACAGCGACAACTCTGCCGAGCCTGAATTGGCCCTGCAGTGCGTTCTGATCACAAAGCCAAACGATGTCCCCTACAGCCACGTTCCTCTCTGCAGTATGCCACTTGCTTCTGATAAAGAGATTTGGTCCGGCAAGCTGGCACCAGGCTCTCCAGAAGCTGTTGACTTGGGCCTGGATTTCTTGAAGACGCTTGTAGGGGTAATTGGCAAAACTAAAGGTCTTGAAGTCTCCATCTTGAGATGCACGCCCAAGAAGAAGTGCGTTTGGCGTCACATATTGGATGCGATCCTCTCGACTCTGAATCCTTGCGTCAATTGGGCGCTCATTTGCCAAATTTGCTGCCAACTGAAGCGCCATGAGGAACTCACTGAAGGTAAGACCAACCGACTTTCCTAGACTTTGAAGAGCCCTCTTCACAATCCGCACTGCAGCTTCAGCAGCTCCGTTGCGGTGTGGCGAATCGGCAGGGAGCACCTTCCAAGCCCAGCATGTATTACTCTTTACAGCATACTCTTCCAGGCTTGCTATCTCTTGGGCTCGCAGAAAGGCATACAGCTCATCCAGTACGGGCCTTGCGCCAACAAAGTTGGTCCCAGGATCTGACCAAACTTTAAGGGGATGCCCCCTGATAGCTGCAAATCTCTGGTAGGCCATCAAGAAGCTTTCCGTAGACATACTGTTGGCCAGCTCCACATGTATGGCCCTGCTCGCCATACAGCAGAAGAGTACTCCCCAGACCTTCATGGACACCCTCCTTTTAATATCGTCTCTCACCATGTACGGCCCAAACAGATCAACGGCAGTGAACTGGAATGGTGCAGCAGGCCTTGATCTTTCCACAGGTAGGTCACCCATCACTTGCCCACATACTCGAGCCCTTGCTTTCTTGGAGATGATGCACTGGTTGACAACTTTCTGAGCGAGTCTTCTCCCTCGCACGATCCAAACCTTGCGCCGCATCCTCAACAGGGTTCCAGCAACTCCTTCATGCCCCTCCTGATGACTCTTGCGCGCCACCAAAGTCCCAAGCCAGGTATCCAAAGGCATCAATGGCACAGCCATGTGGTCTTTTTTGAAGTACGGAACTCTACCCCCACACACCAGCAGCCCACTAGCTCTATCTCTATACACAACAAGCCGGTTCACTGTGGTGATTGGAAAGGTTACCCCCTCTTGAGCCGCAAGGCAGAGATCTCGGAAGGCATCCGCTCTCGAAGGCATCCGCTCTCTCTATCACTGTGATGATGCCAGTCGACTGGACTGCCTCCCACTTTGGTCTTCCGTCGGCCTTGACCCAAAGAAACTTCTTTGCCGCTCTCCAGACCAGTGCTATTACCTTTGTAAGTTGTCTTAGGTTGCTAAACCGCTCGACATTGACAAGTATAGTAACCGCAGTGCCTGCGGGTGGTCTATGCAGTTCTGTTGGAGTTTGACTCTGGTACTGCTTCGGCTCCTGCTTTGCGCTGGCCCGGGTAAGTGTAGCTACAAATGCCTTCTGAATTCTTACTATGTTTTCTCTGGCTGCAACAGCAACATCTTTAGCAGACCTCACAGGCCACTCGCCCTCTGGGAGACTCAAAAACTTGGGGCCCGTCTGCCACTCAGAGTCTTCATTCAAATCCTTGGGGCCAGCCCCTCTTGAGATAATGTCTGCTATATTAAGTGGCCTGGGGATCCACCACCAGTCCTGGACATTTGTACTGCATTGAATCTCTCCAATTCTTTTGGCAAAAAAAACATCTGATAGCCATAACTCTCCCGTTGGACTGCACCCAGGACTGTCTGACTGTCGACCAGGTGATGCCACTTTTCCACACGAATCCGGGTGTGCCTCTGGAAGTACTTTTTCAGCCGGGCCGCATAGACCCGCTCCACAAACCTCTGCTTTCACAGCATCTCCCCTCTGGTCCAGTGGTGTCAGCTTGGCCTTGGATTCAACTAGCCGTATGGTAAGATCTTGTCTGCAACTCCAACGCAGGTATAACACAGCTCCATAAGAGTGCTCACTGCCGTTAGAGAACGTGATGCCATAAAGTTCACCACGTGGGTCAGGAGGTGTTAGGGGCCTGGTAAACCTTAACTTGCTCAGCTCAGCATAATCTTGCAAGAGGCAAATAGCATCTCGCCGAAGCCCCTCAGACAAAGCTGCGTCCCAGGTATCTTTAGTTGGACTGTACTTTACTCTCGCTTCCTGAAACGCCCTCCTCACAAGAATGGCTCCCCTCTGTTTAACAGGAGTCACGAGACCGAGGGGATCGTATAATCCGGAGACTTGACTTAATAGCTCTCTACGAGTAAGTGGGTTGGGTGTCTGCTCTCTTACTTCCTCCCTCGACAGATCTTTGCCCAGCCTCATCTTCCTTTTCTTCTTAGAAAAGTTCACTTCCACCATCAAGTGGAGCTTGTCATTCTCAGGGGTATAGCCAAGGCCAAGTGCTTTATTATCTTCCTCAGTAAGTTGATTCGGGAGGATCAACGTCGTGGGCTCTCTCTTTTCTTGGCCCTTAGGTTCTCTCCTCCCACTTTGGCCAGAGCAGACCCACGGCTTCATATGAAACCCGCCGGCCTCAAGGATCCGCTCAACGTTGGACGTCATTTGCTTAAGTTGACCCTGATCATTATGGGAGGTGAGAACATTGTCCATATACGTGTCTTCCTCCAGTATTCTACGCTCTTCCTTGAGGTGGCTGAATTTACGCAGATTAGCAGTCTCCCGCATAGCAACCTGAGCGATGCAACCAGCTGGTTTATCACCGATATTAACTCTTGTGATTGCATATTCATCAATGTTTTCACCCTCAAAGTCTCTCCAGAGAAAGCGATGAAGATGCACCTCCCGGTCTTCGAGCCAGACTGAATTATACATCTTCTTAATATCACAGAGTGCAGCGAAGACACCATCTCTGAAGCGCAGGAGGACCGCCCGGATGTTATTGAGGACGTCTGGACCCTTGATGAGAAGGTCATTTAAACTCTGGCCCCTGAACTTTTGGCTGCTATTCCAAACAAGGCGGACTGGAGTAGAGACAGAGTGGGGATTTGGTGCGATCAAATGGCTGATATACCACACTGGCCCAGTCCAGCTCTCCAACACCTCTCTTGGTAGCTTGATTGCGGCTTTCCTTTGAACCATCTCATGGACTTGCGCTCCGTAGGCCACCTTCCATTCCGGTTCCTTAGCCAATTGCCTCTCAGTCCTTAGAAACGTCGCCTCAACAGCCCTCTTATTATTTGGTAAAGAGGCTGGATCCTCTGTCCACGGGTACTTAGTGTGCCAGTGAGGACCTTCACAGTGGTGATCTCCAGCTACATAAGTCAGCCCACTTTTCACCAGCTCCAGTGCCCGCTCCTCTGAGAGAGTCATCTCCTTCCCCCCAGGTTGGCACTTTCCGCAACGGCAGCCTCCACACCGAGGCTCACAGGCAGCACCGATGCTGTCCCATCTCCACCATTCCAGGAAGTCCTGACAGACAGCTGAAGTGGAAGCCTGGATGGCTTGGGGGATATAAGCTTGGGTTTTGCAGGTGAGCTCTTTGTACCTTGTTGCTGCTGCCCGCATAGAGCGTGCGAAATGCGTCCTGGATGCATGGGCTGTGACAGTAACTTTTTCTAGTAGGTCCGGATGCGAACCTGCTACCGTCTTGCCCAGGGGACCATCCCACAAGACAAGGTCCCCAACGGAACGTACTTTCTGAGGTACAAGTTGGCTTTCCTTGTGACTAATGAGGAGCTTGATTTGTGAGGGTCTAACCAACTCTTGGAGGTGGACGTCAGGAAAAAACTTCTGCAGCTTCTTAGGCGACACGTGACGATGGACCTCCGCAATCCTATCAAGCCCATAGCACACAAGTTGATGGGATCTTAAGGTGCCTTTTGGTGTACCAACCTGGATCTTCAAGAGGTATCTCTTTGTTTTCACCGTGACTTGCATCCCACCGACTCCATGAACAATCAACGTCACGTCCTCACTCCTCAGGTTCAACTCATCTGCAGCATCATGAGTGATGTAATTAGTGTCCGATGCCAGAACTATCAAGGTCCCGATTTTCTGCCCAGCATTCGCAGTGACGTCAAGGATCATCATTATAACCGGGAACTCTTGAAGACCACTCTCTGCCAACAAACCACACTCGGTTGCTGCCGAGTTGAGTGTCCTTGATACTGAATTGTAGAAGACATTTCGGCATTGTTGGGCTAACTCTGGGGACAGCTTTGTCAGGAAATCTTCCTGGGCGTCGGTACCCTTTCTGCTACCTCCTTCTGGACTAGACTTTGGCCTCCTCTGGGATGAGCCCTTGTTTCCAGACCTGGAGCACAGGTAGTAGTGATGACCTGGACCTTGTTTGTCTTTACAGCCTCACTCCTGCACAGGTAAGTGGTCTTATGGCGCTTTTCCACTACACAGTACCAGCTTGCCTCGGCTCGGCTCGACTCGACTCGACTCGCCTTTGTTTGCTTTTCCACTGTGTAAAAGTTGTACCTGTACCTGCTTTCGGGTACTTTTTTTCGTACCACCTCCGGCGAGGTTCTAAGCGAGCTAAGGCGATACTAAAATGTGACGTGAAAACAATGCCGACTGCTGATTGGTCACAGAGAATCTGCGTCATCATTGCACGCGCCAGATGGAGTATCCAGAATAAATAACCCCGCCATTTTTAAATAGTTTGGCCAGAGATAGTTACTAAACTTACTACTATTATTATGGCAACTCGGAAGAATACGCCGTGGTCAAACGAGGAGGTGCAGACATTCCTTTGTTTGGTTGCCGAAGAGAGGATCCAGCGAGAGCTTGATGGGGCAACGAGGAACGAAAGGCGTCGCTATGACGACCGGGTACTATTTGTGGCGGTACTTTTTGCAATGGAAAACGGAGCGAAAAGCGAGCCGAGTCGAGCCGAGCTGAGGCGAGTCGAGTCGAGCTGGTACTGGTAATGGAAAAGCGCCATTACACTCCTCCCCATCCGCATGGACCTCAAGACACCTTCCACAGGCCCCAATCCTACTCGCCGCATCTTTCCTTTCCATAGGGTTTAAGGCTTTGAACTTCTTGCAGTAGTACAACTTCCATCTATGGCCGCTCTCTCCACAGACGACGCAGCCCATTTGGGGACCCATGGACTTAGTGGCCCTTGTCCGGCCATGTTTTGGTGGAATCTTTAATTCCCTCCTGTTGGGCTCGTCATCCCTTAATTGCTCCAGTTGCTCATAAATCTCTTCTTGGCTTCTCAAAAATGTGAGGAGCTTGTCGAACCTATCTTTAGGTCCAGCCTCGTCCTTTTTCTCTGCTGCGTAAACCAGCCGCTCCTTTTTCAAGACCTCTGGCAGCTTACTCTTCAGTGACTTCGTGACAAGGGGATTTTTTAGAGCTCCCGTATCTCCCAGCTCGTGTAGAGCCTTCTCGACCATCTGTATTAAATCCACAATCTTTCTGGGCTGGTGGCTCTTTACTGGAAGTAACGATTGTAACTCATCAACGATCTCCAGAGCTATTCTGGTCTTATTTCCAAAGCGGTTTTCTAGAATCTGGAAGATCTCATCTGCTGTCCCATAGTTTGAGAGGCGAAGATCTGCCACCACTTTCTCCTCAAGACTGTCCAGCAGCTGAAACTTCCTAACCTCTTTGGAACCAGTAGGCTCTCCTTGCTTCTGGAGCGCCTCCCAATCCTTTCTCCAGCAGTGGAAGTTCCGCTTGTTTCCATCAAAATTTGATGCTAGCCACTTGGGGACAGTGGGTGGTGACAGGTTGCCCCTCTTGTTCAATCTTTGCCTGCATTAGGACAGCCCTCCCCGAGATCAATCTAGGCACGCAGATCTTTAGCTCCCTCATTCGCCACTGAAAATCCTTTTGCTCCTCGGGAGGGGCCCACCGGCTCCACTGGCAACTAGCTTCCTTCGCAGCTTTAACTCGTCCTTCCAGGTGTCTGAGCATAAAGTCGTACACGTCTAGCTTTACATCAGGCTGGACAGCTGAAAGGCGCTTACATTCCTCTTCAGCCACTTCTAACGCCAGGGAAAGTTGAGGATCGCCAAACCTTCCCCAAAGGGCTTTGTATATAATACCCTCCACCTCCTCCAGCTTCTGTTCACACTCTTGTGCTGTCCTTTTGATGTCTGCCCTTTGCTCCTCCGCTACAGTGGACTCTTCCTCTCCATCCCACGCCTCAACGTAGGCAGCTTCCAACTCCTCGTTTACTTCAATTACCTTGTCTGATTCCAGTGTAAACTTACTTAAAGCCTCCCTGAGTTCTTCCGCCGACATACTCTTACATGATCTGACAATCGAGTTAGCCAGTCGAGAAAACAGTCTTTTAGCGGTAGTTCTCTCAGTTTTCAATTGCTGCAGAGTCCTTGGCTCCGCCATGATTCCGTTGGGGCCTGGAGCGTTGGGGCCTGGTGCGTTGGGAGCGTTGGGGCCTGGAGCGTTGGGAACGCTGGGCCTGGAGCGTTGGGTCTGGAACCTCGACGCGGTTTTTCACTGTCAAGTGTTTTGAGCTGCACAGGTCCCTCACTTGAAAGGGACTTCTTACTTCTGAATTGAACAGTGGATTCCACTCACAAGAATGAGACGTAATTTGCCTTCTCTCAATTTATTGCAGAATTTCATTAGGTGAAAACCCTTTAAAAACCACACAACAAACCAGTATAAATATTTACAACAAATCTCAAGTAAACAGCAATGCACAGAAATTTAATCACCAAAATTTCACACTGTACACACACTGTTTATACTGGTTTAATCTGGTAAGCATTAGCACAATACCATTTCCTTTTACTATTTTACACCATAGCAAATAAGCTTCAAAAGAAATAGCTTTTATCACCAGATTTGCATTTTCAGCAAAAGAGAATTGAACTAGGTTTACCATAATAAATATTTTAACAAATGAATTACCAGTGGTGGAAAGAGTACTGAAAAAGCATACTCAAGTAAAAGTACTGTTACTTGTCAAAAAATGTAGTGAGAGTAGAGTAAAAGTACCGGTCCTAAAAACTACTCAAAGTAGGAGTAAAAAGTAGCCCTTTTAAAAGTACTCAAGAGTAGTGAGTAGTGAGTATTATGCTATGAATATTAGTCCACCTTATACCCTGCAAATTGAAAATGTAGCTCAGCCTACTCTTTTATCACAGATTCATAGAAAAAAAGAAACAGTATTTCAATATTTCTCCAACAGTTTTATTTTTGACTGCTAGCACTAAAAATACAGCGTTTCCCCTACCATTATTTTGGACGACTCCCGCCCCCCCTAAAATGCTGACAAAATCCAGTCATAAAAAAGGAAGTTATAACTCGGAATTTCACGGAATTTGTAAATTTGAGGAATAAATAGAAAGCAGTTCAGTACACTTGAAATCAAATCGCGATATAGTGTGAATATTAAACCACAAAGACAATTTAAATACGAATCCTGCATGTTCTGTGTGAATGAATGGTGCAGCCGATGCGCAGTTTTATTTACCACACACACACACACACACACACTGAAGGACGTGTGAGGTGTGACGCTTGCGCTGTTTTTTTGCCTATATGAAGACACAAATGCATGAACTTCCTCCAGGCTCAAGATCCACTCCGAAAGTCACTTCGTGAACAAAATAAATTGGCGCCAGGTGTCTCGAAGTCTGTTGATGCTGGTTTGATGCAAAGTTTTCCGCGCGCGATTTGATTTGACGGGAATCACGCATGGAGTCACATGATGACTTATTATAAAAATAAATATTAATATAAATGTAGCGACGGCAGGGTCAGGGAAAATAGCGCAGTAAAAGTACCGATACAGCACTTAAAATGTACTCAAGTAAAAGTAAAAGTACACTGTTTTTAAACTACTTAAAAAAGTACAATTCCTAAAAAAAACTACTCAATTACAGTAACGAGAGTATTTGTAATTCGTTACTTTACACCACTGTGAATTACACATTTTAAGACAGTGAATTTTAGACAGAATTAATTTAAACAGATTGACTATATGAATTTCTTAATAAACCTTTTTAAAATTACCGTTACCACTACTGCACGTTTAGACTCAGACTTAATCTCAAATTACGATAACAATTATAAACAACTCGGTAACCCAAGTCCATCACATGCACATTTACATGAAGCCACCAGACGCAGGTGTTAGTGCATAGATTGCGCAACACATAGACGAATTTCTTCAGATGCAAAGCAATCCCGTGCACCCAACGTTTCCACTGCGCCCACGCTGCTCACAGTACACAATGAAATGAGCAGCGCGAGCACTATTTCAAACCCAAGGCGCGTGCCACGCTGATTGAAACCAGCTTCACCTGGCGTTCATTTCCGTGTGACGAGAGGCGTGAACAGCGGACAATTTGCCGCAACAATCTGTATTTAGTTCCCTTTCGTCCTGGGAACTCCGACGTGTCGTCGGGGGAGTTCCCTGACGAATTGGGATCACGCTAGGGAGCCTATTGCCTTTGAGAGAATTAAAACGAGCCAATGGAATTGGCATGCAAAATTTGCATTCCGCAGCCCGCCTACCAGCGCGGGTATAAAAAGCGGAAGTAAATATTGCGTAATGCTTTTAGCTTCGGAGCCTCCAGTGTGTCTCTCTGAGCTGCTGTGTCCTCTGAAAAAGCTTTTGAAGAAGAGAAGAACAGAACGAGCGTCTTTTGGAGAAGAGAGGAATCCTCTGCTGCTGGCGTCACGGCACTCGAGCGACCATCGCTTCCCGCGGCTGGCTGAAACAAAACAAAAAAGCTGTTTTAACGGCTGGTATTGGAGTGCAGCATTCGGGCTTGCAGTTTCCCCGTTTGTCTGCCGCGGTGGTCCCTCTGTGCCTCGGCACATTTAAAGAGTTTTTCCTTTCTCTAAAAGAGCAACACGGGTGTTTCGCGTCCTTTTCAGGATGACGTTTCACCCGTGCGTTTCTGGATGCGGTCGATCTCTCCCTCAGGATGATGGCCACAAATACTGCCTCTCGTGCTTGGGCTTAGCGCACGCTGAGGCAGCGTTTGTGGATGAGTCATGCTCTCACTGTGGGAGTATGACTCTCGCGACGCTGCGTTCGAGACTGAGAACCCTGAAACATGGGGGAGTCCCTTCAGAAAATCCCAGATCTAGTTCGCCTGTCGATTCAGTTCGGCAGGCGGCTACTTCTGTGATTCCTGTTGGTGAGCGTATGAGGATTACTGTGAGCAATGTTTCGACTGGTGAAAGATCCTATCGGCTTCCTCACACCTCTAGTAGCTCGCGGCCATCGGCGCTTCCGTTGGAGCGGCCGGAGCCCCCTCGGGCGGTTCCGGTTGTCTCCTTCGGAGCACCACCTGAGGATCAGATGTCGATCGCGGCATCGGAGGAGGAGCGGTCATCTTCTGGTGATGACTCGGCAGGACTGCCCCCTTCGGGTGTGGTGGTTCAGCCTGAGCCGGATCCAGAAATGGCTGCTATGCTCGAACGGGCGGCTGCGAATGTCGGGCTTGTGTGGAACCCTCCGCCGGGTCCCGAACCTTCGCGGCTGGATGATTGGTGTATTGGGGCGGGCCGTGCTGTTGCCCCACGGTCTGCTCCAGTCCCATTCTTCCCTGAAGTGCATGAGGAGTTGAGGAAGTCTTGGCTGGCACCTTTTGCGTCCAGGCGTGGACATCCTCGCTCCTCCCTCCTCACCACCCTGGACAGTGGAGCGGCGCACGGGTACGAGGGAATCCCCCCAGTGGAGCGGTCGGTAGCGATGCTATTGTGTCCTAAGACCGCTTCCGCTTGGCGGGGTGCCCCTTCACTCCCCTCCCGCGCCTGTAGGTTTTCCTCCGGTCTGACCAAGGATGCCTACGTGGCGTGTGGAGACACCGCTTCCACCCTGCATGCCATGGCGCTTTTGCAAGTCCATCAAGCAAAGGCGCTCCATGACTTGCAGGCGGGTGGTCCTGACCCGGCTCTGCTGCAGGAGCTGCGTGTGGCGACGGACTTCGCCCTCCGGGCGACGAAAGTCGACCGCACGTTCGCTGGGTCGGGCGATGTCCACTTTAGTGGTCCAGGAGCGCCACCTATGGCTGACCCTGGCTGAGATGCGGGAAGCGGAGAAGAACAGACTTCTCAACTTCCCCATTTCCCAGGGCGGCCTCTTCGGCGACGCGGTGGAGACCTTAGCCCAAGAGTTCTCCGCCGCCCAGAAGCAGTCGGAGGCGATACGGCACGTCCTGCACAGGAGACGGGCTGCTGCGGGTCCGTCTTCTGCTCCTGTTGAACCTCCAGCTGCTTCCCGTCGCCGAGGCCGTCCTCCTGCGCCAGCTCCCCCTCCAGCGCAGCCTTCCAACCCTGGAGTGAGGAAGTCTGGTCGTAAGAGGTCGGCCAAACCCGCTCAGACGCCCCCGGCCCCTTCCCGTAAAAGGAAGGGAGGGAAGCGCCCCTGAGACGGGCGACCTGAAGGAGGACCAGACGACTGCTCTTCAGGAGGGTGCCCCTGCACGCCTCCTTCCCCCGGGGGAGGGCCAGGCGGAGAATTTTTTGTTTTGTATGAAAAATCTTTCTGTTCCGCCGCTGGCCACTCGGTCAGCGGTACCCGAATTTTTTGTTTTGTATGAAAAATCTTTCTGTTCCGCCGCTGGCCACTCGGTCAGCGGTACCCAAAAATTCATTAAAAGAGCAGTTTCTCCTTCCTCCTTCAGGTCATCCTCGGTCGAGACTGGTGGGCACGCAGTCTCCTCCGTCCAAGAGGGTCAGAATGGCAGTGGATGCTGTCACCGAGCAGCATCGCTCCCGTTCCCCTCTTCCCAGTCTGCAGAGAGCGGCGACGCTTCCTCGGTTGCGTCGCTCCTCTCGGCGGCTGGGCCCAGAGGGGCAGAGACCAGCTCACGAGGAGGCAGGGCCTCGTACCTCGTCTCTTCCCCTCCTCTCGCCAAGGGGCAGCCCGCAGCAGAAAGCCCACGCGCTCTCTCTGCCGTCTGCCCCTCGGTGGAAGCAGGTCTCTGGCAAACTCCACGCCCAGACCCCGCTTCCAGTGGCTACGTCGTCACTGCAGCCGGGTCCCTGCCTTCCACCTCGCTGCCCCTCCGCGGGTACGCCGGTGGTTCGGGTGGGCTTGTTGGCTCGGTACCTGGAAGCCTGGCTAGCGCTTCCGGGTCCGTCTCGATGGCTCATCCGCACCATCCGGTTCGGCTATGCAATTCAGTTTGCACGCCGGCCTCCCAGGTTCAGGGGCGTCCACTTCACCCGTGTGCGGTCAGTGGATGCCCCTGTCCTGCGGAAAGAGATCGATGTCCTGCTGGCGAAGGACGCGATCGAGCCGGTCCCTCCTGCCGAGATGAGGTCCGGATTCTACAGCCCCTACTTCATTGTACCCAAGAAAGGCGTTGGGTTACGGCCAATCCTGGACCTGCGAGTTTTGAATCGGGCCCTGCACAAACTCCCGTTCAAGATGCTCACGCAGAAGCGCATTTTCGAGTGCATCCGTCCCCAGGATTGGTTTGCAGCGATCGACCTGAAGGACGCGTACTTTCACGTCTCGATTCTTCCTCGTCACAGACCGTTTCTTCGGTTTGCTTTCGAGGGTCGAGCGTATCAGTACAAAGTCCTACCCTTCGGGCTGGCCCTGTCACCCCGCGTCTTCACGAAAGTCGCGGAGGCGGCCATTGTTCCCATGAGAGAACAAGGCGTTCGCATTCTCAACTATCTCGACGACTGGCTCATTCTGGCTCACTCGCGAGATGTGTTGTGCGAGCACAGGGACATGGTGCTACGGCATCTCAGCCGGTTGGGGCTTCAGGTCAACTGGGACAAGAGCAAACTCTGCCCCGTGCAGAGGATCTCTTATCTCGGTATGGAGTTGGACTCGGTCGCCCAGACAGCGCGCCTCACGGAGGCGCGCGTCCAGTCAGTGCTCACCTGCCTCAGGTCTTTTCGAGGCAGGACAGCGGTCCCACTGAAACAATTTCAGAGGCTCCTGGGGCATATGGCAGCCGCAGTAACGCCGCTCGGCCTGTTACATATGAGACCGCTCCAGCACTGGCTTCACGATCGAGTCCCGAGGTGGGCGTGGCAGAGCGGCACGTTCCGGGTCAAAGTGACCCCGCACTGTCGCCAAACCTTCTCCCCGTGGTCGGATCCTGCGTTTCTACGGGCCGGAGTGCCCCTAGTCCAGGTTTCCAGGCATGCTGTGGTTTTCACAGATGCCTCTGCCATGGGGTGGGGGGCCACGTACAAAGGGCATGCAGTCTCGGGTCTGTGGACGGGGCCCCAGCTGCATTGGCATATCAACTGCCTAGAGTTGCAAGCAGTACGCTTGGCTTTGTGCCGCCTCAGGGGGCTCCTCAAAGACAAGCACGTACTGGTCCGTACGGACAGCACTGCGACCGTTGCGTACATCAACCGACAAGGTGGTCTACGCTCCCGCCGCATGTCGCGACTCGCCTCCCACCTCCTCCTATGGAGTCAGAAGCATCTGAGGTCGCTTCGCGCCACTCATGTTCCAGGGGAGCTCAACCGTGTGGCAGACGAGCTTTCACGGTTGCCTCCCCTGCCAGGAGAATGGCGACTCCATCCCCAGGCGGTTCAGCTGATCTGGAGTCTTTTCGGACTCGCACAGGTAGACCTGTTTGCCTCTCCGGACACGACCCATTGCCAGTGGTTTTACTCCCTGTCCGAGGGGACCCTCGGCACGGACGCCCTGGCTCACAGCTGGCCCCGGGACCTGCGCAAGTATGCGTTTCCCCCAGTGAGCCTTCTTGCACAGACACTGTGCAAGGTCAGGGAGGACGAGGAGCAGGTCTTGTTAGTGGCGCCATATTGGCCCACCAGGACTTGGTTCACGGAACTCATGCTCCTCACGACAGCCCCTCCTTGGCCGATTCCTCTGAGGAAGGACCTCCTTTCTCAGAGACGGGGCACTCTATGGCACCCGCGTCCAGACCTCTGGAAACTCCATGTCTGGTCCCTGGACGGGACGCGGAGGTTCTAGGTGGTCTACCACAGGCAGTGGTAAACACCATCACTTCTGCTAGAGCCCCCTCTACGAGGCGCCTCTATGCATTGAAATGGAACCTATTCGTCGAATGGTGTTCCTCCCACCGGGAGGACCCCCGGACTTGCCCGATCAGAGTCGTGCTTTCCTTCCTACAAGATGGGTTGGAGCGAAGGCTGTCTCCCTCCACCCTCAAAGTGTATGTTGCCGCAATAGCCGCACATCACGATGTAGTAGAAGGTAAGTCCGTGGGGAAGCACGACCTGATCATCAGATTCCTCAAGGGTGCTAGGAGGTTAAATCCACCTCGTGTTTTACACTCTGTACCCTCTTGGGACCTAGCTCTGGTACTGAGAGCTCTTCAAAGTCCTCCCTTTGAGCCTTTGCTGACAGTCGAGCTGAATATCCTGTCCATTAAGACAGCGCTCCTGTTGGCATTGGCCTCTTTTAAGAGGGTCGGGGATCTGCAAGCTTTTTCGGTCGACGAATCGTGCCTAGAGTTCGGGCCGGGCCTCAGGAGGAGGCAGACCCAGCCCTAGCTTTTCTCTGTCCAGTCCGCGCCCTGCGGGTTTACACTGACAGAACGCAAAGCTTCAGGACCTCAGACCAGCTCTTTGTCTGTTACGGAGGCCAGCAGAAGGGGAAGGCCGTCTCCAAGCAGAGGTTAGCTCACTGGTTAGTGGATGCTATCACCCAAGCGTATGAAGCTTCGGGTGAGCCTTGTCCTCCCAGGTTGCGTGCTCACTCTACAAGAGGTGTTGCCGCCTCCTGGGCGTTGGCTCAAGGCGCCTCGCTGACAGACATTTGTAGAGCTGCGGGCTGGGCGACACCGAACACGTTCGCTAGGTTCTATAGCCTACGTGTGGAACCTATTTCCTCCCGAGTACTCGCTACGGCCAGTGGTGCGAGGGATTAGGTTGTGTCGGCTTGCTACGCCACTCCGTGCCTCAGCCGGATACGTGCGTCTTTCGCTCCGTTGGCGCCCTACGTTGGTTAGCCTCGTGAGTTCCTCCATCACCCCTTCGGTGCCAGGCGTGGCGGACCGCCGGCGCCAGGTCTACTACCTCTATGGGAGTTGTTGTGTAGACTGGGTGTTATGTCCAGTGGTCTCTTCGGTGACCCATTATGCCACGTGCAGTCTAGCCGTGTCTTCCCCTTGACAGACTCGTTCTGTCGTCCCTGTTGAGTACGCTCCCACTCCCCTTGGAGGGGACTACCTCAGGGACTGCCATATGTTTCACTATCCCCCTGGGCTAGTACATATGTGTATTCCAGGCCTTCTTCAGGCATCTGGCTTCCGCAGCGTTCCCTTCCCCTGTTTACGGGTTGGGCACGCTTTCCCAGTGTTATCCAATCCACTGTGTGGGTCTTGCGGAACAGCAGTGTGATTCCCTTGCTAGCTGAGTACAAGCAAGAACGGAGACGTGTCATCCCTTCGCCATGTTGCTGTACCTTCGCGGAGGACTGGACACTGTTCGGCTCCTCAGCGAAAAGCATTACGCAATATTTACTTCCGCTTTTTATACCCGCGCTGGTAGGCGGGCTGCGGAATGCAAATTTTGCATGCCAATTCCATTGGCTCGTTTTAATTCTCTAAGGCAATAGGCTCCCTAGCGTGATCCCAATTCGTCAGGGAACTCCCCCGACGACACGTCTCCGTTCCCTGTACTCAGGGAACGAGGGTTACATACGTAACCGAGACGTTTCCTTCTGTTCAGTTAGTCTTGGTCGGTTCTCGTTTATGTATGGTGTTTGTCACTTCATGTTCAGTGTGTGTAAACCTTCTGCCTGTCATCCTGAGTTTGGTCCTGAGTTTGGAATTGTTGTAAGTAAAGTTTATTGAATTTGAAAATTCGACTTCTCGTCTTCCTCTGCAT
Source organism: Tiaroga cobitis (assembly GCA_030578255.1). Lineage (NCBI taxonomy): Eukaryota > Metazoa > Chordata > Actinopteri > Cypriniformes > Leuciscidae > Tiaroga > Tiaroga cobitis. The sequence continues at coordinate 28,846,415 of CM060595.1, read as the reverse complement.
ACACCACCCGTGACACACATAAGGCAGGCCAATTATGATGAATGATTTGTTTTCTTTTTAAGAATGACAGTACGCTGAGTACGAAGTACTTGGTGGGTAATATAATCAAAACCCTTCACAGACTCAGCAGTTTCAAATGTATGCTCTCCTATAAGCATCAATTTTAACAATGAAATCTTTGTACTTATTTGTAATTAGAAATATATATTAGAAAGTAATCAAAAAGGCAATAAGGTTGTCAAGCTTGAACAAATATAAACACCAATCAACACACAGTACCATAATTGGCTGGTCAGCTCAAGACAAAGTAACTTTATGTTCATAACATTTTTTTTTTTACTTTTCAAAGATCATTTACATCATAACAATGAAACCAAATTGTTCAGGAAATCAGAAATAAATACACAGCTTCATTTTGCAAATAAAAATAATGTTAATGTAATCTTGTACATGTTATAATAATGACTAATTGTGTTTTTAGCAGATGCATTGAACAATGTTTTATAGTTGTTTTAAGACAGACGAGTTTGAATACACCTTCTGGTGCTACTTGGACACGTCATCAGTGAAGAACCCGGGGTCATAGGGTGTTTCGGGTCTTTAATCTTCATACACCCTCGCCTGGGCGACCCAGCCGGGGGTGATCAGTCCCCGGCTTGTGTCCAAGTGGCATGTTGCTCCACGTTTCCCCCCTACGGATCCACAGCCACCGAGAAGCCCTCTCTGCGGCCTCTAAGATGTTTGTGGTGGCTTTCTTGAACTGTAGTCCATTCACTCCAAGGAGTTTGAGGGTTCGCAGCAGTGAGCGGCCAGCGAAACCTCGGCACCCGACCTCAACTGACTAGCAGCGAGCTTTCCAGCCGTTGTTACGGCACTTCGAGCTGAGCTCTGCATACTTAGCCCTCTTGCGCTCGCTGGCCTCTTCAATACGGTCTTCCCAGGGGACAGTTAGTTCCAGGATGACCACTTGCTTAGTAAACTCAGATGTTAGCACCATGTCCGGGTGGAGAGAAGTGGCTGTGATGTTGCCTGGAAACTTAAGCTGTCTTCCAAGGTCGACTTGAAGCTTGAAGGTCGATCACGAGCAGTGGAGAGGCTTGGGAAAACAACCAAGACCTGCTCGTCCCGTTGCCACGGAGCCCACCAGTGTTTTGTGCCTTAGTCGCGCCTCGGCTCTATTGACGGCTTCTTGCGCCTGCCACTTCCTCCCGGTCTTCACGAGGATTCCTGCTGCTGCGACTTTTGTGTCCCTGGAGTCCCTGTACATCAATACCTCTCTGGAGCGGGTGACTTTGAACTCCTCTGTTAGTCCACTCAAAGGAAGATGCAGCTAGGTGGAATGGCCGTACAGGGCAATGCTGCTCAAGGACCGAGGGAGCCCCAGCCATTTTCTGAGGAACTGGCTGATAGACTTCTCTAGAACCTCGACTGTTGATGATGGTACCTCATAGACTAACAGGGGCCAGAGTATTCTTGGCAAGACTCCGTGTTGGTAGATCCAGGTTTTGAATTTTCCGGGGAGGCCAGATCTATCAATCACTGTGAGCCAGGAAGTCAGGTCGCACTTGGTTTGTTTTATGGCAGCTGAGTCCTCCAGGGAGCTATCAAAGATCTTCCCCAGGCTCTTGGCCGGTTTTTCAGACACCGATGGAATCATGGCCTTTCCCAGGGCAAAGCGGAAACGGTCGGGCACTTTACCCTTCTTTATGACCAGAGACCTGGATTTAGCGGGCTTGAAGCTCATCCTTGCCCAGGAGATGAGACTTTTAAGCCCCTGTAGGAGCCACCTGCACCCTGGAACGGATGTTGTCATTACTGTTAAGTCGTCCATAAAAGCTCTTATGGGGGGCTGACGGGTCCCAGATCTTGACTTGGGCCCTCTACATTCCACCTCGGCCGACTTGACAATCATGTTCATGGCCAGTGAGAAAAGAGATACAGAGATTGTACAGCCGGTGATTATCCCTTTTTCAAGTTGATGCCAGGAGAATGTTACTTGGCCTGAAGAGACTCGTGCGCTGAAGTTGTTATAATAGTCCATGATGAGGTTACGGATCTTGACAGGAACTTGACAAGTCTTACCAGCGCGGTTTCCACGAGCTCATGTGGCATAGACCCATAGGCATTGGCCAGGTCAAGCCAGAGAGTTGTCAGATCTCATTTGCTCTCCCTAGCCTCCCGGATCAACCCCTGTGTGCTCAAGACATCCAGGTACTCCTGGGACTCCTACCTTCTGGACTGAGGTGTCAATGTAGGTGTTCTTCAGGAGGAAGTCCGTCAGACGTTGGGACACGATTTTGAAAAAGATCTTGCTTTCAACACTGAGCAGCGAGATGATGCGAAACTGATCAATGTTGCAAGAGCCCTCCTCCTTCGGGATCCAGACTCCCTCAGCGTGTCTCCATTGCGCAGCGACTTTCCCTCTCCGCCAGATCACCTTCAAGATCTTCCATAAACGTCTGAGGAGCGGCGGGCACTGCTTGTAGACTTTGTAAGGGACCCCGCTGGGACCTGGAGCTGAGCTGGATCTTGCCGCTCTACCGGCATCTTCCACCTCTTTCAGCGTGGGTTCAGCACTTTCGAATTGGGTCCCTGGTTCAGGTGGCGCCACCAACTCCCTGCAAGGTCCGAGGTCGTGGTCTCTCGAGGTGTCACTAAAAGTGGCGTGGAGATGCTTGTCGATCTCCTCAACCGGGCAAGCGAGGTGGCCACGTCGCTTCTGGCCCAGTAGTTTCTTGGTAAAGCTGAAGGAATTGCAAATGAAAGCACTATGTTTCCGAGCCCTTTCCTTGCCCTTCCTTCGGTGCCGTTCCGCTCTCCTCATTGAGATGAGTCTCTTCCTTATGATGTTTGTGAGTTCTGATAAGGCAATCCTGTCTTCTTCCTTGGCCGTCTTGAACTGACGTCTCAGGGATTTTAGTTCTTGTCTCAGCTGACTGATCTTGGCTTCTCGCCGATTGAACTTTGCTCGATTACTGTCCCCTTTTCTTTCCTCGACCCCAAACCACTCTACTCAGCTGCCGTACCTGCCCCAGCTGCCGTACCTGCGCGTAGCTCCACATGATCCCTCCTGAGGCAAGCCATCTTTGCCTGGTGGATCTTCAGGCCCTTCAGGCTTTACCTACAGACCTTGCCGCAAATACAGACTATGCTCGTATTCTGTTGTCCATTTGCTTGAGTCGTTACCAGTAATTCCGTCCGATTGGGATGCTCATCAGAAGTTGCTAAATCAGTGTCAACATCATGTTACAGCGGTTAACGTCAGTATTCCACGTGTATATCATATTAGCAAATGCATAGCAGACCTATCCACCTCGGAAAAAAACTAAACAGTGAGCTATTTATTTATGCAAACAGCAACTAAAACTTACCAGTAACTTATCTTCAACTCTTCCAGTCTGCTTCGACTTCGACTTGGCTCTGATTGGTCAAATTGAATGTACTGCACTGAAAAAGACGTGCTGTTCAGTGTTGCCAACTTAGCAATTTTGTTGCCAGATTTAGCAACTTTTTAGACTACCCTAGCAACTTTTTTTTCAAAATGCACCTAGAAACAAATTTAGCAATTTTAAAAATGTATTTGGCAACTTTTAGCAACTTCTGGAAAGTGACTCTAATCCAAACAACACACGGCAAGGGCGTGGTGAGCTGGTGCCTGCTTACGTCAGGGCACCAAAACTTCCAATAGGAAAATTCAACTGCAGTAGCCACCATTCAACCTGAAGAGGGCAGCACTCAGAACTCAGACGTTTTTACACCATATATTGTAGAATTATAACACTTTATACCCAAATGTCAAAAAATGTGTGTCAAAAAATTACTTGAATAAATGAACAGCATTAATAAAGCCCCAGTCTTAGATCATTAACTAAAAAAAAGTTGTTTTAGAGTTACCCTTTAAGATCGCTGTGGAAATGTGAAAAGAAGAAAACAAAAGACAATGAGCGCAGGGGCGGGGCTACATAAGGTCTATATAGCCAGGGAGGGTGTAAAAGTGTTTAACTGTTCAATATCAATGTTGTATTAAAAAAATAAAATAAAAATCTGATCATGAAAAAGTGTTTGTATTACTTTTGCAAATGCTGTATATATATATATATATATATATCAAATAATATCTACGTATTACATAATGGCGTAGTTTTGCGTTCGGATTACGTAATGACGTCATAGCGCAATGACGTCATGACGTAATTTAGCAACTTTTAGCAACAAATCGACCTGCCTTTAGCAACTTCCGCTGAAAATTAGTTGGCAACACTTTAGGGTCATTAAAGGGTTTAGGGTCATTGTCCTGCTGGAAGACCCATGACCTTTGACAGAGACACAGCTTTCTGATGCTGCCCTCCAAAATATCTTGATTATTTCAGCATGCCATGAGCAAATTCAAGGCACTCTGTGCTAGAGGCAACAAAGCTGCCAAGTTGATTTTCACCCAAAAAAATCTTTTGGCTCACTTTTTTTGGCCCAGAAATAAAAGTGCAAGCAAATATCTTCTGATATTACTCTTCAGAGTCTTCAAGTGACATTAACTTTTCTGAAGGCTCAGGTTTGATTAGGGAAATAACAGCAGTACTTCTGAGAAGTCTGATCTCTTCAAGTGGAGGATTAGCTAGTTTCACTACACACTATCTAGGCAAACATGTCAGGTCAACAAAGTAATTAAAACGCATCAGTTTCTGTTTGTACTGTCAAATTGTGTATACATTTCACTTCAACAGGAAAGCTTGGTAAACATCTTTTACTCTAAGTCATCTGCCTTATTTCAGTGTGAACAATGTGTCATAGTACATACAGTCACTGACAAAGATTGTAGAAATCAAATGCTAAACCCACATTGCATATCGGATATATATATATATATATATATATATATATATATATATATATATATATATATATATATATATATATATGAATAAACATTACATTTATTTAAAGCATAATCACCCAAAATTAATTAATAAACTGTGAACACTCAGGTAAGCGCGACTAGCAGGAAATGTTTAGCTGAAGCCACCGCTGCTAAAGGATGCTTATGGGCTTCGTGAATGTATTTAGAGACATATAGTCTGGTTTGTTTGAAGGAAAAGTACACAGTGGTGTGTTCATTTAAATCCAAATACACATACTTTAAACCATCTGAATCTTTCCCTCCTTTAAGTATATTTGGTTTGTAAACTCACAAATATTATGTTTAATAACATTTTTTTCTGTCAGGTTTGTTAGCAGTGGTGCAGAACATTGTTTACAGTATTCTGTTTATTAGCTTCAATTCACACACATTTTTATGTAGCTTAAAAATTAGATCCTGTTTCCGGGAATGAATTTTTTTACGTTACCAGCAATAGTATATAAGCCCTCCCTTTGGAAAAAATATTTTGTTCACAAGAGACCTGGCCTTAAGGTAAGTATTGCTCACTCTCTTGAATTACTTATGTTCATTCTTTTATAACTAGATTTATAACTAAAAACATCAGGAGTGGTAAATGTATTGTTACTCTGTTACAGCCATGGAGACTCGGTCTTTTCTTTTCTGCGTGGCAGTTTTAACAGTCACTGGTAAGATAAATTATATTGTATTATAAGATGGTTTATAACCCATAATCAAGATTTAATGGCAACTAACTTTTTCTCCTAGTACATTGGTAATGCTTTTATATAGTACTAATAATGTTTGCTTTACTATATATCACAATCTATAAATACGTTTAAAAAATGGCATTGACAATATTGTGTTTCTGTTTTACTACAGCAGTCAGCGGATGTCCAATAGGCCGTGAATTCATCACTGCTTTTATGACAAATTACCAATATGGAAAAGCCAGTCCGACTCTCTCCATAACAGCACAGGATTCCCCAGCCACTGTGAAAGTTGAGATTAAGGCACTGAGTTACAGTGAAAATGTGAACATAGGACGAGGTGAGACCAAACGGATTGTCCTGCCAGCAAACACTGAGATGGAAGGTGACGGAGTCTACCGCAAGACTGTTTCCATCTCTTCTACTGCTCATATCTCGGTTGTATCATCCAACTTAAAGGAATACACCGGAGACAGCAGTGTGATCTTCCCGATAAATCAACTTGGCAAGAGTTATGTAGTTTTTACTCCAAACACGGGTCCAAGTCCATATAAAAAGCTGGTAGCCATAATCAATGGCAATTATATGAACACAATTGAGATCGTCTCCATTTCAGGATTTTTTTGGAAAGCCACGAAGACCAAAACCATCACTTTGGCTCCATACGAAGTTTATCAACTTCGCAGTCTGGAAAATTTGTCTGGAACGAAAATCAAATCCACGTCTCCAGTAGCTGTCCTGGCCGGACACGAGTGCTCCATGATCATAGGCACCTGTGAGCATGTCTATGAGCAACTGGTACCAATTGAGTCTCTCTCCAACGAATACCTGGTCCCTGCAATGCATCAGTCCTTCAGCCAAGACACAGCATATGTGGTTGCCCCAGAGGACAACACTGTTGTGTCCATTTTCAATAGGCATAAGTATCCCCAAAAAAAAAAGCTAAATTCTGGAGAAGTTTTAGCTGTTGATTTGAGCAGAAATGCTAAGCTCATCCAAAGTAGCAAAAACATTATGGTAATGTATTTCAGTAGCAATTTTCCAAATGATGAGTTTCTAACCAATGTCATACCAACCTCTGAGATGTCAAAATCATGGACCATTTACTCTCAAGATGGCTATGATAACACTGTTGTTGTAGTTGCTGAAGCAGCATCAGCCTCCACTATCAGTGGTTCACTGAAATGGAAAACGTTCCCTGCTAATGACAAATTTGTATGGGCTACCAAGTCAATTGGTTCGCAGAAAGGTCCCATCACCATATCAGGTGATTCGCTGATGGCTGCTTATGTTTTTGGTGGGAAACCAAGGCATGGATATGCCACAACAGGAGTGTGTAACACAGGTAAGAAATCATGACTGAACAATGTGTTCCTTGTTTGTACAATCAGTCAGAAATTACATATTTATTAAAACTGATAGAAATTACAAAAAATACCCTTTCTTTTGTTCCCCAAGTTTTTACGTCAATACCACCTCCACCAGACCCCTGTGAGACTGTTAAGTGCCGTCAGCAGGAAGAGTGCAGAAAGGGTGTCTGCGTCCCCACTTCCACTGCCACATGTCAGGCAGTTGGCGATCCTCATTACAAAACATTTGATGGAAAATTATTTGACTTTCAGGGAACTTGTACTTACGTCATGGCAAACAATACAAAGCCTCAAAAAGGCCTTGCACCATTTACTATCTTGGCAAAGAATAATCACCGGGGAAGTAAAAGGGTGGCATATGTAAGGACGGTTTCTGTCCTTGTGTACAATCACACCGTGGTGGCTGGCAGCCAAAGAGGAGTAGTGGAGGTAAAAGTAAAAAGCACTTTATAAAGTTTTTTGATGCAATTTAAACCACACTGAACAATAAGTAAATCTCTTTCTTTGGTGTTTGTGTTCTTGTTTTTCATTCTAGTTTAATGGCGAAAATACTTACCTGCCTTTGACTATAGATGGTGGCAAAATAAAAGTGGATCAGAGGGGATGGAATGTTATTATATCAACGGATTTTGGCTTAGAGGTTAAATATGACTGGAATATGATGTTGTATATCACAGCTCCAAGCAGCTATTTCCAGACTGTAGGTGGACTTTGTGGAAACTATAACGGTGACCGAAGAGATGAATATATTGATCCCAAAGGCAAGGTGCTCTCCAATGTCATTGAGTTTGCCAAGACCTGGAAAGTTCCAGATAATGATTTGTTTTGTAATGATGACTGTAATGGACAATGCCCAAGTTGCTCTTTAAATCTTCAAGAGGAGTACAAAAAAGACACAAACTGTGGTGTCATGGCTAAAACTGATGGGCCATTTGCTAATTGCCACAACACTGTGGATCCCCACATGTATGTAGAGAATTGTGTCTATGATGTCTGTATTAACAACGGTATCAGAAACTTCCTCTGCAACAACATTCAAAGCTACGTTGATGCTTGCATGTCAGCTGGAATCAAAATCACTGGAATGTGGAGGACACTTTCCAACTGCCGTAAGTGCATAATGTATATATGTGAGATTTAAATGTATTCAATATTTAGATTAATGAATTTGAATGGAACATTGGTGCTGTTTGTTCAATTATGCTAGGATTTTGGTAGACAATTAATGTGATATATAATCAGAATATTTATATTTTTGTTTTCCTCTTCTGCTCCAAGCTCTGGACTGTCCAGTCAATATGCATTATGATGCCTGCGGCACTGCCTGTGCCCCCTCTTGTGCTGATCGAGATGCCCCAGACAAGTGCACACTGCCATGTGTGGACGGCTGCCAGTGTAATTCAGGTTTTATCCGCAGTGGAGATGAATGCATACCTGTAAAAAAGTGTGGCTGCACTTACAAAGGCCGATATTATCTAGCTGAGCAGATATTTTGGAGTGACAATAAATGCACAGAGAAATGTGTGTGCAACCCTCAAACTGGAAAGGTTGATTGTACATTGACAAAATGTAAGAAGTCCCAAGTGTGTGACACACGTAATGGAGTGAGAGATTGTTACCCAATGTCCTATAGTACCTGCCAGGGTGCAGGGGATCCACACTACCGCACATTTGATGGCAAAGCCTTTGATTTCCAAGGAACCTGTACCTATTATTTGTCCAAGCTACTCAATACAGCTGACCCATCATTGATACCTTTTGAGGTGCTGGTCAAGAATGAGAACAGAGGAAGAAACATGGCAGTTGCTTACACTAAGACTGTATCCTTAACAGTCTATGGATACACGATTGTCTTGAGTAAAGATGACCCAGGCAAAGTGAAGGTCAGTACATTTAAAACTCTTATACAAATAATATGAATAACTGCATAAAGGCAATGAACAAATGTCATTATATGCTAACCTAAAAAAAACAAACACAAAAACTTTTAACAAAATCTTTTGTTAATTAGTTGGTAACTTGTGTCCTAAAGGTCAACAATCTGTATGTGAATTTGCCATTTGAACAAGATGGCCGATTCTCCATATTCCGCAGTGGGTACTTTGGCGTGATAAAAACTGACTTTGATCTGACATTGAAATTCAACTGGGATAGCCACGTAGCACTGACTCTCCCCAGCACTTACTATAGTCAAGTGGGGGGGCTTTGCGGCAACTGGAATGACAATGTCAATGATGATTTGCTGACTCCTGACAAAACCCTTGCTGCAACCCCAACCATTTTTGGAACTAGCTGGAAAGTCAAGGATGACCCTGGATGCTCAGATGGATGTCAGGGCAAAGCATGTCCTAAATGTGATGCCATGGAGAGAAACAAAGTCCCTTTTACAAAGCCTTGCAGCAAGATCACTGACAAACAGGGACCATTCAAAGGCTGCCATAATAAAGTGAATCCAAATCAGTTTTATGAGGATTGTGTGTATGATATGTGTATGTACGGTGGTCATTCGTCAGCACTCTGCAGTGCTCTTACTGCATACACAGCTGCTTGTCAAGATGCACTTGGCCAAGTGGAATCCTGGAGAACCGACAGTTTCTGCCGTTAGTATTCATTCCAACAACATTTACTTCTCTTTACGATTTTGAAATACATGTAACTATTGTAAATATTGTGAAAATAGTCCTTAATATCATTTTCCCACAGCTGCATCCTGTATGGACAACAGCCACTATGAAGTTTGTGCAACAGGATGTTCCCAGACGTGCCAGGACCTTACTGAGCCCAAGGGCTGTGAGGGGACTCCCTGCATTGAAGGCTGTATTTGTGATGATGGCTTTGTCCTGAGCGATGGTGAATGTGTGCCTATGGAACAGTGTGGCTGTTCTTATAAGGGCCATTACTATCAACTGAATCAGGAATTCTTCCCTCAGGACAAGTGCCAGCAGAGTTGTGTCTGCAAAGAGAATGGAAGAGTTCAGTGTAATGATGGATTCACCTGCAAACCAAACCAGAAGTGCCAGGTTCTGAATGGAGTTCTGGGCTGTTTCCCAGAGAGCAAAGCCATTTGCTCAGTGTCAGGCTTTGGGCTTTATCAGACATTCGATGGGAAGTCCTTCACTGTTGAAGGAGACTGTGAGTATAGATTGGCAGAGACAGCTCAGAACAAGGATGAGGACATGAACTCTTTCAGTGTTTTAGTCAAACAGCAGTCCTCCTCTGAGATAGTCTTTACTCGAAGAGTGGAAATACAAATAGAACAATCCACGATTACTTTGCTGCCCGGCCACATCTGGGAGGTTCAGGTAATGTACTGGTTACTGAAACGCTAACAATAGTTTCAAGTGATCAAATACTGTTGGGTACAATGTTAAAGTTTTATTTAGCTTCTTTTTTTTTAACAGGTGGACAATGTTAAAACCAATCTCCCCGTGACTGTGGAGGAAGGACTGGCACAAGTCTATCAGAGTGGTGTTAACATTGTTGTGGAAACAGATTTTGGATTGAAACTGACATATGATACAGTCTCCATGGCCAAAATCGAGATCCCGTCCACTTTTAAAAATGTAGTCAAAGGTCTCTGTGGTAACTACAATGGAAACAGCGCAGATGATTTTCTTCTGTCAGGTGGTATTCAGACATCTTCCGTGGTAGATTTTGCTGAGTCCTGGGTTTCACTATCAGACAAACTGATGTGCCAAACAATTTGTGCCTCCAAATGTTTAAATCCGGACAAAGACAAACAGACAGAGGCAGAAACAGCTTGCAGTATGCTAATCGCAGAGAAGGGACCATTTTCTAATTGTTACGAAAAAATTCCACCTCAGAAATTCTTTGATGAATGTGTTAAAGATGTGGCAGCACAACCAAAAGACAAGACTGTTCACTGTCGCCACATACAAAGGTATGTTGCCAGCTGTCAAGAGATTGGGAGATCAATCAACAACTGGAGGAATACAACCTTCTGTCGTAAGTGGCTGCATACTTTAGTTGTAAAAATAACTCTCCTCTAGCCTATCTACGTAATGCCCCTTAATGCACCAAACAATACGTTTTTCTTTAAAATTTCACTGTTTTCTTCCAGCTCTCACATGTTTCAAAAACAGTCACTATGAACTCTGCGCTGACACCTGTTCCTCGACCTGTGCAAGCCTGACAAAGTCACAGAAATGCCCAATGTGTCAGGAAGGATGTCAGTGTGATGATGGCTTTTTGTTTGATGGAGGTGAATGTACGACTTTGGATGATTGTGGTTGTAATATAAATGGAAAGTTTTACAAGGTGAGAATCTATCTGATCTGTTCTTTTCATTAGATTTTTTACTTATTTATTTATTGTTAATTGTACTCAAACATGACACCAGTGACACCAACCACAGAAAAAACGATTTTTTTTATCTTTCCAACCAAAATATCATTAATTTCTTTAATACATTCTGCAGTCTGGTGAGACAGTCATTCAAGGACAGTGTGAAGAGAAATGCCTCTGCAAAGCCGGAGTGTTCTCCTGTGAACCCTTGGAATGTAAAGAAGATCAGATCTGTGGCAAAAAAGATGGCGCCATTGGGTGCTACAGCAAAGGTATTTATGTTTATAAGAAGTGTACCATGAAAGCAAAATATATGTTTATATACAAGTATTTACATTTTCTCTCTTTTCTCTGTTTAATCCTTCAAGCAACTTACTGTCCAGTCAACATGCATTATAATGCCTGTGGCACTGCCTGTGCCCCCTCTTGTGCTGATCGAGTTGGTCCAGGTGAGTGCACACTGCCATGTGTGGACGGCTGCCAGTGCAATGCAGGTTTTGTCCGCAGTGGAGATGAATGCATACCTGTGAAAAAGTGTGGCTGCACTTACAAAGGCCGATATTATCTAGCTGAGCAGATATTTTGGGGTGAGAAACAATGCACAGAAAAATGTGTGTGCAACTCTCAAACTGGAAATGTTGAATGCACACAAACAAAGTGTAAGAATCCTCTAGTGTGTGGGACAAGGAACGGAGTGAAAGATTGTTACCCAATGTCCTATAGTATCTGCCAGGGTGCAGGGGATCCACACTACCGCACATTTGATGGCAAAGCCTTTGATTTCCAAGGAACCTGTACCTATTATTTGTCCAAGCTACTCAATACAGCTGACCCATCATTGATACCGTTTGAGGTGCTGGTCAAGAATGAGAACAGAGGAAGAAACATGGCAGTTGCTTACACTAAGACTGTATCCTTAACAGTCTATGGATACACAATTGTCTTAAGTAAGGAAAGCCCACGCAAAGTGAAGGTCAGTTCATCAAAAAGACTCTTCTACCTGTAATACGAATAACTGCATGCATAGCAAGTCGAATGTTACTGTACACTCACCTACAAAAAAATACATATGGTTTTGAATATTAATTTATTTGGATGAATTTGTCTTAAAGGTCAACAACCTGTATGTGAAATTGCCATTTGACCTAGAAGATGGTCAACTTTCAATATTCTACAGTGGGTACTTTGGCGTGATAAAAACGGACTTTGATCTGACATTGAAATTCAACTGGGATAGCCACGTAGCACTGACTCTCCCCAGCACTTACTATAGTCAAGTGGGGGGGCTTTGCGGAAGCTGGAATGACAATGTCAATGATGATTTGCTGACTCCTAACAACACCCTTGCTTCAAACCTAAACATTTTTGGAACCAGCTGGAAAGTCAAGGATGACCCTGGATGCTCAGATGGATGTCAGGGCAAAGCATGTCCTAAATGTGACGCCACCGAGAGAAACCTAGTCACTTTTACAAAGCCTTGCAGCAAGATCACTGACAAACAGGGACCATTCAAAGGCTGCCATAATAAAGTGAATCCAAATCAGTTTTATGAGGATTGTGTGTATGATATGTGTATGTACGGTGGTCATTCGTCAGCACTCTGCAGTGCTCTTACTGCATACACAGCTGCTTGTCAAGATGCACTTGGCCAAGTGGAATCCTGGAGAACCGACAGTTTATGCCGTTAGTATTGCTTTATTTCAAACATAATTATAACTCATTACTCTAGTTTGACATTAGTTCTTAATATGATCTGTCCACAGCTACAAACTGTAAGGCACACAGCCACTATGAGGTTTGTGCGACAGGATGCCCGCAGACGTGCCGTGGCCTCATTGAGCCCAAGAGCTGTATGGGAACTCCCTGTTTTGAAGGTTGCACATGTGACAAAGGCTTTGTCCTGAGCGATGGTGAGTGTGTGGCTGCTAAGCAGTGTGGCTGTACTGAGAAGGGCCAGTACTATCAGCTGGGTCAGGAATTCTTCCCTCAGGACAAGTGCCAGCAGAGATGTGTCTGCAAAGAGAATGGAAGAGTTCAGTGTAATGATGGATTCACCTGCAAACCAAACCAGAAGTGCCAGGTTCTGAATGGAGTTCTGGGCTGTTTCCCAGAGAGCAAAGCCATTTGCTCAGTGTCAGGCTTTGGGCTTTATCAGACATTTGATGGGAAGTCCTTCACTGTTGAAGGAGACTGTGGGTATAGATTGGCAGAGACAGCTCAGAACAAGGATGAGGACATGAACTCCTTCAGTGTTTTAGTCAAACAGCAGTCCTCCTCTGAGATAGTCTTTACTCGAAGAGTGGAAATACAAATAAAACGATCCACGATTACTTTGCTGCCCGGCCACATCTGGGAGGTTCAGGTAATGTACTTGTTACTTAAACACTAACAATAGTTTTAAGTGATCAAATACTGTTGCCTAAAATGTTTTATGTTGGTATTTTCTTTACAGGTGAACAATGTTAAAACCAATCTCCCCGTGACTGTGAATGATGGACTGGTACAAGTCTATCAGAGCGGTGTTAACATTGTTGTGGAAACAGATTTTGGATTGAAACTGACATATGATACAGTCTCCATGGCCAAAATCGAGATCCCATCCACTTTTAAAAATGTAGTCAAAGGTCTCTGTGGTAACTACAATGGAAACAGCGCAGATGATTTTCTTCTGTCAGGTGGTATTCAGGCATCTTCCGTGGTAGATTTTGCTGAGTCCTGGGTTTCACTATCAGACAAAATGATGTGCCAAACAATTTGTGGTCCCAAATGTTTAAATCCGGACAAAGACAAACAGACAGAGGCAGAAACAGCTTGCAGTATGCTAATCGCAGAGAAGGGACCATTTTCTGGTTGTTACGAAAAAATTCCACCTCAGAAATTCTTCGATGAATGTGTTAAAGATGTGGCAGCACAACCAAAAGACAAGACTGTTCACTGTCGCCACATACAAAGGTATGTTGCCAGCTGTCAAGAGATTGGGACATCAATCAACAACTGGAGGAATACAACCTTCTGTCGTAAGTGTCTGCATGTTCCTCAAATGACCCGCTTCTTGCTTATCCTCTTGCTGGCCTTCTTTTCACGTGGCCTTTAGTCGAGGAAGATACTATGTAAAATTAAATATTCTCTCTAAAAACTGATTTCTGAGCCAGTCTCTAAAAACAATATTGTATTCTTCCAGCACTCAAGTGTTCGGCAAACAGTCACTATGAGCTTTGTGCTGACACTTGTTCTTCAACCTGCGCCAGCCTGACTAACTCACAGGATTGTCCACCATGTCAGGAAGGATGTCAGTGTGATGATGGCTTCTTGTTTGATGGAGGTGAATGTAAGACTTTGCAGGACTGTGGTTGTAATGTAGATGGAAAGTTTTACAAGGTGAGAAAGCATTCCATATTCTTTCTTGCAGTAGTCAAACATCACACTATTCACAGGAAAAAACTGACACTTGTTGTCTCTTATTTTTTTTGCAGTCAGGTGAGACAGTCATTCAAGGACAGTGTAAAGAGAAATGCCTCTGCAAAGCCGGAGTGTTCTCCTGTGAACATTTGAAATGTGATGCAGATCAGATCTGTGGCAAAAAAGATGGTGCCATTGGGTGCTACAACAAAGGTATTTATATTTATAACAAGTGTACCACACAAAATATATGTTTATAAACCAGGCATTTCAATTTTCTCTCTTTTCTCTGTTTAATCCTTCAAGCAACTTACTGTCCAGCCAACATGCATTATGATGCCTGCGGCACTGCCTGTACCCCCTCTTGTGCTGATCGAGATGCCCCAGACAAGTGCACATTGCCATGTGTGGACGGCTGCCAGTGCAATGCAGGTTTTTTCCGCAGTGGAGATGAATGCATACCTGTGAAAAAGTGCGGCTGCACTTACAAAGGCCAAGTTTATCTAGCTGAGCAGACATTTTGGGGTGAGAAACAATGCACAGAAAAATGTGTGTGCAACCCTCAAACTGGAAATGTTGAATGCACACCATCAAAGTGTAAGAATCCCCTAGTGTGTGACACACAGAATGGAGTGAAAGATTGTTACCCAATGTCCTATAGTACCTGCCAGGGTGCAGGGGATCCACACTACCGCACATTTGATGGTAAAGCCTTTGATTTCCAAGGAACCTGTACCTATTATTTTTCCAAGTTACTCAATACAGCTGACCCATCATTGATACCTTTTGAGGTGCTGGTCAAGAATGAGAACAGAGGAAGAAACATGGCAGTTGCTTACACTAAGACTGTATCCTTAACAGTCTATGGATACACAATTGTCTTAAGTAAGGAAAGCCCACGCAAAGTGAAGGTCAGTTCATCAAAAAGACTCTTCTACCTGTAATACGAATAACTGCATGCATAGCCAGTCGAATGTTACTGTACACTCACCTACAAAAAATACACATGGTTTTGAATATTAATTTATTTGGATGAAATTGTCTTAAAGGTCAACAACCTGTATGTGAAATTGCCATTTGACCTAGAAGATGGTCGACTTTCAATATTCTACAGTGGGTACTTTGGCGTGATAAAAACGGACTTTGATCTGACATTGAAATTCAACTGGGATAGCCACGTAGCACTGACTCTCCCCAGCACTTACTACAGTCAAGTGGGGGGGCTTTGCGGCAACTGGAATGACAATGTCAATGATGATTTGCTGACTCCTGACAAAACTCTTGCTGCAACCCCAACCATTTTTGGAACTAGCTGGAAAGTCAAGGATGACCCTGGATGCTCAGATGGATGTCAGGGCAAAGCATGTCCTAAATGTGACGCCACCGAGAGAAACCAAGTCACTTTTACAAAGCCTTGCAGCAAGATCACTGACAAACAGGGACCATTCAAAGGCTGCCATAATAAAGTGAATCCAAATCAGTTTTATGAGGATTGTGTGTATGATATGTGTATGTACGGTGGTCATTCGTCAGCACTCTGCAGTGCTCTTACTGCATACACAGCTGCTTGTCAAGATGCACTTGGCCAAGTGGAATCCTGGAGAACCGACAGTTTATGCCGTCAGTATTGCTTTTATTTAAAATATAATTATAACTCATTATTCTAGTTTGACATTAGTTCTTAATATGATCTGTCCACAGCTACAAACTGTAAGGCACACAGCCACTATGAGGTTTGTGCGACAGGATGCCCGCAGACGTGCTGTGGCCTCACTGAGCCCAAGAGCTGTATGGGAACTCCCTGTGTTGAAGGTTGCTCATGTGACAAAGGCTTTGTCCTGAGCGATGGTGAGTGTGTGGCTGCTAAGCAGTGTGGCTGTACTGAGAAGGGCCAGTACTATCAGCTGGGTCAGGAATTCTTCCCTCAGGACAAGTGCCAGCAGAGATGTGTCTGCAAAGAGAATGGAAGAGTTCAGTGTAATGATGGATTCACCTGCAAACCAAACCAGAAGTGCCAGGTTCTGAATGGAGTTCTGGGCTGTTTCCCAGAGAGCAAAGCCATTTGCTCAGTGTCAGGCTTTGGGCTTTATCAGACATTTGATGGGAAGTCCTTCACTGTTGAAGGAGACTGTGGGTATAGATTGGCAGAGACAGCTCAGAACAAGGATGAGGACATGAACTCTTTCAGTGTTTTAGTCAAACAGCAGTCCTCCTCTGAGATAGTCTTTACTCGAAGAGTGGAAATACAAATAAAACGATCCACGATTACTTTGCTGCCCGGCCACATCTGGGAGGTTCAGGTAATGTACTGGTTACTTAAACACTAACAATAGTTTTAAGTGATCAAATACTGTTGCCTAAAATGTTTTATGTTGGTATTTTCTTTACAGGTGAACAGCGTTAAAACCAATCTCCCCGTGACTGTGAATGATGGACTGGTACAAGTCTATCAGAGCGGTGTTAACATTGTTGTGGAAACAGATTTTGGATTGAAACTGACATATGATACAGTGTCCATGGCCAAAATCGAGATCCCGTCCACTTTTAAAAATGTAGTCAAAGGTCTCTGTGGTAACTACAATGGAAACAGCGCAGATGATTTTCTCCTGCCAGATGGTATTCAGACATCTTCCAAGGAGTACTTTGCTGAGTCCTGGGTTTTGCCATCAGATAAAATGATGTGCCAAACAATTTGTGGCCCCAAATGTTTAAATCCGGACAAAGACAAACAGACAGAGGCAGAAACAGCTTGCAGTATGCTAATCGCAGAGAAGGGACCATTTTCTGGTTGTTACGAAAAAATCCCACCTCAAACATTCTTTGATGAATGTGTTAAAGATGTGGCAGCACAACCAAAAGACAAGACTGTTCACTGTCGCCACATACAAAGGTATGTTGCCAGCTGTCAAGAGATTGGGACATCAATCAACAACTGGAGGAATACAACCTTCTGTCGTAAGTGTCTGCATGTTCCTCACATTACCCTCTTCTTGCTTATCCCTCTTGCTGGCCTTCTTTTACGTAGCCTTTAGTTGAAGAATATACTATGTAAAATTAAATATTCTCCCTAAAAACTGATTACTGAGCCAGTCTCTAAAAACAATATTGAATTCTTCCAGCACTCGAGTGTTCGGCAAACAGTCACTATGAGCTTTGTGCTAAAACTTGTTCTTCAACCTGCGCCAGCCTGACTAACTCGCAGGATTGTCCACCATGTCAGGAAGGATGTCAGTGTGATGATGGCTTCTTGTTTGATGGAGGTGAATGTAAGACTTTGCAGGACTGTGGTTGTAATGTTGATGGAAAGTTTTACAAGGTGAGAAAGCATTCCATATTCTTTCTTGCAGTAGTCAAACATCACACTAGTCACAGGAAAAAACTGACACTTGTTGTCTCTTATTTTTTGCAGTCAGGTGAGACAGTCATTCAAGGACAGTGTAAAGAGAAATGCCACTGCAAAACTGGAGTGTTCTCCTGCGAACCATTGAAATGTGATGCAGATCAGATCTGTGACAAAAAAGAAGGTGTAACTGGGTGCTACAAGAAAGGTAAGTATATCTATAATGAACATTGTAAAGAATTTCCCAATGAGGTTTAGATGAAACCATAATACAGATGTACACCTCTGTTCCAGATCCTTGCAGTAACTATGAGTGCCGTGAACAAGAGTACTGCACTGTAAAGGACAATAAGGCACTGTGCGTTGCAAAATCAAAGGCCTCTTGCATTGCCAAAGGAGATCCTCATTACAAAACCTTTGATGGAAACCACTTCTCCTTCCAGGGTACTTGCTCCTATACTTTAGTTAAAACTTCAGGCAAAGACCTAACACTAACACCTTTCAGCATCGTCAACAAGAATGAGATGCTCAAAGGCAAACGTGGTTCTTATGTGAAGTCAGCAACCATTACAGTCAGAGGACATGACATCACTTTCATCCAAGGCAACCGCAATCATGTGACAGTAAGTCAGTACCATCAAGTCAATGTTAAAACATCTCAGTGTCCCTAAGGTAATATTGTATATTAGGGGAAGCCAACCTTGCACCCAGAGGGCTACCTTCTAACAGACTTCAGTTCTGACCTTGCTCCAACACACCTGCTATTTTCAAGTAATTTTCAGCTTAAACCAACACTAAGTAAGATAATGTTTTCAAATCGTTTCAGTGGTTCAAGTCTTGACATGGTGAAATGCACTTATGTCACCGCTTTCCGGTCCTTTATCTGATATATTCACGCTATGTAAGATTGCCAGATCGGGTCGCGTTTCTGTAGTCCGAATGAGACATAAGAAAACTACAAATTTGACTTGCTTTACAATTGCCGATAGGTGGAGCGTACTCGACAGCAGACTACAACTACATGTAAGAAACCTAGCAGCCGGGTAGCTTTTGAATTGTCATCATGATTCCAAAGCCGGTGCTGGATAAACAGAGAGCGCATGCGACAGTAGGATGCGGTAGGCTAAATTATTTACGACAGCGGTAATGGACAATTCCGCTTCCAACCTGTAGGCCGACCGAAGTGGAAAAGTTACTTGGTGTTGCTTTAATTGGCTGGTTCAGATGTGTTCAATTAGGTTTGGAGCTAAAATCTCCAGGAGCAGTGTTGACTACCCCTGTTGTACACTTTGAAAATTCTCTAATTAATATGTCTGTTGCTTGCTCTTATTTGATCCTATCCAGATTGATGGCACAGTTTCAAACCTTCCTGTAAGTTTAAACTCTGAAGGGATCAACATAACGCAATCAGGCACTACAGGGGTCCTGCAGACAGATTTTGGCTTGGAGGTCATGTTTAATTGGGCAGATACCCTTATGGTGACATTATCCAGTAGCTATTATAATAACATAGTTGGAATGTGTGGAACCTACAGTAATGACCTGCAGGATGATTATGTCACACCGAGTGGTAACAGCATGCCAGACATCACAGAATGGGCAAAGTCTTGGAGTGTCCCTGAAAGCAACAGCAACTGCTGGCACTTTCCCCCTTGCTCAGATGATAAGAAGTTACTATATAGTGGACAAAGCTACTGTGGCTTGTTAGAGAATGCGAAGGGCCCATTTGCCCAGTGCCATGACATAATTTCAAAGAGGCGATTCGCTGCTGACTGCCTTTTCCAAATGTGTCTCAATGATGGAAGTCAAAATGCTTTCTGCAATGCCTTCAATAATTATGTTTCCTCCTGTGCACTGGTAAAGGCTGACGTGTCTCCAGAGTGGAAACAGCTCGCAAACTGCTGTAAGTGCGTGGCCATGACTCAAAATCTTTGTTTAATATATGTTATATTAATGCTAATACCTTTCCTGTCTTTTATTCCCAACAGGATGAATATATTTTTCTCAAGTCGCTTGGATCCCAGTGAAAATGCAAATTACTAAATAAATAATATTCTGTTTTGCATTTCACAGTTAATATATTGACATATAACATATAACAGTTTTTGTCATTACTTAATATCACATTATGTAATATTAGATTTGGTGTTTAAAATTGATGTTTAAGTGAGTTTCTTTTCTTGAATGACTACATAGAGATTTGTCCTATCCACAAATCAGTCTATAGTTAATCTTGGGTTAAATTGCTCTGTTTTAAACTTGATTTATTCCTTCAAATGCTTCCATAATTAACATTCTTATTAAATTCTTGCATCTATGTGCATTATGTTGATTTCATTTAGCTGTGTCATTTCCTGTGTCTGTTATTATAAGTGGCAAAAGTCATTAACAGAAATATAGGTTATTCCAACCGTATGTCAGCTTCTAATATTGACATATCAATAATTAGGAAGTATTTTATAGACATTCAACTGCTCCAGACACATCAAAACATCCACCAATTTGCAACAGTTAATATTTCAGATGCTGTTTAACACTCACACTAATCAATGAATTTTCATTTAAAATGCTACATTGTGCTAGCCTGGTCCCATAGATATAAACACTAGATGTCGCCTGGCTACGGCAGTTCATTGGAACGAATGCGTCAATAGAGCCGCCATCTTGAAACAGGGGAACCCCTCATCAGCGTCAATGTAGGAAATGCTCTAACGGAAATAAAATCACCATAAATCGTCGTGAATGCGATTTTCTGGTTGTTTTGGTTCGTTCAAACGGTCAGACATGTATTTATCATTGAGTCCAGAGAAATAAAAAAAAATGTACAAAATTTCACAATCTTGTAAAATGTAATCCCTTGATGTCTGTTTTTTAAATTTCGTTCGTGTGAACATCCATACGCAGCACAAAAGTCCAGCATCATCCATGAATTCAGCGTTACCTAGCTACTCCATGACAAGACCCCTGTTCCAAGATGGCGGCGGTTTTGACGCATGTTTGGAACCCCAAGGCGACATCTAGTGTTTATATCTATGGCCTGGTCCCACCAGACTCTCGTACATTTCATTTGTACAGAGAGTCTGGCCTCTCTCCATTGACAAGCGTTAACTTCCTTGTAGGCGGGTACTCTGTTGAAGTTTAAAACTATTGGATCTGCCCAGAGCCACTCTGGATCTGCCATAACCAATCACTAACGTTTGGTCGTGACGTATGACAACTATAACTATAGACATAATAAATACATAGACGCCCTATTGGCCGCTTTGGAACGTTGCTGCGATACGTCAGCGGGTCCCCCATTTTGCAGAGGGCAAGACTGCACCAGAGAACACTGTAATCTAATGCAAGTAAACGGTGAGCTGCGTTTTTTTCTGGATAAAAACAAAAACTGTTTTTACATTTATCAACCGATTTCAGTGGTTTGTATGCGGTGTACAAAAAGTTAAATCTCTAGTTATTTAAAATCTCGATAGTTAGACTTGTAAAATATTTTTTTTTAATAAAGAATGGTCAAAGCTCAGGCTTGTCATGAATCTGGCTTTTTATTCTTGGATAAGAATGGTGAAGACCCCCATACTGACTGAGATATAATTTAAGTAGTCTTATTGTGGAAAAAGCATTTTCTGTGATTGACCAGATTTTAGCAATAACAAAGATAACTGATACTTTATGATAATACATATGTTATGGTACAACTACAGTGCAATGCAAATAGTAAATATAACATAAAGTGAGAAGTAATAGTAAATAGTTTAGTCAATAAAATAAACAAATAGTATACAGCAAATAAAATAGTAATGAATAGTATAATTATATAATATAAGTACAATACAATCATAAAAATGTTGATAATAGCATATAGTTTATTAATAACCCAGCCAACACACCCATTTGGGGCCCAAAGGGGTTACACTTGGGCTGATATCTGGGGCCCACCTGGGCTACCCAACTGGGACCCAGGTAATTTTGTCCTCAGTTTCCATGGAGGCCCCACATGGGTTAGCCCAGATGGGTTGATGATGGGATCTTGATGGGCTCCATATCGGACCCATATAGGTAACCTAGGTAGCTCCCACTTAGGACCTACAGGAGTCTGCCCACATGGGTTGATGATGGGACCCAGATAGGTCTTATATAGGGCTCTTATGGGCCACAACAGGTATATATATGGGCTACTATATTTGTTTGTTTGGGTTACCTTATTTTACAGTAAACCCCTAAATACAAACATTACATAGTGCACTAAACTACACTAAAATGTTAAAGGTATTCAATGATCAGAAAGCAGTAGTTCATGCTTTACTTTATTAAGCAAGTTATAATAATTAACATGACTATTAGAACATTGCACATTTACAACTTTATAAAACACAAGTATCAAAATGTTAACTATAAAAAAAAGTTAAAGCTCCTGACAATTTCCAAAACAGATTCTCACTCCCCTGTTGTCGCTCTCCCAACGGCCCTTTGAAAAGAGAAAATAAATGAATCAACATTATGCCACTTTTTAAATTCCTTTTCACAGTTCAAACAGATGTGTAAGGTTAGCCTTTTGGTGCCCCACATCAAGTTTATCAAAATAAGGGGTTTGCAAACCTGTCCTGGAACACCATCTGCACAAATTGAATGGACAAAATGTACATTTTGACCCACTTTTGAAGTCATTTCAATATTCAAGTCATTAAATGTTCACTTTGTTGTTAAACCGTTATGCTGCCTCATAAGTCTGTCTGAAATCAGTTTTGTGAGGCACCTTAGTGTGTAAAGACATTTACACTGCCTGCTAAGACATTGCCTGATAGGGCAGCGAGGCAATGAGTCAGCGGAAGTTTTCGGATGCAGCCTTTGTATGTCTCCCCAGCCTGGTCTCATTGTTAATACGTAAGTATTATACGTTTTTTTCAAAGATAGAAAACGTACTTTTTGTACGTTTCATAGATCCTGAAACGTATAATATGGACGTATCTGCAACATTTAAACGTAACATAATTACGTTTTTTTCAGCTACAAAACGTTAACTGTTTACGTATATTTCATATCTGTATAATTTCCCTTTTACCATTTTATAGATAAATGTGAGATCCCTCAACCCTACTTCTAAACCTAAACATACCCATTTTATACAGAATATAAAAAGGATAAAACGTAATGCGCAGAGGTGTGTAGGGAAATGGCCGTTTTATTAACAATATAGCATTAAAATATATTTTGAGCCACTAATCCTACTCCTAATTTACCCCTAAACCTACCCATAACCATTCCTTAAAACTACGTAGGCTAACGTTACAATTATGAAGAAAAACATAACAGACAGACAATTAATCACAATAATTTATTTATTGCGAAAATGTCAAAACCGGTACCAAAAGTCGTTCACATCATGTGTTGCAGTCGCAGACGCAGTCCTCTCTGAGTAGAATTTAAGTTATTAATCCATGAAAATGTTAATCCGGGTTCGGCTCGCACTGTGAAGGCGCGCGCGCTTCATTTCAAATGTTGCACACCGACTGGAACACGGAATTTCGCAATTTGTGACGAAGCAGGCGAGAGGGCGAGAGCCAATGAGCGTTTGATATCCCTGCCGTAAAACATGTCGTATCGCTTCTTCAGGGCGCATTTTTTGAATTTGAATTCATCACGAGCGCGGGATTTGACGTTTACGGTCGGTGATGAGAATGGAGATGAAAATCGCTGGATAAAGCTGAATTTGGATCTGTTTCTTGCAAACGTATGGATTCTAAAGATTTAGATTACATCAAGCTAATAAAATGTATGTCTTTTGTGAATTTATGTTGTGTTTTGGTGTATTATGGTTCTATAGGAGAAAACGCATTTTGTGTCTCACGGTAAATAAACTAACTTATATTACAAAATGGTTAAAAAATTAAGAAGGCAATGTTATTTTAAAGGGTTTAAAGTGTAGTCTTGTTTAACACAATGTAAGTTAACTTAGGCTAATCCTCTGAAACGAGTTTACAGCAGAAGGCACGAACAGAGTGAAATATTATTTCTTAAATGAGTAAACTGCTTTTAATAAATGCGACTAAAAACGTAATTGATAAGACAGTTGAAAGCAATAGAGTCAAAACATCAATGCCACGATTTTAATAAGCATATATAGGAACAGGTACAAATTTGTATGTCGGTAGAGTCCATACGTAAATAATTTACGTTTTTGTGCTGTCAATACGTAAATATTTTACGTTTTAGTGCTGTAAATACGTCAGTATTATACGTTTCTGAGTGTACAAAACGTAAGTAAATGTACGTGTGGTAGAACTACACTTAACGTAAAATACACGTATTCTCATGAGATCACGTTGGTCTCCCACATTAGCTCATTAGTAGAAACTGCAAGATCTGAAGTGGGTGTGCAGTGCTGAGGGTTCCCAGGACAAGTTTGAAAACCCCTGATTCAATATCTTTTGGCAACGATCATTCTTGTCTTTTTAAAGTTTGTATTTCCAAAAACAAGCATATCTTAAAACTTTTACCCATCTTGCTCTCCACCATGTGCCCTCGCAGTACGCTTTCTTCCCCTGTCCCTGGCACCGATTAGCCACTTTGACACTGACTTTTCGGCATCTCTTCTGGCAATTTGGTTTGTAAGGGCATTTTTTTTCAAGCCTCCTGAAAAATACATAAAGAGCATTAGAGTGAGATTAAATTCCATATTTGAGCCCTTGCAGCAAAGCAGTTATCTCCACCTTGACATTTTTCAGGAAATACAATAGTATTGGATATAAAAATCATTGTCAAGACATAGACTATACAGTGTAAAGATTGCATAAGGCCATCCTCAACCTTACAGTAGGCTACTTGTATGACACTCCATCTGACACGATTTCTGTTCAGCAATCAACGATTGTTGTTATGCACTGGGCTAACGTTAGTTAGTTACCGAACTAAACTGCCAATGTGAAAGCACCCTCAGTCACTTAGCCTGCGAATTCCTAGCTAGCAGTTACTGGCGTAAACAAATAGGCGCTAACGTGTACAGTAGGCTACTAAAGTTGGCTTACTTGAAAAGTCTAGGGTGCTTTCACACTGGCAGTTTAGTTTGGAACGGAGCACTGTTTGCATGAAAAATCACTAATGTGAACGCTGTCATGCGGACCCGGGTGCGCACTGGGGTACCGAACCCGAGACAGCCTGGAGGAGGCGCTCTGAGTTCGGTTGCACTCGATCCGTGCCGCGGTTCGCGTGAATGTGAAAGCAACACGGACTCGGGTGCGCACTTGTTCAGGAAGTAAAGTGACCTGCGCATGCTTTTTAGCTGATTATGATGTATTTAGTTAAATAAAACACATGTGAGGGGTGATAGTGTTGATAATTTACCTTGGATAAGAGCGAGAGTGAGTCCACCATGCCAACCTAAGGAAAAACAAGATTATCATTATGGGGGAGACAACACAAAAAATTAACCTGAATCGCAATTACATTTCCTCCCAAATCGTGCAGCCATAGGTTAATCGATGGCCATTTTACATCAGAAGTAGTAATCTATTGTGTGTATTGTGTATCGAGTCATACACTAGATAGATACACAATACAATATACAATACACAATACATACACTGACATTATGGATTCAGAAGGCAATAAAATCACGACTTACCCCTGTAAATGTTTAAAATAATGTACATGTGTGTTACCAAATCCATCAAAATGAATTACTAATTATTTGAAACAGTATTCTAAAGTTTAACTATATTGGGTATCTTTTGTGCAGTTGTTTTTGAATTAGCACTAAATAAAGGAAGGAAAAAATAGCACAGGAATTCAAAGGGTTGCCGAGATGGTGTTAAAGCTTCTCAGATCTCATAATTCAGTGAAAACTAGTTGTTCTGTGACAAAATAGACATTTATTAAAGATTTATTTAAAATTAAACATCAACAATGTAGCCTAAATATTTTATTGAATGTGCACACTTTTAGAATAAAAGCTAAAATGGTCGCTGTATGGCGCTGTTCTGTGATCACAATATAGACGGTAGCAGACAGATTAAACAGGCTTGTCTGGCAACGTTGATTAAATTCGAAATATTAATAAGTCCTGCTTTCCTTTTGAGTGTTTAATGTGCACATCTTATAAACATTAAGAAATTGCTGCCATTGTGGGATTTATATTGTAAAACAGTGGTACAATTTTTAAGCTGGAGTCTCAACTCCAATCAACTTGTTATAATACACAATTCAGTATTATTTCGACTATTTTTGACTGACAAGAAGCCGGCGGCCAGAAACAACATAATACGGTCAATCTTAATCTTCCGTCATAATTAAGTTATGCTTTTAAACGAAGGTTTGCCACAGGTAGATTCACAAAAAAGGCCCTAGGTTGCATTTTTGGGAGAGTTAACCTTTAACAATTATAAGAAACTAAGAATGATGCTATAATAGCGTGCAGAGCGCCAGAAATAAGGGAAAATGGCGCGATCTGAGGGAACTCGAAATTCTAACTGAAATTCTAACGTGACAATAAGCTTTTGGTTAACATTATGTTTTGAAAACAATGTATTTTAATTAACATTTCAGTTTTTAAATGATTGTAGTTCTTACCTTGAATACACTGACAGCAAGAATCTCCTCCCGAAAATGACAGCAGAATGAGTGAGTGCAATGGCGCCCGCGCGGTTCAGGGCGTGGAGTGGGGGATGGGAATTGCTGAATGAAATCTCGCGAGATCCATCCTGCCAAAGTTTTGTACACTTTCAAGTCTTTTTCTCTGTATCCGCAGGCTCTTGGTCCTTTTAAATGGCAAAAAATTGGGTACAATTGCAATTGTGTTGGTATTTATAGATTTTTTATAGATTAAAGTCACATGTTAAAGTGTCAAAATAACAAAACAAAAAAATTCAAAGGTGCAGTGTAATCAATCTTTGGCATTGACTGTTTGCACTTGTCTTGGTAAACGGAATTAGTCCCCTTGTAGCCCATTTTTAACCCATGTACTCAATTTCCCATTAGTGAACCAACTAGGTCCCATATGGGGAGCCCACCTGGGTTTGCCCATGTTGGACCTACTTAGTTGACCCAAGTGGGCCCCAGATAAGATGCCCATTTTGAGCCCATGCCCACTCTGTACCCACGTAGCCCATGTGTAACCCATGTGGGTCCCACATACACGTGTTTGCTGGGAATAGGCTACTCTAATAATAGCAATAGAATAAAAAATATCAATTACAGAATATACACAATAAAAAAAATAAGTGACTTATATTTAATATTGAACTCTTTTTGTTAAATTTCAGTTTGATTGATCAGTATAGCCATTATAACAGAAGTAGCTTCAGTCAAACATACAGCAGGATACAACGTTAAAATAGCCTAGCCTAAATATAACTTCACTTTGCCCTCAGCTAAAAAGATTTACCAGGGAACCATTTATAGATTAATGAGCCCAAAGATTGCCCGTTAGATATACACAAGACGAATTATATCTCACGTTTAACCACCAGCAGACTAGAGACATCAGAGCCAGCGGCAAACGTCAGAAGCACTGGCCGAGGTACGGCTGTTCCAGGCGGGGTGCAGAGCGCTGGGCGCCGGTGAACGGATCTCACAACTCCGAAAACGTCAGATCAAATTTTTAAATAGGCGCTATATCTTTATAAACAAACCACATATTTGAGCTTTAAACAACTACATTGTCGACTGAAAAGCTATTAAAGCTACATTTCGTGACACAATAACAGTAGGCTAGTATTTTTAAATGTATCCTCTGAACGTTACTATTACTAATTAAATCATGACCAAATACAACCAAAAACGAACGTTCAGTCTTGATTGTGAAAGGTAATTCCCCGAAAGCTGTTTTCAATTGTGTGGCGATTTGTACAGCCCCAAGCAGCGCACAAAACAGGCATTTTTCTCAATTCCCTGTATGAGAGGTAGCCTATGGGAAAGTTGACATCCCCAATATGGCGGCGCCGTTGACGTACGCCCCAGCGGCCAATAGGGCGTCTATGTATTTATTATGTCTTTGACGCACGACATCAATGTCATCGTTCTCAGCCACTCCCTCTTTTCACTGATTGGGCCGATAAAAAATTGACCGGAGAAAACCAAAGAATACACCACCCAGACGTATACTGAAGGAAAATGAAAATTGAGCGGAAGTAGGAGGGCGGATCCAGGCTAACATTGTGCAGCCTAAGAATATATATAGTGTCTTGCATAAGTATTCAAAACCCTTTATTTATTTCACATTTTGTTATGTTGCTGCCTTGTTAAACTGCTTTACATGACTTTTTCCACATAAATCTACACTCTATAGGCCTACACCATAATGACAAAGCAAATAACAGATATTTGACAACTTTGCAAATGTATTAAAAACTGAAATAAGTACATTATATAAGAATTTAAATCCTTAAATCAGTACTTAATTAAAGCACCTTTACAGCCTCAAGTCTTTTGGGGTATGAGCTTTGCACATCTGACTGCATGTTTCTGATTTTCTGCCATTCTACCCCTCAAATCCTCTCAAGCTCTGTCAGGTTGGATGGGGACCGTCGGTGGACAGCCATTTTCAGGTTTCTCCAAAGATATTAGATTGGGTTCTAGCCCAGGCTCTGGCTGGGCCACTCAAGGACGTTCACAGAGTTGTCCTTATAAGCCAACTGTGCATTGTCTTAGCTGTGTGCTTAGGGTTATTTAATTAAGACGATATATTTTGCTGCCCTGAGCTTTCCTTCTACCCTGACAAGTCCCCCAGTCCCTGCTGCTGAAAAACACCCCCACAGCATGATGCTGCCACCACCACACTTTATTGTTGGGATATTGTGCAGATAATGAGCAGTGCCTGGTTTGCTCTATACATGATGCTTGGAACTGAGCTTCAGTGTGAACTTGTGAAACTGTGAAAAAAAATGAAGGGCTTTGAATACTTTCACAGAACACTGTATATTATAGGGAAATTACAGTTAAATCACATAAAGGGACTCAAAAGTAAGTGCAATGAAGACCAGAAGTTCAATCAGTTTTTACTGAAGAGTTTCAGAGAGTTTACTGAAGACAAGGTTCTCCACACCATAGAAAAATGACTTATGGACAATCAGTTGATGTCATTTTTACAGGTTTGGATAGGTTAACAGTACGGACAGTTTTAGCAACATCCGAACATTGTATTCTGTTCTTTATCCAAATGAGTTCATTTAAAGACATTATCTTGGACACACGTTGTTCTATATTTGTCAGAAACTTTGGTAAGTGTCATATATTCCAGAAGGACTCTTCTTATCTGGGGAAATTTTGAATTCTCCTGGAGACTATTCTTTGGCATGGTCACATGCCTCTAAAAGTAAACAACTCCTGCAAGCACAATTGGATAAAACATACGCAAGATCAGCTCTTCACTGCAAAACAGGAAAACTACATCCACAAAGGGCACCGAATAAAATGAATAAGAATCAAGTTCAAGATATAGCTATGATTTTCATTATATAATACAAGAAGGGTGACTGTAAATCCATCCCCTTCACTGGCGGTTGTCGGTTTCAAAAACACAAATGGAGTCGGTTCAGTCAACTTATATTTAAGGGCAGACCATACCTTGTGGCAGAAAGTGACAGTTCTGCAGTAGCAGTCTCTGGAAGCTTGTTTCCACCATGGAAAAAATAAAAAGGGGATTGCAAGTTTATATCTCACAATTCTGAGAAGAAAATCATAATAGCGAGATATAAACTCACAATTTTGAGAAAAAAGTCAGAACTGTAATACATAAATGTCATAGGTTTAAATGGTATGTAAAATGTATAGGTTTAAACATTAAAGTGAGAAAGTAAGACATTTTTTTTAAACAGCACTTGCAAAGATAATATGGCCGCATACAATTAGTTTTTTTTTTTACATTTGTGATAAGGTGGGATATAACATATGTATATGATTAGCATTTTTTTAATGAAATGTATATCATATTGAAAATGTCTAATTGCACAAAAAAATGACAACCTTCTGATTGCAGATCAACAATGTGTGATTTTTGGATTTGTGTGGTAAATTTAAATAAATATTGGTAATGTTTATAACTTCATAATATTGTGCGTAATCTGTGCTACCACCCACTGTAGCCTTATTGAAAGGCTATGCATATGCCGAATACCTCTGAAGCTGTATGTATGTCCAGGGAGAAAGTTGCTATTGTCATAATGTCAGGATGAAAGACAGGAAGCAATTGCAAGTTACTCAGTTTAATGAAATGTTTATATGGAGACAGTACAAGCCGATGGAACACAGCGACGCAGGGACATCGATGGCCAGGATCCGTGAAGAAGTGCTGTGCAGAGGTGACGGTGAGAAGACAGACGAACCAGATGAAGAAGACGAGGAACAGGAACACGAGGCAGGAACAGAACACCGGAACACCAACACGCAGGACATCAAACAACGATCTGACAGGGATGATAGAACAGCGGTAAGTATTTAAGGAGTCGTGAGATTGATTGCAGCTGGTGATGAATGACGATCAGCTGGAGCGGATCAGGTGATGTCATACATTCACACCCATCACACACATGCGCTCACACAACAACATAAACACAAGACTAGAAGGAACAGAGAATACGTCTACCATGACAGTACCCCTCCTCCTAAGAACGCCTCCTGGCGTTCCCAGACTCCGTTACCTGTCGATTGTAATCATCGATAAGGGAGTGATCCAGGATGTCTCTAGCAGGCACCCAACTTCTCTCCTCCGGACCGTAACCTTCCCAGTCCACCAAGTACTGAAATCTGCGTCCTCTCCGCCTAGAGTCCAGAATGCGATTAACCGAATATGTGGTCTCCCCATCTACGAGTCGCGGTGGGGGAGGAACCGGGACGGGCGGATTAATATGAGAATGAAACACTGGTTTAATTTTAGATACATGAAAGGCGGA
Source organism: Tiaroga cobitis (assembly GCA_030578255.1). Taxonomy (NCBI): domain Eukaryota; kingdom Metazoa; phylum Chordata; class Actinopteri; order Cypriniformes; family Leuciscidae; genus Tiaroga; species Tiaroga cobitis. The sequence continues at coordinate 28,815,537 of CM060595.1, read as the reverse complement.
ATGGACCCTCCTGTACGCTGGAGGTAACTTGAGGCGGACTGCCACCGGACTAATGATCTTGGTGACAGGAAACGGGCCAATAAATTTGGGTGCTAGCTTATTAGAGACGGTGCGCAGCGGAATGTTCTTAGTTGAAAGCCACACTTTTTGACCAACGACGTATACGGGAGGCTTTGACCTGTGGCGATCGGCCTTGGCCTTGGTGCGCGCCCCCACCTGGAGTAGAGTCTCACGGGCTCTAGTCCAGGTGCGGTGACACCTCTGGACAAAGGCGTGAGCGAAGGGGACCGCAACCTCGGATTCCAGACTGGGAAAAATTGGTGGCTGGTAACCTACGCTACACTCAAACGGAGATAGGCCCGTGGCTGACACTGGCAACGTGTTGTGGGTGTACTCCACCATAGACAACTGTTGGCTCCATGAGGAAGGATTCTTGGAGACCAAACATCGCAACACTCTCTCCAAATCCTGGTTGGCCCTCTCGGTTTGACCATTGCTCTGGGGATGAAACCCAGAAGATAGACTAACCGTCGCCCCCAATAATCTACAAAACTCTCGCCAAAATTTGGACACGAACTGGGGTCCCCTGTCGGAAACCACGTCAATCGGGAGGCCATGTAACCGAAAGACGTGGTCCACGACCGTCACCGCTGTCTCCTTAGCTGAGGGTAATTTGGGTAAGGGAACAAAATGGGCTGCCTTCAAGAATCGGTCCACCACAGTCACAACGACTGTGTTCCCCTGAGAGGGTGGGAGGGCGGTGATAAAATCTAGAGCGATATGGGACCAGGGTCTCGAAGGAACCGACAGCGGCTGAAGTAACCCGTCTGGAGGTCGATTGGAAGTCTTACCAGTGGCACAAACCGAGCAGGCCAAAACAAAATCGTGAATGTCGCGAGCCATAAGTGGCCACCAGAATCGTTGCTTGACTAAAAAGCTAGTGCGATTAACTCCTGGATGGCAAGCTATATTGGAGCCATGACCCCACTGGATAACGTCAGGCCGTAATCCCTCCGGCACAAACAAACGATTCGGTGGGCAACCGGGCGGAGGCGTTACCCCTTCTAAGGCCTTCTCGACCCTCGATTCGACCTCCCATGTGAGTGTGGAAACGAATAGAGTTTCGGGTAAAATGCACTCGGGAGTAGACGGGCGTTCGGAAAAATCAAATATGCGAGACAAAGCGTCGGGTTTGATGTTCTTGGAACCCGGATGGTATGAAAGAAAAATCAAAACGACCGAAAAAAAGTGCCCACCGAGCCTGCCTGGAGTTCAATCTTTTGGCGTTCTGATGTATTCTAGGTTCTTGTGATCAGTCCAGACGATAAAAGGTACCCCCGACCCTTCTAACCAGTGGCGCCATTCCTCCAATGCTAACTTAACTGCCAACAGCTCTCTGTTACCAATGTCGTAGTTACGTTCGGCTGGTGACAAACGATGGGAAAAAAACGCGCAGGGATGCATCTTGTCGTCTGCTGGAGAGCGTTGGGACAACACTGCACCTACTCCCACCTCTGACGCGTCGACCTCCACCATGAACTGACGTGAGGGATCAGGGGCGACAAGGATGGGGGCTGAAACAAAGCGGCCTTTCAGTTTGGTAAACACGGCTTCAGCCGTGTCAGACCACCTGAACGTAGTTCTGGGGGAGGTCAAGGCAGTCAGAGGTGCGACTAGTTGGCTGAAATTGCGAATAAAACGCCGGTAGAAATTGGCGAACCCCAGGAACCTCTGCAGGGCCTTGCGAGAATCCGGGGTTGGCCAATCCACCACAGCCTTGATCTTCTCAGGGTCCATCCGCATACCTTCAGACGACACGATGTGTCCCAAGAACGGAACCGACTGTGCATGAAAATCGCATTTCTCCGCCTTGACAAAAAGCCCATTCTCTAGCAACCTCTGAAGCACTCGTCGGACGTGTTGCACATGTTCCTGGAGAGAAGAAGAAAAAATCAATATGTCATCCAGGTAGACATATATGAACTGATCGATCATATCTCGCAACACGTCATTGACCAGTGCCTGGAAAACTGCTGGGGAGTTGGACAACCCAAACGGCATGACCAAATATTCAAAGTGCCCCCTGGGGGTGTTAAAAGCAGTTTTCCACTCATCTCCCTCCCTAATGCGAACCAAATGATAAGCGTTACGCAAATCCAATTTTGTGAAGATAGACGCTCCCTGCAACCTCTCGAAAGCTGAAGACATCAGCGGCAAAGGATAAGTATTCTTTACCGTGATGTTATTCAACCCCCGGTAATCAATACAAGGTCGCAGAGAACCGTCCTTCTTCCCCACAAAAAAGAACCCCGCCCCCGCTGGAGAAGAGGAAGGGCGAATGACCCTGGTTGCTAGAGAATCAGAAATGTATTTCTCCATAGCCTCTCTTTCTGGAATAGAAAGTGAATATAACTTGCCCTTAGGCGGAGACTTACCTGGCAGTAAATCTATAGCACAGTCATAGGGACGATGCGGAGGAAGAGAAGCAGCACGAGACTTACTGAACACCTCCTTCAGATCCAGATACTCCGCGGGCACGTTAGACAAATCCCCTGTTTCCTCCTGAAAAACAGAAACAGGCACAGACGAACAAGCAGACACGAGACAAGACTCATGACATTCCTTGCTCCACTCCAGCACTGATCCATGAAGCCAGTCCACCCGGGGATTGTGTTGGAGGAGCCAGGGATGTCCGAGGACGACGGGTGCAAGAGGTGAATCCATGATGTAGAATGAAACTGTCTCAGAGTGATTTCCGGAAGTGATGAGAGTAATGTCTTCAGTGGAGAGGGAAATGGTGGGGAGTTCTTGTCCATTGAGTGCGTGAACTGCGATTCTATGTGTGAGGGGTCTGAGGGGAATCTGAAATTTCTGTGCAAAAGTGTGGTCCATAAAATTACCTTCAGCCCCAGAGTCCAGAAGTGCTTGGCAGTTGTGCTGATGGACTGACCATCTTAGTCTTACCGGGAGGAGCGTGGAGGTAGATGTAATCGCTGATGAGGTCTTCCTGGCGGAGATCCCACCCGATAGTAGCCTCAAGTTTACTATCGGCCTGGGCCTTTTACCGGGCAATTATAAGCAAAATGTCCCGCTCCTCCACAATACAGGCAAAGGCCCTGGGACCTCCGCCTCTCCCTCTCCTCCCGGGAAAGCCGAGCTCGACCCACCTGCATGGGCTCGGGATCGTAGACGGGGCTGACCACGTCCCTGCCGCTGGATCGTGTCCCGTCATTCCCTCCGAAGGTACGGCTGGACGGAACCCGACGCTCGACTCTTGACAGTCGGGTGTCCACCCGCAGAGCTAAATCAATGAGACCGTTCAATGTGGTCGGCAGATCCAGGGCGTAAATCTCCTTCTGGACGTGGTCAGCCAACCCATGCAGGAACATATCCCACTGCGCCTCCTCGTTCCAGCCGCACTCCGCCGCCAAGGTCCGAAACTCGATCGAGAAGTCGGAGACTGACTTCTCTCCCTGTCATAGGTCCGCCAATGTTCTGGCTGCCTCTCTCCCAGAGACAGCCCGATCGAATACCTTCCTCATCTCGGCGGCGAGGGTCTGGAACGAGGCGCAGCATGGATTCTGATTCTCCCACACCGCCGTTCCCCAAAGCGCCGCCTTCCCGGTTAGCAATGTCAGCACGAACGCTACTTTCGCCTGTTCCGTGTTGAAAGTCCGCGGTTGAAGAGCGAAGTGCATGGAGCAGTGAGTCAGAAAGGCTCTGCAAAAAGCTGGTTCTCCAGCGTATGACTCTGGTACAGGTAGGCGGGGCTCGGTCTGTGATGTTCTCTCTGGAAGAGGTGGGGGAACGGCCGGCGTGGGCGGCGCAGCGGGATTCTGTAGGCGTTGGATCTGCTGGGTGAGCTCGGACACCTGCGTCACTAATGCTTGTACTGCCCGACCCGTGTCGCCGATATCTCGCTGCTGAGAATCCATCCTCCGAATGCTATGTTGAATAAATTCCTCCAAGGATCCCGAAGCCGAACTCGCTGCTTCCATTTGACGGTCAGATCGTTCTGTCATAATGTCAGGATGAAAGACAGGAAGCAATTGCAAGTTACTCAGTTTAATGAAATGTTTATATGGAGACAGTACAAGCCGATGGAACACAGTGACGCAGGGACATCGATGGCCAGGATCCGTGAAGAAGTGCTGTGCAGAGGTGACGGTGAGAAGACAGACGAACCAGATGAAGAAGACGAGGAACAGGAACACGAGGCAGGAACAGAAGACCGGAACACCAACACGCAGGAGATCAAACAACGATCTGACAGGGATGATAGAACAGCGGTAAGTATTTAAGGAGTCGTGAGATTGATTGCAGCTGGTGATGAATGACGATCAGCTGGAGCGGATCAGGTTCGGATCGGACATTCACACCCATCACACACGTGCGCTCACACAACAACATAAACACAAGACTAGAAGGAACAGAGAATACGTCTACCGTGACAGCTATGGCCACTTACTTTCCCTGAAAGTTACCCCTGGTTTTGAAACAAAAATTTAGGTTATCTGCTTACTGTGATTAAACTATCCAGGTAAGATGCGTACACTTTTTGGAATACCCCCTAAATTGGAGAGAAATGTCTCCACTTGCAAAAATATAAAATAACACCTAATATCAACATTACTCTCCAAAGAACTAAAATAATAATAATAATGTAATCCCAATGCAAACAGATTAAGTACATTGCTATTTTGCCACAACTTTAAATGTAGTGTAGCCTACTTATGAATTTAAGATATTACAAAAAAACTTGCTCTTTTAGTTAATTAAGCAAGCAGACAAAATAAAGTGTATATGAACATGGACAATTAAAAAAAATGGGCTAAAGATTGTCTTATGCTTCTGCTATCCTGGGTTCAAACTTATCCTCTATATTAAGAATGTCTTGAAGGGTAGGTTCACCCAAAAATGGTGACCCTCACCCAAAAATTACTCACCCTCATGTCATTCCAAACATGCAAGACATTTGTTCATCTTCGAAACACAAATTAATCATTTTAATGAAATCTGAGAGTTCTCTTTCGAACATGAATCAGACCCCTTGGCGGGGGATAAAGAGGAGGAGGAAGATGATGAGACAATTGCTCGTCTCTTGGAAGACAGTTTGGAGGAGGATGAAGAGGATGTAATTCTCCCTCCAAATCTCTCTTCCAGGCCTAACAGTGCAACAGGTGAGTCACCCTCTCCCATGCAGGGAGACTTGGACCTTATTGAAATGTGAAAGAGAGCAGCTGCTAAACTCTCTATGGACTGGTCATCAGAACAGGAAGGCCAGGGCACAGAGAGGGAATTATATGATTGGAAGAGGCTCCCCAACCAAGCAGCTGTTTCCAGCCGTCTCAGCATGTGTTGCAGAGTTGGGCAGTTTTTCTCAATGACTGCCTGTTAAAGGTTTCTCTAGGCTGGACGTGCTTAATATGGAGGAACTTGGGATGTCCAACCCCCTCCCTGATTTTTTTGTGGCAAGTCACCTTCACCCCAATCGCTGGGCAGCCCTATCATCTGCCTCCTTCACTGCCAGTACGGACAGAGAGGCTTTCCACTTCTCTGTTTCAAAAAATCTTCCGCTCATCTGCCCTGACTGTCAGAGCTTTTAAATGCCACCTCGCTGCTTAAAGCATATCAGGCTGAGCTCATGGAGGAGATGAGGAGGCAGATTGACGCTGGGTCTCCTGATTCAGCACTGTGGGAAAAGATCTGCATCATTGCAGATTTCAACCTCCGGTCATGCAGAGGAGCACTCCAGAGATGTGGCCACAGCATGGGCTTGGCAGTGATGGGCGAAAGAGCGCTGTGGTTGGGATTATCAGGCCTGTCGGAAAGAGAGAAGGCCTTAATGCTCCAGTGGAGCCAAAAGCCCTTTTTGGGGCTGCTGTGACAAATATGCAGCAGCAGTGTGACCTTCGCAAGAAAGATGGAGAGGCTTTTGAAACTTGCCTTCCCGGGAACCGCACTGCTTTACCCAGCCAGCCCACACGCCCTGGGTTTTCCACACGCCCTGGGTTTTCCTCTGCTTCCAGGGTGGGGCAGTCAGGGTACCCTAGGCCACCGTCCACCCCAGCAGTCAATGCGGGCGGAGGTGAACCCAAGACAGCCACAGCCAAGAGGTAAGGCCTTGTTTGCGGCTGCAGTGGCTAAACATCACCCATGTAGCTAACCCTCAAGGAGGCAATAAGTGGCAGGTGACCTAACCAGTGGCCTTTTTCTTAGTCAAAAGAGGGGCTACAACACTCACGGAGTCTCTGTAGCACCCCTCTTCATAACACAAAAGTCTTGTTCTCCCCCTCCAGCAAAGAAGCGTTGGGGTTTGATTCAAATTCAGTGTTTAGAGGAAAACAGTTCTCATGTTGGAGTGTTGGTACCAGTTTACCCAGTGCCCCCCCATGTTGTTTCTCCCCTCTCCACCCAAGGGGTTATACAAGAGAGAGGAGGAGGTTTGGCAGAGTCAACAGTGTGTGAAACAAATAAAAATGTTCTCTGTGCATACAGGCAGTGGGCCAAGGGCACAGAAGTGAGTACAAATAAAAACAAAAATGCACACAAAAATGTCCAATTCAGAGCTGCTACCCCCAGCTCCATCACTAGATGCCACCGCCGTGCCATCAGAGAGCGAGAGCCGGACGCGAACAGCTCACGCGGAGAGCTGGCACGCATGCGGAGTACACGCTTGGGTTTTATACACAATAACACAGACTTATTGTCTGCAGTTTGCTGTAAAACCACCACTTTTCAACAGTGTGTTAATGTCAGCGGCAGAAGGGGAGTCAGCTCAGATTTTAAAGGAAAAAATTTGGGTTGTGCCGCCGACAGCCATCACGGCTTTTACTCCCGGTACTTTGTCATTCCCAAAAGAGGGGGAGGTCTCCATCCCATTCTGGATTTACGGAACCTCAACAAACACCTCAGAAAAGTTCAAAATGTTGACGTTAAAAATGTTATCACAATTTATTTGTCCCAGAGACTGACTTACGTCAGTCAATCTGAAGGATGCATAATTTCACATAAGCATATACCCAGCACACAGACAATTCTTCAGGTTTAACTATCAGGACACAGCCTACGAGTTTTTGACAGTTCCGTTCAGGCTGTCAGTAGCTCCAGTAGCTCCACGGCTGTTCAGCAAGTGTGTCGCTCAGACCGCTGAGAATAATGGGTCTAAGAGTGTCAGCATATTTGGATGATCTACTGCTGTGCGCGCCGTCACAGCAGCGGGCGGAGAGAGAGTTTCAGCACTGGATGGTGGCGCAGCACTTGTGTCCATAACGCCACCTCAACTGCAAAGTGATGGTGATGTCAGTCAATTGAGAGGTTCAGCCGAGCTGACGTAGATCTCTTTGCCTCGCATGAAATCACATTGCCCTCTATTCTTCTCTTTGGCGAGAGACGTGCGTTTATGGGTGTGGATGCTCTGGCGCACCCGTGGCCAAACACTCTACTGTACGCATTTCCTCCACTGAGTCTGATCGTACCAACACTAAAAAAAGTAAGGGAATGCGGTCCTTCAGTCATACCAATCGCCTCGAACTGGCCAGGGAATGTGGCTGACAGAGATAATTCAACTTCTGTGCGACCACCCCTGGCCGCTCCCGTTGCGCATGGGATCTCCTCTTGCAAGCGCGCGGAGAGATTTTTAACCCAGTCCCGGACAAAGTGGCTCTTTGGGCGTGGCCTGTGAGAGGTTAAACTTGAGTGTTACGGGTGGATTTACTGGCTTTCCATCCGCAGTCTTTTTCCCCATCAGAGGATGCGCAGCTTCATTGCTTGTGCCCTGTCTGTGTGTTGCATCACTATTTGGACAGAATGAAAGCACTAAGGAAGAGTAATCAGTTATTTGTTTCATGGGCTGATTCTCATTAGGGTAAACCTGTTTCATGTCAGCACCTGTCCCACTGGGTAGTGGAAGCTATTATATTAGGTTATAATAGAATAGGTCTATGTCCTCCGGAAGGGCTGAGGGCTCAAATTTTACCAGAGGTTTGGCCACTTCATGGGCACTATTTAAGGGCATCAGTTCAGGACATATGCGGCAGCAAGTTGGGCTTTGCCTCACACATTTGTCCGATTTTATAGACTGGATGTCATGGAGCCATCCCTGGCTCATTCCGTCCTAATTGTATAAAAAAATATATATTCCTGTTCTATTCTGAGAATAGTTACGGTTGTTGTGTTTATGTTATACATCACAAGTTGGTTGACATGTCTGCTTCGGACAGCATATCTGCAATACTTTGTCCCCTTAGTGAGATACTGAGTGAATGTTTGAAAGAGAACTTTAGGTTATGTAGATCGTTACTTACTTTTATGATGTCTTTACTACCTTTATGGGCAACACGCAAAACGCAAAATGCGTACTACTAATACGTACATATCATTGCAATTTCCAACAGAAATAAACAGTTTTATTTGGACATGCATTACATTGAGTTTAAAACCTTGAAATGTGTGTACAGTGAAGTAAAGGTCATTTGTAAATTTACTTATTGCTCTATTATGTATATCTGTATCTGTATTTACATTCACTGAGTCTTGAAGGGCATCACTTCACCAAAAAATGAGACGTAGTATATTTATGTAACGATTAAGGGTTTCTCAGAAAATAACTTACGGCTACAAAGACAGAAATGTATAAAAGGTGGAGTCCAGCAATGTCAATAATTCAAGGCATGTGACAGGAATTTGTGTTTGATTATGTGCAGATTCTTTTGCATGTGACTGCTGCAAACGTTCACTGACATGCAACAGAACTTTGTACAAGACATACTAATACTGACATTACTAGTGTACGTTTTATGATCCTTCAACAAAACATTTAGAAAAAGTAAAAAATATAATGCTTGTGCAGAAATGTAAATAATATAGATTATTATTAGCAAAATTAATGATCAAAACTTCAACAATCATACCCTAACTAAATATGCAATAATTACCATTAATAGGCTAATGCTCTGTTCACCCAGGTGAAACACTATGTGTTCATCGTGACAATTTTTACTTATCAAAATAATTTGTTGTTACTGTCATGAACCAGGAGGTTTCTTCCTTTCTCTCACTTCTGTTAATTATCTCTTGCACACACCCTCACTCATTTACTCTGTCATTCACGCACTCTCTTATGAAGGTAAATCAGTAGCTAAACTCGAGAGCACGTAGATGTGAATTTGAGAACTTGTACAATAAATATTCGTACTTGTATGTGGACTACACTCACAGCTCCAATGTGAAAACCTGTAAAATAAAAATCTGAAGTTGAATGTTGAAATTTGCACTCGCAGACAATAGTCACAAACCTGTATTCTGTAGCACCATATTTACCATATCACAGAATTCGCTGATTAAGTCTGTGGTTTAATAAAGGACAACTCTGGGGCAAAATGAACCTTTGGTCTAATAACACATTGGTACACCGTTCTCTGAGATTTGTTTTCATGATAATCGAATGTAAAGAGTTTTATTTCTAAAAACTGTTTCGCTTATAACGCTAGTATGTAGGGCATAGAGTAATGAAAAATAAAAGTCGCTAGTTAATACCACTAACAAGGCTCAAAATAGCCCCAGACTAACACAGTAACATAATCCCTACATGCAAACCGAAGCTTTGAGGACGTTGTAAGTGTACAGAAAGCTTAATAAGAAGATATTTAATAAAAACAGTCCACTTTGCGTATACAGGCAGGAGCCATCTTTGGAAAAGAGTCTCGACCTCCGGTCCTACCCCCAAAAGGTGTAAACTTCTGAATGCAAATATCCATTGTTAGTCTATATAATGAAATACAGCAAAGGGCTCGGGGCCTTTCTAGATCAGCCTGTGAATGCTGAGTCTCCGAGGAATAGTCAAACTTTCACTTATATTTAATGATGCAGATATCACTAAAAAACCTTTTCATTTATGGAGTCAAATGGAATAACGAGAGAATACATATGAGAAAATGTATTGTATTTAATCAAAAATACTTTGCCACAAGAAAAGACAGTAACACGCAGAGACCTTCACCCGCTGATCGGATGCTATATCTGGGATAGATAGATGAAGTATACTTCATGCCTTCTTCTCTCTGATTGATAGTTCATACTTTTTTTGTATCAAGTAAAGTTTTATTTTGCTCTGAAATGTTTAATAATTTTTATTGAGTAAATATAAGATGAACATTTACTGGCCTGAAGCAACACACACACACACACACACACACTCGCCTTGATGCTTGGAGGCGCAAACGTTTTGGCAACTACTGTAGACTCGTCCAGGCTGCAAATCGGCGCAAAAAATATGAGCAAAAGTTGTTTAGTTTTTTTCAGCCTACTCAACAGAACAGAACACTCAACACAAAAACCATGGCTTTCTTTGAAGAAGTTCATGGAAATTGAAATTTCCACACTGGTTTCTTGTAAGCATCTTGCCCTTCAGTATTTTTATACCATCTTTAATCTGTAACATGATTCATTACCAGGATGACAGTTTCAGCTCCTGCGCCTGTGTTATCCTGCTCTGCTGTTGCATCTGTAGGCCTGTCTGCAAGTATGCATAGAATCTCAGTGGTTTGCGTGATAAAGTCGCTCAGTTCAGTTTCACACCCTTCATCCTCAGTGCAGTCACAATTCACAGCCTCGTGTAGATGAGCCAAGAGTGACTTTCAAATAGATAGAGAAAATATAGACAAAGCAGATATACACAATAGACTCGTTCCACAAATAGGGGTAGTTATTGATATTGTAATAACTGATAGTAATCAAATAAAACTTGGGTTTAACCGGAGCTAAATTATGCTATTTACACTTTTGCAAAGCTAATTCCTAACACGAGATATAAACACTCATGTCCCATACACCGCACGACCCAGAGTGTTTCCACAGGTGGAACATTGGTTAAATAAACCAACAGGAGACAGTAATACTGTGTTTTCCCTCTTTTAATTAACACAGAAAGAACTACTCAGGCAAGGCCCTATTGCCTTACACATCTCTCTCCATGACGGTGAGAGACACATTTTTACATTAAGCAGTGAATGAACCAAGAATATCTGATCTAACTTGAACATCAACACACATACCGTAAAACTTCAAATAGTAGCCCGGGCCTTTATTTTCCCAAATCGTCGAACTGCACCGGCTTGTATTTGAGACAGGTGTCTATATGAGACAGGCCTTTATAATTTAGTGTTGAGATGTTGTTCATTGTGTGTATAGGCCTGTCTCTAATCTCTAAAAATCTCCAAATGCTCCAAGTGAAACTGCGGTCTTCCGACCTTTTCCTATCGCGTCGTCAATTGATTTTGATTAATATGCGCGAGGGAGAGAGAGCAAGACAGCGCTCGTGTTGTTTGAAGACGTGAGAGTGCGCGAGGACGGGACGCTCTCTCCCTCTCTCTCTGCTCGTTATGCGTCCTGTCAGGCGCACCAGTCATTCTATTCTACATCACTCATCGATCAAAAAAGGTTTTGGAGGGACAAAAATTTGCTTTGGCGGCCGCCAAAAAGCGGGCGATCTGACGGTTTTAGAGGATTAAATACAACCCGAAACTAAAAAACAGACCCGGCCTCTATTTGAGACCGGCCTTTATTTCCCCAAACCTGCAGCCACACCAGGCGTGTAAAAGAGACAGGCGTCTATTTGGGACTCGGCTATTATTTGAAGTTTTACGGTAACTTTACTATCACAAAAACTTAAAGATCTTACTGTAATAACACATAAATCAACTCCCAACAAACAATTACCCATAATGCACCCAGCTGCTAGCGCTGACTGCCAGGTCATTACAATAACCCCCACCCAAGAGGGTTAGTGTCCCCACAACCCTAATCTCCCACAGCAAAATCTAACAAATGTCCCGGCCGGCGTCGAACACGCTTCGACCTCCCCGGTGTTCTACCCCCAGCGCCAGGCTCAGCCTTGAGTCCATTATTGTCCGTTTCGGCGCTGGGAGGGGATTTTGGGGAGCCACTGTGGCTTCCATCAGTCTTTTGCTCTGAGACCAGTGGGTGGTACGGTGCCAATCGGTCCTTATGAAGCACCACCCGTCTACCCCGTCCAGGCATTCGCACCCGGAAGACCACCTCGGAAATTTTGTCCAAAATCTCCCCAGGTCCCTGCCAATGATGATTCAGTTTGGGTGACAACCCCCGCTTCCTCTGGGAGCAGAACACCCACACTTTGTCCCCGGGCCCAATCGTAGGCCCGTGGGCCCGGGCATCGTATGCTCGTTTCTGGCGGGCTCCAGCGTCCCCTAGAGCCTCCCTGGCCATTTGGTTGACCGTGCTCAGATGTTCCTTCAATTTCCTGAAGTAATCCAATTCTGGCCCGCCAGCAATCTCTGGCTCGGGGGGTGATCCGAAAACCAAGTTCACTGGCGTGCGGAGCTCCCTCCCAAGCATCAGCGCCGCCTGTGTGCACTGACTCGACTCCTTTACAGCTGTCCTATATGCCCACAGGACCAGAGGCAGATGCTGATCCCAGTCTCTCTGGTGCTGACTGGTCAAGATGGCAAGTTGGGTGGCCAGGGTGCGGTTGAATCAACGAGTCCATCACTTTGCGGGTGGAGGGGAGTGGTTCTTGTCTTCTTCACCCCCCAATCGCTGGCACACCTTACTGAACAACCGGCTCTCAAAGTTACGCCCCTGGTCACTGTGAAGTTCGTCCGGCACCCCAAACCAGGCAAACATCTCGTCCACTAGTTGCTGCGCCGTAGTGGAAGCACTCTGATCCGGCACTGCATACGCCTCCGGCCACTTCGTAAAATAGTCCATAGCGACCAGGACAAAACGGTTGCCGGCATCTGTGATGGGAAATGGACCCAAGATGTCCACCCCAATCCTCTCCATAGGCGCCCTGGCTAGGTACTGCTGTAATGGCGCATGAGATCGTTGACTGGGTCCCTTCTGTGCCGTGGAAATATCGCAGCAATGAACATACAGCTCTGTATCTTGCCGACATCCCAGCCAGTAGAAACGCTGCCGCAGCCGCCGCACTGTCTTGGAGTTCCCGAAATGGCCGGCTCCCGCTGCCCCATGAACCCAACGGAGGACCTCCGGCCGCAGAGCGTGGGGAACCAGGAGTTGCAACCAGTCGATCCCCCCACCCGGCGGCTGCCACCGCCTACAGATCACGCCTTCGTGGAGCTCAAGGCTGCCCCACTGAGAATGAAGCGTCTTGATTTTGGGCCCCTGGGAGGACACGGCTGACTAGTCCGGACATGTTTGGGCCTCTAACCAGCCCCTGACCTTCATCAGTACCTGATCATTCGCCTGCTGTTGCCTCAGCTGCTCGGTGGTGAACGGCTCCCCATCTCCACAGGTGTCACCCGGCCTTACTGCTGCTGACGATGGCCCCAGACATCGTTCCTCCTGGCGACTGCAGTACCGACATTCATCAGCAAAGCATGGACGTCTGGAGAGGGCGTCAGTGTTAGCATGCTGCCACCCTGGTCGGTGTTGAACCTCGAAGTCGTACTCTTGAAGGATTTCCAGCCACATTGCCACCTGACCCTCTGGCTGGCGGAAATTCAGCATCCAAGTGAGGCTAGCGTGGTCTGTCCTGAGTGTGAACCTGGTGCCCAGGAGGTAGGGCCTGAAGTGACGGATGGCCAGGACCACCGCTAGCAACTCCCGCCGGGTGACGCAGTAATTTCTTTCTGGGCGACTGAGGCTGCAACTATAGTAGGCTACCACTCGCTCTCCATTTTCCCCCCTCTGGGAGAGTACGGCCCCGACCCCCACGCTACTGCAACCGGTCGATCCCCCCACACGGCGCCTGCCACCGCCTATAGATCACGCCTTCGTGGAGCTCAAGGCTGCCCCACTGAGAATGAAGCGTCTTGATTTTGGGCCCCTGGGAGGACACGGCTGTCATTTTCCCCCCTCTGGTAGAGTACGGCCCCGACCCCCACGTTACTGGCATCAGTGTCCACAAGGAACGGTTGGTTGGGATCAGGGTAGGCTAGGACAGGAGCGTCGATGAGAGCCACTTTTAGCTGTCGAAAGGCCACAGCGCAGTCCTCAGACCACCCAAAACGACGGCCCTTGTTTGTCAGCTGATGTAAGGGGCTGGCCATGGTTGCAAAGTCTCTGACGAACCTCCTGTAATAGGAAGCCAGGCCCAGAAAGCTCCGTAGCTCAGTGATGTAGGTTGGTGGGGGCCAGTCCCTCACCGCGGCCACCTTTATTGGGTCGGTAGCCACCCCGCTCTCACTGACCACATGTCCCAGGAACTGCGTCTGGCGGGTGAGCAAGTTGCACTTGACCGGGTTCAACCGCAACCCAGTGCCACGGATGGCTGTCAGGACCTCCCTTAAGCTGTGGGCAGCCTGGTCAAAGTCTCTGGCATGGACCAACAGATCGTCCAAGTAAACCACACAGCGGGCGCGGGGAATGTCTTTAAGGACCCGCTCCATCAGCCTCTCAAAGGTGGCTGGGGCATTACACAGTCCAAAGGGCATCACTTCAAACTGCCACAGTCCTTGCCCTATTGTAAATGCAGTTTTGGGCCGGCCCTCTGCCGCCAGCTCCACTTCCCAATACCCACTGCGCAAGTTAGCTGCCATTTCTCGGATAATTTCTTCAGGAGCCTGGCGCTTGGCGAGAGGCAGTCTATGGGGGCGCAAGCGAATGGGGGCAGCAGGGCCAGTGTCAATGTGATGCTGCACCAGAGCTGTTCTGGTACAGTCCTCCTCACGGGCTGCAAAAATGTCCATAAAGTCTCCCAATAGGCGTTGTAACTGCTCCTGCTGCGGTGTGCTCAGATGCTCACTGCTTCGCCGCCCCAATTCCTCAACAGCAACAACAGTTTCAGGTGACGGGGGGGGCGGATGGAGCGTGCGGTGTTAGTGGCGGAGATGTACTGGTCTGCAATACTCCCCCGGGGTTCCCTCTGAGTCTCTGCAGCTCTCGTGTGGCGTTTGGGGGTCGGAACTTTTCCATGACGGCTCCGGCCCAATCGGAACGGTACGGTCTCATTACCTAGGCATAGGGCGGCCCTCGGCACATCAACACGTGCTCCCCAGTGCGCTAACAAATCCAAGCCAACAATGCACTCATCTCTGATATCAGCGAGCCAGAACTCGTGGCTCGTCTGGCTCATCCCCACCACCACAGACAACAGCTTCTTTCCAGGCATTACTGTCCTTTCACCCGTGACGGTGAGCAGTTCGGTATTGGTGGGGGTCCACTCCTCCGGAAGAGGACCGGCCGTTCCAGACAACAGTCCTTTTCGCAGCAAGCAAATGGTGGACCCCGTAACCACCAGGGCGCTGCAGGGCTGCCCGTCAACAACACAGTCCAGGTACAGTCGTCTGGCAGACCTGCAGCGTCCCACAGTAGGGCAGTCGTTGTGGAGGGGTACTGAAGAACGGGGTGAGGGTCCCCTCACTGCCTCACTCCGAGGTCGTTTCCCGGGGTGACGTTGCCCGGGGCCGGGGGCTCGGAGCAGGGCAGTCCCTGGTAGTAGCGGTCTAGCCTCGTCCTCCGTCGGGGTGTCTCTGCTGGTTGAACCCGGCTGACCTCCTCCTCAGATGGGGCCACATCCACCTCCCGTTCTGCGGCTCTCGTCAGATGACGCTGGAGTGGAGATCGACCTGTCGCCGGCCGAGCCTGTAGCACCTCCTCAGCTCTCTCAGCGCCTCACTGAGATCTCGGAGTGGCAATAGGCGGACATGTTGGCGGAGCCGCTCAGGTGTAAGACCCCGCAGGAAAGCGTGGAGGCTCAGCTCTTCCCTCGCTGCAGCCTGGAAGGTAGGGTAGCACTTACGGGTGTAAACCCGGATGTCAGCGGCGAAAGCGCCCACACTCTATACTTCACATTGACGTCGGTTAGTTAGCTCCTCCCTGCTCTGTTCTGCGGTGGTTCTCTGCCCGAAGCGGCGGTTGAGAGCAGCAGTGAGGGCCTGTAGATCACGCCGCTCCTCAGGAGACAGATCAATAAGGACCTGGAGCGCGGGACCCTCCAAGACGAGGGCCAAGTGAATCACTGTCTCCTCACAGCTCCATCCATCGTGGAGAGCGCCAGGTCGACTTGTGCCAGGTAGGGCTCCAGGGGCGTCAACCCGCTATGTCGTGGCAGCTTAGCGGGCGAACGTGTGAGGGCGCCCGGCTGGCCATTAATTTGGAGTGTCGGTGAGACGACCGGAAGTTCGTTCTGTCTGCGACCAGGAGAGTGGTACACGGCCCGGTGAATGCTGGCGCCGTCAGGCTGGTGTGGAGCCTTGCTCCTCCGCGTCGTCTCGCTCGCCAGACGCTCTAGCATGATGCTGTTCTCGTGAATGGCACGCTCTAATTCGCCTATACTTTGCTCCATAACTGCGTCTTTTAAACGACTTTTAAAATCCCACTTCTGACACCACTGTAATAACTGATAGTTATCAAATAAAACGTGGGTTTAACCAGAGCTAAATTATGCTATTTACACTTTTGCTAAGGTAATTCCTAACACGAGATATAATCACTCAAGTCCCATTAAACACTCATGTCCCATACACCGCACGACCCAGAGTGTTTCCACAGGTGGAGCATTGGATAAATAAACCAACAGGAGGCAGTAATACTGTCTTTTCCCATTTTTAAATAAGAACACAGAAAGATCTACTCAGGCAAGGCCCTATTGCCTTACACATCTCTCTCCATGACGGTGAGAGACACATTTTTACATTAGGCAGTGAATGAACCAAGAACATCTGATCTAACTTGAACATCAACACACATAACTTTACTATCACAAAAGCTTAAAGATCTTACTGTAATAACACATAAATCAACTCCTAACAAACATTTACCCGAAATGCACCCAGCTGCTAGCGCTGACTGCCAGGTCATTACAATATACACATATTTCCCATAAATTAAAGGTCCCGTATTATGCCACTTTTCACAAGATGTAAAATAAGTCTCTGGTGTCCCCAGAGTGTGTATGTGAAGTTTCAGCTCAAAATACCCAACAGATATTTTTTTACAGCATGTTTAAATTGTCATTTTTTGGGGCTCAGAAAAACGCGCTGTTTTAGTGTGTGCCCTTTAAATGCAAATAAGCTGCTGCTTCACGACACAGGGGGCGGAGCTTCATGAGCTCGCGCTCAGTCTCAGGACAACTTCATCTCACGGAATGATGATAATATCAGAAACTCTCAGTAACGGTGTTCATTTCGAGTTGGACAATAATGCCTACAGAGTCAGAGTGCTGTATAGAGATGGAACAGGTATAGTTTAGTAGTTTAATTACGGTTATTATATAACGTATTTGTCATCTGCTTGTATGTATCTATTATTTATTAATAGCCTAATTACAAGTCTGCTGTGTCGGACCAGGTCCGAATGATGATCAAACATATACTGATGAGTTTAATAAAGTTTATTGTACAACACACAAAAGATGAAGCGTCAGTTTTACTTCAGAAAAACACCGTAAGAGCTGAGTAAACACAGTATAAGAAGTGCGCAAGTTGAGGGAGTTGAGGGAGCATACCTGTGGGGGGAGGTTAGTCAAACAACTGTTCTACTGACGTCATTAAAGACGAAAGTAGAGGGATGTAGTCCAAACGGGCCTTCGATGTAGGCGACTTAATAAATAAAATATCTCGCTTGGCTTGGCACTGAACTTTGAGCTCTATAATTTTACAGATATTATTTATACTCTAACAACAACATTACACACTAACTAAAGTTTGAAACATGGGATCACGAAGAACGGGACCTTTAATAGCCTATTTGTTTGATCTTGTTTTGTTTTTTTAAATGCTAAAATGGTAATTTACTTTTGTTTCCCTGGTGCTGTAGAAAAGGTCCAAGTGATGTTACTTCTTGGGTCTTCTACACATTACATTTTTAGACATTAGTTAGTTCGGTCATTAGCACTTTTAGAAAATTAGTTAATTAAAAAAGTCAAAATGTGATATAGGCTATGTCTCTAATACCTTTAAAACCACCATAAGACACAAACCTATTTGTGTTAACAATAACATAATACATACATTCCCACTTAAACAGGTGAGAAGTTAGACTGTACAAGCTTTGGTGGATTGGTGCCATTAGGCCTACACGTCAGCTTCTCGGAGCACTCGGGATGCAGAGAAAAACCTACAGATCTGAATAAAAAATGCTTTTTTTTTTTCTTGAGTGCTTTCATTTGGATGTTTTGCTGCTCACTTGCTGCATGTTTTGTCTCTTTTCTTGATAGTAGAGTAAAGGACGGTCTCTGAGCTGACATTTTCTGATGCAGAGCCTTTTACAGGCTTATTATTCACAAGAACTAATGAGGAAGTAGATAAAAAAAGATCATGAGAAAATGAAAATGTCGTATGAAACAGAGATATCTCACGTTTTGATATAAGCTAAATATTTCAACTGTAATACAACATAATTGACATAATATAATTACATTTTCTGTCTTGGCAGTTGTGTGATTTATAAGCAACTGATGCATAGGTTATTTCATCAACTGTTTCTCCTAAAAGAGCAGGGAGAACAGTTATTAATAATCCAAGTTATAATTACACGATTTTATGTAGTAATTATATTTAAGTATCAACAATGGTCTTGAGATTTTGCCATCACTTTATAAAATTCATTCTAGACCAGCAGGCATTCGTTTTTATAACAATATACAGTCAATATACAATTTACCATTGCTGTCATGGCAATTGTGTGATCCGTGCTCAACTGTTGCATCGACTGTTTGTCCTGATAACAGAAAAAAAAGTTCTATGATGTAAATATACAGTAATAACTAAAAATATGAACAATTAAACCACACTAAAATGTCATTCCATCAAATACAAAACTTCAAACCCTGCAAGTGGCATCTGCAAATAAATGATGCAAGACTCTTCAATTGTATCACATTATGATTCATAAGTCATGACATGTTTTTACTTACTCATCAAAATAATTTAAGCAAATTCAACTCAATTTTTTAAAGTTAGTTTAGTACAATTTAAGTTGAAATGACAAGAAAAATTGGTTATACTTAAAAATACTTTAGTTTTTAAGTTGAAAAAGGTGGATTTTTTTCTCTCAGTATTCTTATGGATGCATGCAGTCAGTTTTTTTTTCCAAGTTTACACAGGTTTATAACATAATAACTAAAGATAGTTCATCACATTAACTACTGAATCCCCATTTAACCAAATAACCATTTCAGAAAAACTTGATCAAATATGTATTGATCATAGCCTATACTTTTTATATTTATACAAAACCAGCATTTTGTAACTAGTTTAGCTTATTTATTTACATTTGTAATGTTTGTCTTAACACTTATTTTCTCTTTGCATGTGTATAAAGCATTGCATCAAAAGTTGCACCAGATCTCATAGCTCAATGATCAGACTCACGTTTTATCCATGCGTGGTAAACACACATAGTGATCAGACAGAGAAGCAGAAATCCTCCTCCTCCTACAACTATGAGCTGCCAGTTATTGAGCAGTGAAAACTCAACAAGAGTGAGACCTGATCAACATCAGAAAGATGACTGATGTAAACTATCAGAAATTCATCCAATTCATGACATTTTTAATATCAAGTTTATACACACTAATAGTCTTTGTAAAGAATTATAATTCCAATACTCACTGATCTCTCTATAGCCCAGAGAACAGTTCGTCTCTCTGAACACTTCACAGCGGTAGAGACCCAGATCAGAGCGCTGGACATCCCTGATCATGATGGAGAAGTTTCCAGAGCCATCACTAAATGCCTTAATTCTACCATGTCTGTTATTCCAGAATCTTGGCTGATCATTTACTTGGATATCTACAATGAGCTGAACTGTTGTATTAATCTGACTCCAGAGAGCAGCTGAACTCGTGGTCAGGTTTGATCCAAAGAGAGCAGCTTCAAACAGGCAAGGCAGCAGGATTTCAGACTGCAGTTCTGTGGATAAACTGACTCTTGAAAGGAGCTTCTGTAGACACACATTATGACCTGTGTGAAAGATTGGACATGAAGAAGAGCTGGATATAGTCAAAAAATAAATCAAAATAACAAGGAGTGCAATAAAGGCAATGTATAGGTAATAGTACAGCTAATAAACATAAAACAAGTGTATAAATAATGTAATTCTTACTGCAGGATTCAGAGTTTACTGACCTTTAACACACACTAGAAAGCAGCAGCACAACATACACACAGCAGAAAAACACAGTCCAAACAGCTTCATGTTTCCTGTGATCACTGAAGATACAGTTGAACAGCACTCATGTTCATGTTCAGCGAGGTGAGAAGTTGTTAAGCATGTCACTTCCTGAAAATGCTGGGTGGGTGAAAAGTCTGCAGAAACAAAAAATAAGTAGCAACTGTGTAATGACGATTCTAAATGAAAAACTGTTTCAGTTCATGATGAGCCTCGCCACGGAACAATTTACAAATTTATTAAAAAAAAAATATATATTTTTAGATCTTTTAATTCTGTATTCATTGCTGTTCATTCAAATATTGACACAAAAGAAAAATTCCTCTGAGGACAGTAAAATTAAAACCATGTAGCCTAAAATATTTTTTTATAGTCTGTTGTATATCCCAAGTATTAAACTACATACATCCTCTGTTTGGTTTGTTTAAATGTTGAGGCCGAAAGAAAGAAAAAGATTTCAAAGGATAATTACTTTGAGATGATATCTGAAGAAGTGACCAGTGCCTAAAAGTACATGGACACTTGAGTTCATCTGCTCCTGTCATAGAATCTCCAGCAGGGTTCACAGTCAGATGAGTGGGACTGCTGCATGTTGTGGAGGGTCACATGATGGGAGTATATCACCTCGGGTCGCATATTGCAGCTTGATGGTTGAGGTGATGCTACTCACACCTGCACCTTGCAAGACATACTGTGAACTCAAAAGTATTAAAAATGATTTCTATCTTTTGAGCTCATACAAACTGGGTTATAAAGATAGCATTGACTCACTAAAGTTTGATGCCGTCGGTTCCCTTGAGTTCACAGTAGAAGAGACCCTGATATTCTGATCTTTAAAGATACAATTGTTTTTGCCATTTTGAGAAGATCATACCTGTGATGGAATGTTTATTAAAGTCGGCATGAAATCAAATTTGACAAATCTTCTTTTTATATGTAATATTGTAGTGTTTATTATAAATGATTTATCCGTGCACTTCATTATTTTTTTTTAAATTCATGTACCCTTGAAATCTTTAATCAAATACATTACCCTTCCCTCCCCCATCGAAACGACCTCTCTCTCTTTTGGTCACGTGGAATGGCAAAAGGGTGCGGCCAGATCCGATGAGGGTGCGGCTATCGGTGCACCGCCTCTCAGAGAATCGCATTCAAATTGTTTGCAACGCTCAACCTCCAACGATCCAATCAATTCCCGAAGGATGAAATCAAGCCCTGCCCTACATTTTTTTCTAATTTCAGAAGCCGTTTCACTTGGATATACGTCACGACAAGAAAAAAATGACAATCTCAACTTCCGTTTCACGCCGGAATTTTTATTTTATTTTATTTTTATTTAAAATAAAACTATTTTAGTTTGATAAATCTACTTTATCAGTAAACATATATAGATTGCTTGACTACTCAAATATGCGCACAAGCATTTTCTGTTTAGAGTAGAAAGAAATGAGAAAGAACTGCTGAGAAATACTTTGAAACCTCATGTATTCAATTAAAGGAATTTAAATATGACAAAAACTAACTTTCTGAAGTGGCTGACATTGGAATTTCTACCCTGGTTTAGCCGTTATCATCTCAGCTTTATGGAGGAAATAAGGTTTCACTATTTTGATGGTCCCTTTAACATTCTGTTGACTATAAGTAGAGTTGCACCTACATGTCTGCTAACGCTCATTAGTGTTACTAGAGTATTGGTAGACTGGTAGGGTTAGGGTAACTGTGCGTTCACACCGCCGCCGGCGAGAGCGGCAAAAATCGCTCTCGCCGCCCTGCCAACGACGCGTGGCAAAATTCGTGGACGCTCTGACGTAGATCGAATGTTTTTTTTTTTTGTTTTTTTTTTAACTTTATTTAAAGGGGCCGCAAAAGCACGTAGGGTATAAGTTGACCTAATTAAATTATATAATTAAAATATATCAGAAATATTTTGTACTTCAAATGTAACGTACTGCGAAATTAGATAGCTATAATTATAACCACTGATAACGCCATCTAATGAAATTTGGCAGGCTAAAGTAGGCTTTAATACAGCATCAGTAAATAGCCATATCATAGTTGCACATTTAATTATGTATAGACAAAAACTGATTTTGTAAAAATTGTCAAGTTAACCTGTCTGATTTGCATCAACAACTGTTTTTGCGTGCTATAGGCTAGTGCCAAAGTTAGCATGCAATTACCGCATTTTTTAAGGAAAATATTTAACGCTAAATGCACATCAGCAACTCACGAGAAACACCAACAATATCAGACACCTTCATCCACGCATCATTTTTTTTGTTTATGTCCCTGTACGTAAACAGGGACAGGTCATAGAGCATTGGGAATCCTGAAACAGAAATGATCAACAAAAAAAAAAGAAAAAAAAAAAGAAAAAAAAAAAGAAAAAAAAGAAAAAAAAAGAAAAAAAAAGAAATGATCAACTTCTCCTCCATTTTGCTTAGGAACTAATTCATTTAGTCGCTTAGCAGACGCTTTTATCCAAAGCGACTTACAATTGAGGACTAAACCAAGCGAGTCATCGTGAAGAGGCAAAAACAACGCAAGAAGTGCTCAAAATACAAAGTTCAGACATTGCTCGGAGTAGCATAAGCCAGGCAAGCGAGGATTTAAAGGAAAGGATTTTTTTTTATTTATTTTTTTTTATTATGTTAAGTGCTCCCGGAAGAGATGAGTTTTCAGTTGCCTTTTGAATGCTGTCAGGGATTCTGCATTCCGGATGACGGTGGGGAGATCATTCCACCAGCATGGAACCGTGAATGAGAATGTTCTGGAGAGTGATTTTGTGCCCCGCTGTGATGGTACCACGAGCCGTCGCTCATTGACCGATCGTAGGCTTCTGGTAGGGATGTACACTTGTAGTAGTGAGTGGAAGTAGGAGGGAGCTGAACCTGTGGTCAATCTGTAAGCAAGCGTCAAAGCCTTGAACTTGATGCGAGCAGCGAGTGGTAGCCAGTGGAGAGAGATGAACAGAGGAGTGACGTGGGCCCTTTTGGGCTCGTTGAAGACGAGACGAGCTGCAGCATTCTGGATCATTTGTAGAGGTTTAGTTGCACATGATGGAAGTCCAGCCAGAAGAGCATTGCAGTAATCAAGCCTAGAAATGACCAGGGCCTGGACGAGAAGTTGTGTTGCATGATCAGTTAGGAAAGGCCTGATCTTCCTGATGTTGTGCATAGCAAACCTGCATGATCGAGTTGTCTTTGTAATGTGGTCAGTGAAGGTCAGCTGATCATCAAAGATTACTCCAAGATTTCTGACCGACCTTGATGGGTTGATTGAGGATGAATCTAGCTGGATAGTGAGGTCGTGCTGTAGAGACTGATTGGCAGGGAGGACGAGAAGCTCAGTCTTTGCCAGGTTGAGCTGCAGGTGATGTTCCTTCATCCATGCCGAGATGTCCCCCAGACAGCTTGAGATCCGTACAGCTACTGTGGGATCATCTGGTTGAAATGAGAGGTAGAGCTGGGTGTCATCAGCATAGCAATGGTAAGAGAAACCATGTGCCTGTATGATGGGTCCCAGTGATGTGGTGTAAATGGAGAAGAGGAGCGGTCCAAGAACTGAACCCTGGGGAACCCCTGTGGTCAGCTGATGTGCTTTGGATACCTCACCTCTCCATGCGACCTTCAAGTGTTTTCGCAATGAATGGTAGGAGAGAGACAGGTCTGTAGTTCTCTAGAAGTGATGTGTTTAATGTTGGTTTTTTAACCAGAGGAGTTACCCGAGCCTGCTTAAATGCTGTAGGGAAAATGGCAGTGTGGAGGGATGAGTTGATGATGTGTGTGAGAGCTGGAAGAAGTGTGGGAGAGATGGCTTGTAGAAGGTGTGAGGGTATGGGGTCTAGAGGGCAGGTGGTAGGATGACTGGAGAGGAGAAGTTTAGATACTTCTTCCTCGGTTAGTGGAGTGAAGGAGGAGAGAAGGTTGTTGGCTGTGGGAGAGGTTAGTTTGGGTTCCTGTGTGTGTGAAGCTGAGAACTGACTGCTGATAGTTGTAGTTTTGTTAGTGAAGAAGTTAGCAAAATCATCAGCAGTTAGCGAGGAGGTGGGTGGTGGTGGAGGTGGACAGAGGAGAGAGTTGAATGTCTTGAACAGTGAACGTGTGTTAGAGGCGCTGTTGATCTTGTTGTGGAAATATGAAGATTTTGCGGTGTGAACATCAACAGAGAAGGCAGAGAGCAGAGATTGATACCTACTGAGGTCAGATGTGTCTTTTGATTTGCACCATTTCCTCTCCGCTGCCCTGAGCTTGGTCCGGTGTTCACGAAGATATTGTCCAAAGAGGAGGTTAGGATGGAGCATAAAGTATCCGTTGCAGTATTCACATCCAGAGATGAGAAATGTGAGGGTGAGGGAAGAGAAGATGACGCAGCAGAGGAAAGATGGGACGGAGAAAGTGAGCGCAGGTTTCGTCTGAAAGTAAATGGTGGGGAGGTTGGTGGAGCATGGGTAGTGAGTTGTAGATTGAAAGTAATGAGGAAATGATCTGAAACTTGGAGAGGTTTCACCAAAATGTTGTCTGTGCTACAGTTGCGTGTGTAAACCAGGTCCAGTTGGTTGCCTGACTTGTGAGTACCGGTGGTGATGAGGCGTTTGAGATCGAAAGAGGCTAGGAGAGAGATGAAGTCTGTTGCATACGGTTTCGCTAGGTGGATGTTGAAATCGCCAAAGACTACAAGTGGGATGCCATCCTCAGGGAAAGAGGACAGCAACACATCCAGCTCCTCTACAAAACTTCCCAGTTGACCTGGGGGGCGATAAATAACTACAATATGGATCTTAATGGGAGTTGTAAGTGTAATAGCATGATATTCAAATGAGTTGTTATTGCATAGAGAAGAGAGAGTTGAAAATTTCCAAGTGTTAGAAATGAGAAGACCAGTGCCCCCACCTCTCCCCGACTGGCGAGGGGTGTGAGAGAAAGAGAAGTTGTTAGAGAGAGCAGCAGGGGTTGCTGAGTCTTCTGGGCGGATCCAGCTTTCAGTCAAGCTCAAGATATTAAGAGTAGAATGAGATGCAAAGGCTGGAATGAAGTCAGCTTTATTGACTGCTGATTGACAATTTTCTGATATTTAAACTAATGTGGTCGGAACCAAAGTTTACTTGACTGCGTTCTCTTGAATCCTCTCAAGGGGAGCACTTCTACATTCCGATTGGTTGCTGCCGGTTGCCGCCGAACCACGTCATAGCTCATTACCATAAAGTTGAGCTGATTTCAACTTCTTCTCGCCGCTCCTCGCCGCTCTCACCGTCCAAGACGTGCCGCGCCGCCCTCGCCGTCGGCTCTCATTGAAAATGAATGACTTCCGGCCACTTTGACGCTCTCGCCGGCGGCGGTGTGAACCCACAGTAAAAATTAATTAAAAAGTTACCTATAGTCAGCAGTGTTGTATAAAGTACTAGAAAGCAATACGTGAGTAAAAGTACAAGTATCGTCCTAGAAAAAGACTTTGGTAGAAGTGAAAGTTAGCTTTTAGAATATTACTTAAGTAAAAGTCTTAGTATCTGATATATACTGTACTTAAGTATCAAAAGTGATTTTCTGATATTTAATGTACTTAAAGTATTTGAAGGAAAAGTAAAACGTTTTTTTTTTTTTTAAAGCAAGCGGTTAGAACTTTGATTGTGAACTTTATTGTGGACGTTCGAAAGGAGAGAGGGAACGAGTATTGCGTAGCCGGCCGCACTATAGTAACCTGGCGAGTTGTCGCTTCAGTCGTTAAACCCGCTGTAATGGCGGGCTAAGGCCACGCCCCCTTGGCAGGCTCTGACGTGTAACGACGTGGGGCTAGCTCATTGGTCGCACGTCAGAGGTGCCCGCGCCATTGGATATGCAGTTCCCGCAGCACAGCCGATGAGCGAGCTAGACGAACGCTCAATGTGCTAGCTGTGCAGCTAAATGCGTTTTACACATAGGCTTCAGTAAATCAAGGAAAAGGAGTTTCCCCCCGGTCCTCCAGTAGGTGCTTCCTGTCGGTACACGATCCGTCCCACCAGCGGTAGAGACCCAGATCAGAGCGCTGGACATCCCTGATCATGATGGAGAAGTTTCCAGAGCCATCACTAAATGCCTTAATTCTACCATGTCTGTTATTCCAGAATCTTGGCTGATCATTTACTTGGATATCTACAATGAGCTGAACTGTTGTATTAATCTGACTCCAGAGAGCAGCTGAACTCGTGGTCAGGTTTGATCCAAAGAGAGCAGCTTCAAACAGGCAAGGCAGCAGGATTTCAGACTGCAGTTCTGTGGATAAACTGACTCTTGAAAGGAGCTTCTGTAGACACACATTATGACCTGTGTGAAAGATTGGACATGAAGAAGAGCTGGATATAGTCAAAAAATAAATCAAAATAACAAGGAGTGCAATAAAGGCAATGTATAGGTAATAGTACAGCTAATAAACATAAAACAAGTGTATAAATAATGTAATTCTTACTGCAGGATTCAGAGTTTACTGACCTTTAACACACACGACCTTTAACACACACTAGAAAGCAGCAGCACAACATACACACAGCAGAGAAACACAGTCCAAACAGCTTCATATCTCCTGTGATCACAGAAGATGCAATTAATGTGCAGTGAGGGGAGAATTTAAGCAAGCCACTTCCTGAAAATGCACTTCCTGAATTGCACGAACAGCAATCATGGTCAAGTTTGATCCAAAGAGAGCTGGTTCAAGAAGGCAAGGCAGCAGGATTTCAGACTACAGTTCTGTGGATAAACTGACTCTTGTAATGAGCTTATGTAGACACACATTATGTATGACCTGTGTAAAAAGATTGGACATGGAGAAGAGTTGGATCTAGTTGAAGACAAAAGCAGACTTTAAAGGATGCATTTGAAGAAATGTAAAGCTGATTAAGGTTTCAGAGACCTTACTGACCTAACAGGCCCCAGAAAGCAGCAGAGAAACAGTTCAAACAGCTTGATGTCTCATCTCATGTGAAGTCCATAAGCAGCAGGATAGAATAGTCTTCACATTTGAAGGTTAATTTGATAATTCTGAAACTGACAGTTTTTTTTGTGTTCAACTAATCAGATTTTATTTTATCTACACTATTATTTCTCAGTATTTACCTAAGAGTCAATAATAAACCTTACAGAGGCCAATGAATCATACACATTAGATTTGATCTGTCATTCTACATTTTGAAAGATCAAATTCCTGAATAAATACATCTAAGTTTCTGTTTTTAGCAACATGGCAGGAATGTCAATAAATTAAATTGTAATTATTCTAAAACTTTGACTTATTTACATTACATGGAAGTCGCTAATAAGTGACTAACAGTCGATTACATTCAAGGTATGTTTTTATTCAGTTCTTTGATTCCCTGGGAATTAAACCCATAACGCTGTCATTGCTAGCACAGTTCAACCAAAACTGAAAATTGTCATCATTTATTCACCCTTATGTCATTCCAAACTAGTATGACTTTCTTTCTGCTGTGGGATCTTTCAATCTTTTTTTGGTAGATGATTGGAAAGAAAAGTATCAGAGACAGGGGATACAGCGATGTCCTTTTCAGAGAGGTGGAGCTCTGTTCTACTTTATTGATTGGTCTGCACATTTCTCATTCACTACTGAGGAGACAGAGTGATACAAACGTTGGATTTCAAAATCAGGGGACAAGTTACTTATTTTCAAGTCTTGATTCAGAACGGACCAGAAAAAAAGAAAGTCACCCTTGCAAAGCTAAACTGGAAATAGACTGACGTGATGAGCAGTTTTAATTGTCTTTAAGATTCAAGTTTCACCATTTTTGTCAATGCCATTGTAAACACTTGACATCCCATTAAAACAGGATGAATATAACATTGATGCTGAAAATCAGAGAGAGAAAAAAAAAGAATGTGGAAAAAATCCAAACATGAGCTCAACATTTGTTTTTTAAACTTCTGAAGAAAACAAAACCATTAGATTAAAATAAAGATCAGACTGGTGGTGTTATTTGAACAAAGCAGAAGCACATAAAGTGGAAAAAAGCAGGATCAAGAGATGCCTTAAGATATCAGGGACCCCCATTAGCTTTCATCACATTCAACTATTTCTGCACTGAGTTTATTCACTTTCAGACAGATATTTAGATCTCTGAACGAGTACAGCAGCTGAGATAAATGGTACCGATTTAATATGCTTAAAGTAAAAAAAAAAAAAAAAAAAAAAAAGGGACATTCCCAATGCAGATGGAGTAAGTGACTAAAACATGAGCATATCTGAAAGCGTTCCAGACCTCTGCATGACATTGAATAACTTAGATTACAGTTAGTATGATTTTAAGCTTCTCAAAATTACTAAGGAAAAAAGTGCAACAATGGTGCAGAGATGTACCAAGTTTGATACTTCCTTTTTTTTGTCTTTGTATTTGTTTTGTGGTCTAGGAGAAAAAAAACAAAAAAAAACAAACACATTTTGACAGAATACACACGTCATCTGTGCTCCTTTATGATTAGTAACAGAGGACTTTCTTCAAAAAGAAAAAGGGTTACTGGGGAAAGGTGGCGGACCTTGTACAACCTAAGCAAAGCCCTGTAAGAACGGTAGGCAAAATAAAGATGACAAGTTGTGTCCATCTGTCAGACATTCAACTGTAGGGTCAAACACTGAACAGATCTGCAACAAGCCACTGCTGAAGATTAGAACCAAGGCCAAAAGAAAAGCGAGAGAAAAACAGAAGAAACATTCATCTCATATCTGAAGTTTTACTGTGAATAAGACTCCAACAACAGAAAAGGCTGATACAGTCTTTCATTTAGTCCTGTCCTCCTATAACAGTTGATGAAATATTGGGACTTCCTCCCTGAAGTAACATGGCAGAACACATCTCAACAGTGCTGCATAGACAGGGTCCACATCTGAGGGGGCAAACGTAACAAAGTCCTTTTTGCGTTTCGTTGGGAGTAGTTTTGATTAGACCATTACTTTCAGATGTGGGAAGTTCAATGCTCTTAACCCGACTGACCACAGAAATTCCCATGCGTCTTTCTTGTTCCATCCATTCATCCAACTGGGATAAATTTAAAAAGCAAAGTTAAAATGCAGAAAAAAAATTGTTAAATGAAAAACACTGCAAAAGGTTACTCGCTATTTACATACATTGATTTTTCTTTTTTTTAAAGACAAACAAAATCTTTACAGAAATTTTTTTTCAGAAAACAAGTCTCTTTACAAGTTCTTTTTAATCCTTTTGACTTTCCACGTCTCAGATTTTTTCCACGATTTTGTCCAGTTCTTATCCCCAAACGGGCCAAAAATCAAAGCATCGGTTCAATCCTGAAAATGAGTGGCTCTAAGCAGTGCTCTCTCTGACCACCAGTGGGCACTAATTACCACCAAACGTACGACCTCCTCCCCAGTAGAATCTCACTCTCGAGAGGCAGTGAGTGGGATTCATAAAGACAGAGAAAGAAGGGCGATGGTGAACAGGAGTGAGGCATGGACGCTTGTGTAGGAGAGGGAGGCGGGTCACCTGCCTCAGTCGTCGCTGTCCGAGAGGGTCTCGTACTGCTCTGACAGTAGCGGTGGCTCTCTCTCCCAAGCTCGCGTCGGTGCCACAGGGCCAGAGGCGCCACCCTGTGGCTGCTGCTGGGACTGCATGGAGGGAGATGGGCAGGCCATGGAGGTGGGAGGGGTACTACTGAGCATGCGCATGGTCAGGGGGTTATAAGGAAACTGCATGGAACCTTGGGAGGAGGAAAGAGAAACAAACAATCATTTAAATTTCAACAAATGTAGCTCTAACAAAACCATTTAATCTAACAATCAAGAATCAAGTAGCTGACCTGTGGACGACGGCCGGTCCTCCCAAGCCCAGGTGGGAGCCTGTCTGTGGTAATCACCCTCCGAATGAACGGAGGACACAGAAGAGGGACGCTCTCCGGCAGAGTATGCCTGGCCTGGGTTCGGAGACTTAGATTTCCTGCTGCTAGCTTTGCTTTGAAGCTTCTGCCTTCCTGCTGTGGAGGTAGAAAGATGGACAAGGACATCAGCAGTTTGGTCTTGAATGATATGCAAACATTCAGACTAGGGGTATTGATGATAACTGTGATCCTTAATTTAAATACTGGTGTCATGTTGATACTACATATAAATAATCCAGAGCCAGCAAGCATCTGCTTGACATGTCAATTAGGTGGTTGTACTCCAACCTTAACACTGGTTGCCACCCATCATTTTTATATTTACATTTACATTTATACATTTGACAGATGCTTTTATCCAAAGCGACTTACATTGCATTTCAAGGTACACGTTTACATTCTTATCAGTTCTTGCTTTCCCTGGGAATCGAACCCATTACCTTGGCGTTGCAAGCGCCAACGCTCTACTGTTTGAGCTACAGGAAGGCCATCATAACAGAAAATATGACGATGCAGTGTGTATTTTATCTGCCTCACAATATCATGATGGACGAAATGAGAGACGAAAGCAGGACACTACCTGCACTTGACAAAATCTGTTTGGATCATGTAAAAAAAAGTGTAAAAAAAAAAAAAAAGTGTAAGACTGAAGGAAGTGCCAAAATGATCCATAAAGTCTCCCTACATGCGTATTTTGAGAAAAGTCAATGATGGGATAAAAACATCGCCTC
The DNA here is from genome assembly GCA_030578255.1 of Tiaroga cobitis. Lineage (NCBI taxonomy): Eukaryota > Metazoa > Chordata > Actinopteri > Cypriniformes > Leuciscidae > Tiaroga > Tiaroga cobitis. Next base: position 28,784,822 of record CM060595.1, on the reverse strand, counting down.
GTCAACACTATGTATACAACGCCTTTTTTACTGCAACTTCAGCAATGTTGTCAAAACTAGCACTGGACAGCATACCTGAGGTAATTTTGTTACACTATGCGAAACTGCATTATATCTCATCGCTAATACTTCTCACCATTTATTCCCAGGATACGACCGATTGCTTTCCATATATCCATCTTTTTTAACGTATCCTTGAAAAAGGGGTTTGACTTGTCAAACAGTGGAGGATTTTTTTGTACCTCGACGATTAACTTCTCTGCAATGTCATCTGCCATTTTAAATGCGTGGGACCTTTAAATTAGAATGGATTCTGATTGGCTATCAGTGTTTTATCGTTCGACAGCTGGAAAAAAATCGTTCTGAAAGTGATCCCAACGATATCGTTCCTCATATCTTTACCGTTATAGTTGTGGTGTGAACTCTGTTACTCTTTAATATGGAGAACGATTTTTAGAATTATATCTTTATCGTTATCTTTATAGTTATCGTGCTTGGTGTGAACGGGCCTTTAGCCTTGTAATTTCATTTTCATGTTAATAAGCTGGCCCACAAACTCCTTTTGCAGAATGTTCTGTTTTAGATAAAGTGTATATTCATTGATGTGTATTTACAGTATGAACCTGTGTTAGGGGACGGGCTGGCCTCCTGTCGGCTCTCTGAAATACTGCTCATGCTTCCTGAAGTGTTTCCTGTCCCCAGGTGAGCCTGCTGCTGGTCCTCCTGCTTCTCCTCAATATTCCCCATCAGAGCCTTCCTGATGATGTCCTCCAGACCCAGATTACTGGCTGGATCACTAAATGAGTGGTTTCTAGGGTTTACACTGCCTGTACAGGACAACACACACATTGGAAAATTTGAGACTAATTTAAGAAGCGTTTAAAACTTGTGTCAAACTATGAAACATGAAAATACATCAACTGACGTATTTTAATAATACCGATAGTTGTGAAACTCACTTGATGATGTTACTGCTGGGAGATTAAAGATCTCTGTGCCTGGCTGAGCATTACCTGTTCAGAGAAAGGGCAAATGAGAGGTAAAATTAGGTGGCAATAATAAAAGACGTCAAATTATCAGTGCAGTGAAGTAAATATCCTGAGCTTGAGTGGAAATAGGTCTCTGACAAATGGGTTTGCACTTTCACTGACCGACTTCTGCTTTTCGGAAGATCTCCTGCTTTTTGGACATAACCATAGGAGACGTGCTCTCCAGTTTGGTGAAAAATGAGGGCAGGTAACTGCCACTGCCTGGGGAGCGCGAGTCAGTCCTGAAACAAAAGAAAGATCAAAGATCACACAGTGAAGAATAGGGTTGGCCAAAAATAACACAAAGACAATAAATAGACAACAGTCTGAATATTCAGGTACATGGGCAGTCCAGTTTGCTTTACTATTTAATTTTCGATTTAGTGTTTTTTTCCCTTAAACTTAAATGTAATAAAAAAAAAGTCTAAATAAAGGCTCATACACCTAGTAGTGCAGAGACAATGAGTTACTACCTCTGTTCGGGGTGCTCATGCTCTCGCCTCTGACTCTGCAGCATACTGGCCTCCTGTTTATCTAACCCAGAATAGCCCTGAGGAGGAGAAATGGGCTCATAGCTGCCCTCGACAAGCCCTCGACCTCGATCAGGAGACCTGCCTGGCCTGAGAGAGACAGAAAGATAAGAGACTGCTGCTGGGGCATTGTTTTCAGTGTATTAAGCATCTCACGCATTTTGTAAGGGTTTTTGTAAGCATTAAAGTGCCCCAACTATGCCATTTTAAAGTTTCCAAAATTTGTTTTGGAGATCTCCTACAATAGGTTTAGGCATCCAACGTCAAAAAACACTTTAATTTCTCACAATATACATTGCAGATCACCTCACTTCTCAGAGTCTGAAAACAGTTTGTTCAAAGATTTAGTCTCTCTAAACCCCTCCTTTCCGAGAGCCTACTCTGTTCTGATTGGTCAGATGGCCAAGTCTGTTGTGATTGGTCTACCACTTATAGCACGTGTCGGAAATGAAATGCCTATTATCTGAATTTCAGCTCCAGAGGTTTCCTCAGTGCTGGATACACAGTGATATGATATGAATGATCGCGTCGGTTTTTCCGTATTAATTCTAGTATTCAAGTCCTCATCCTTTTGAAGTGCATATTGGCAGTGCTGAAAACACTGTCTTCTCGAAATGTCAACAATACGAACCAAACTCTTCCAGGCCTCAGCTAAAACTACAGTGTTTGAAGGCGGACAAATTAGACGCCATTCACGGGCAGCCAATGAAGACCATAGGCTGGCATTATGCAAATGTATTACATGGTTACATACATTTGTAACAGGAAGTGAGACTGGAATTGCTGATGACTAGTTTCAGCAGTTCAGAATAGATTCTTTTAGGAGACAATAACTTTATTTGTAGTGCATTTTAAATCTTTAATAAAACTGAAGACATTTAACATTAACAAACATCTACATTTCACACTGCATGTGTAACAACTTTATATATAACTTCAGGGGCTTTTAAGAGAATGTCAGTCATTCTGTAACTTCAGCCAGATGTAGTACATACACGCTTTCTTTTTAAAATCCTGGCCTATAAAGATACTCTTGCACCGAAGGTAGCGTCATATTTAGAGATGGGGTAAAAAGAGCAACAACAGTGTGTGAAGTTTAAAATGGCATTTAACTTGAAGGATTAATCTGCTTCAATCTCAGCTTCCTACTTCACATATATGGGCTGCCCTGTAAATGTGCAAAATGGAAAGGCAGAAAACACTTTCTGAAACTAACCATATTTATTTTTTGGCAGTTTCAGAGCCTATAGCTATCACAGAGACAGACATTCAAGTACACCTAATTCAGTAATATATGTCAGGAAACAAGAATATTTTACCATTCCATTAAACAATGTCTTAAGTTCTTTGTGTTCTCAATGTTGGTTGGATGTGGACATACACAAATACGCACATACAGTATTGTTTAAAAGTTTGTGTTGGTAAGATTTTTGTAATGTTTTGGAAAGAGTCGTTTATGCTCACCAAGGCTGCAATCATTTGATTAAAATAACAGTAATATTGTGAAATATTATTAAAATATTTTAAAATGTAATTAATTCCTGTGATGGCAAAGCTTTCAGTGTCACATGATCCTTCAGAAATCATTCTAATATGCTGATTTGCTGCTCAAGAAACATTTATTATTATGACCAATATTAAAATTGATCTGCTTGCTGAGTGCTGCTTAATATTGTGGTGCATTTTTCAGGATTCTTTGATGAATAGAAGAACAGTATTTATTTGACATAGTAATATTGTATAACATTATAAATGTCTTTATCATCAATTTAACAAGTCCTTACTGATTAAAAATATTATTTTCTTTAAAAAAAGAAAATCCGTACAACCAATCCCAAACTTTTGAACAGCATTGTATGTGCATGCGTTCTTGTGCGGCTTGTGCGTGTTTCTGTACAAATGACTAATTTAAGTAAAATATTGGCTTTCATATAGCAATTTTGTTTTTGTCCCGATGGGTACCTGGCTCTTGGTTTATCGGAAGAGTTCTCGGGAGATACTCTGCTTGGTGGTCTCTGGTGGTGTGTAGTTGGAGCTGGGTTTTCTGGGCTATAGCGGTTAGGGGGTTTAACTCGACCTACAACACCTCCCATACCAGAGCTCTGGAATGTGGAGGAGAGTGAAGAGGAGGATGAAGAGGAAGGCAGCGAAGTGGATGATGGAGGATCCTGGCTCTTGGCAAAGTCTTGTGTAATAATGTGCTGTGAGAGAGAGAGAGAAAGAAAGTGAGGGCAATGAAGGAGGTGTGACATGTGACATAAGCATCAGGAGTAGGAGTGCAACTTACTGAAATATGGTCAGCGAGGGTCATGATGCGGTGTGTTTTAGGGACGGGCCCATAACTGTCTGCTTGTGAGGAGGGGGGCTGGAGGGGTGCAGAAGGTCCTGAATCTCCTGACTGCCTGTACCGGCTAATGTCAAACCTCATTCCTACACAACACAAGATCAGGTCAAAGAACTGACAGAAATGACACTAGGGCAAATCTCACGAAAGATAATTTGTATTGATTTATTATTAATTCCAATTATTATTGATTGTGATTGTCATTACCGTAAGTGCATTTTTATTGTAACATTGTAAAACAACAAAAGATTTTAAATTAAAGGCAGTATATAAGAAATAAAACCACAATGAATGAATGTTGAAGAAATAGGATTGAAATTTTCTTTGAGAAAATGTGAATGTGGCCGTAAAATGTCTGTCACAAAAAATAGTGTTACAATGCAAAAAATCTTCTAAAAAGTAATAAAATATATAATATATATATTATATAAGTTTAATTTGCAAAAAAAAAAAAAAAAAAATTGATGGTATGATATAACCTGGATATGTTCCTAACATATTTCATGAGATTCACCCCATCTACATGCTCAGTTTCCGGGCTTGTGGAGGCTTCAGGGCTTTGAAGTCTCACCTGTGGTTGGCTGAGAGATCTTTTCTGATGGGAAAGGTCCTTCATTCTTCTCTTCTCTCAGGGCTGGAGAGTTAGCAGGGCTGATCACCTCAATTCCCCCTTGAGCCTCATAACGACTGGATGACACTGAAGGACATGCAAACATGCTGTTATAGCCTTGTAAGTAAATAAAGCTGGTTTGTTAGCGAGAGAGGGTGTGCCATCTACACCTTTAGCACATTGTTTTCAACCTACTGAGTAGATTACAAAGTTGGCATTGAAGCATCCTTCTATCAGACTTTATAGTAAGTCACAGAAAGAGAACAAATTTCATTCCCGTGGTAAGAACTTCACTCCCTATAAATGGAATTAACCTGTCAAATCTGAGGTCAGAGGTTTGCCACTGTTGTCAGTTTTAGTTCCAGCTGGATCACAGGTTGTGCTTTCTAGGTTTCCTAAGACTATTAGGTCTCATGGCCTCAATGGCACTGGTCATCCCATTAAGTGTCCTGTTAATGCCTTCTGTTGGTAAATCCCTAAGTTCATGCCTTGAACTTGTCTTACAAGTTGGCTAATTTCTTAAATCATTCTTTTGCCTCTGAGCAGGATATATAAAGATGTCAACGCCATTGTGTTCAACTATCACACATCTAACTTATGGTGAGACTCTGTTGAAGTGACTGCGGCAATTGCTTCCTGTTTGCTCTGGTTTGTAGTATGTAAATTACTTTTAAATGTTGAAAAGTTTGGGGTCGGTAAGAATTTCATTTTTGAAATAAATTAATACTTTTATTTAGCAAAGATACACTAAATGGATCAAAACACTGTAAGGCATGTATAATGTTACAAATGTCTATGTCCAATAAATGCATATTATGCATCCCAACTGTTTTCAACATTGATAATAATAAGAAATGTTTCTTGAGCAGCAAATAATCATATTAGAATTATTTCTGAAGGATCACATAAGTGACTTCTGTCAAAAACATTTAAAAATATTATTGATCCCCAACTTTTGAACGTTCGTGTAAATTTGAGTTATGAACTGTGAAGTGTTACGTGATTTCTAGTTTTAATACATTGATTATCATTATTACACAAACTGTAATTATTATAAATGTAATTCATTATAATTAAACTGTCTATCTGATGACACTCACTGCTGCTGGAGGAGTCAGAGCTCTGTGAGCCTCTCTCACGGGAATCCTTATCTGGGGCAATCTGGCGTGTGATGATGACATCAATGAAGTTTGCAGCAGTTATGGTGGTCTTCCCATGCGTGCGCAGCTCCTCCTCCATGCGTGACTTCGTGGGTGGGGCTTTCTCTTTGCTCCCTGCAGCTCCTCCACCCTCTGCATACACAGAATGGGAAGGTTTCCCACCAGGAAGTGACACGTCCCCATATGGCGATTGCATGGAACGGCGCTCCACCTCCTGTGACTCCTGTGCTGCCCGCAGTGATGACATCATGTCATCATCCCGGGAGCTACTGTTACTATGCTTGCTCTCCTTGACTTTCGCAACATCCATCTGTGGGGCAGAGGCAGCAGCGTCCACCAGGGCGGCGAGGGCGTCAGCTGCATTGTTGTATCGGGAGTTGGCTTGAGCTGCAGATGCTTGAGAGGGCATTTGCCTGGACAAGCAAAAGTTCCACGGTTAATAGAGAAAAACGAAATTTTAAAATCTACAAATCAACAATTACATAAAAAATAAGAACAAAAAATTAAATAATAAAAACAAATAAAATATAAATTATTTAAATATATAATAAAAAATATAAAAGCTCATACAAATTAATATACTAATAATATAATAAAAAACTACATAAGCTTATAATACAACAAGTTATTGCAATCATATCATTTGTTTATAAAGCACATTACAACTGCACATGCAGACCACAATCACCATGCAAACATTAAATACAAATACAATAAAAAAATAAAAATAAAAAAAAAACCCAAAACGAACTATTAAGTAGCACTTAAAAACAGCCACTCGAGTGAGGCCAAAATTGGAGAGGCAATCAATCTTCTAAGCACTCAAACGCAGCTAGGCCGGCGTGTTCGGAACTAATTTCAAATATAGCTGCGAGCAGCGATTACGGGCCCAAGCCGGTGGCACCGCAACCCTGGTGCACCAGGGTGGCGGTACCGCCGGGCCACCCTGGTGCCTTTATGGTTATTGTGCACGACGTGTAAAAACGTAACCCTGCTTTGACTGTCGAAAAGAAGTGTGCTGTAGAGCTTGCATCAGTGTGGGCTCTGCAAAAGTGCACATCGAGGGCACATATCAACTACAAAGTATGTGTGAGCAACCTTCTGAAACCTAAAATGAAAAATGAGATACCCTACCCTAAATCATGGATTTAACGGACACATGAAATAAGTACACAAGACTGAAAATTCATAGTGTGCCATTTGGGACAGGGCCTATGATCGTGAACCACAATAGCCACTTCTATGGATTTTGCCCGGCCATCATTTCCCATGTTCGATTTCTGTATTTGACCGATTGTTTACCGTTGCTGACTACTTTCTGCCTGCCCCGATCTGGATTGTTTATTGGACTCTGATTCTTGCTGCCTGCCTCGGCCCTTTGCCTGTCAACCTGGTTTGTCTCTGCCTTTTCTGTTCTGCCCTGTTTGCCATTGCTCACCCTTCCTGTTTTCACCATTCTTAATAAAAAGCTGCAAATGGATTCCCCTGGCCTGACCCTGCCTCGTTACAACACATATGCTGCATCTGCTCGCTATCTGCCGAACGGCTCTGGTAGTTCCGCTTCAGCACTGATGATGTTGTAGGAATAGTGCACGATTGGTCTGGAGTATTCAGGATTTTTTATTTTATACAGAAATAATTTATTTATAATTCAGATGAGAATAAAGTTAGTGTTGATTAAAATAAAGGAAAACAAATATATTAATCTGAAATATAGCACATTCATTTTAAATTTATTTAGGTTCAATTACCAAACATACAATCTTAATTTAATTTAAAGCAAACAATACATTTAAAATATATGGGTCGTATGCATATTTGGTAATTAAAAAAAATATATATCCAAAAAGACAAGGCCTTAAACTTGAACAAGGGTTAAGCTCTTGTCACTCTAACAAACACAATGATTTAGCATTTTGAACGAATCGGTTGACTCAAAGATTCAATGACCAATCCATAAGCTGCGTCCCAATTCGCATACTATCCGTCCTAAATAGTATTCGAAAATAGAATTAGTACGTCCCAAATCGTAGTATGTTGAAATGAGTGTTCCAAGGAGACCTGGATGGTCTACTATATCCGGTCAGAATCCGAAGTGCAGATTGATGCACACTCTTAACGGCTGTTATTGCCCACAACCCATCGCGCGTTGGACGAGGATTCGGTTAGAACTACAAACACGAATGAAAAGTGTTAAAAAAAACTACAGACATGGAGGACGCGCGAGTCCGGCGGTTATGTAGAGTGGTTTAGATAATGGGGTTTGAGTGATTAATTATCAGTATCTAACCTGACGAAAATGTATTTATTCAATGTTGGCTACATTATATTGCATCTGCAGTAGCATTGTGAACGTTTGTAAAGCGTTTAGCCATTAACTTTTAAATGCATCATTATATTCAAATTGCAAACACATGAGGAGAGTCTCCACATGAAAGACTCACGACTGGCAGATGAACGTGCGACAACATTTCTCTCCGAAACGGTAAGAAATGAAATTAGATTGAATGGAGGATTTTAAATGTGACAAGATCAGATGATTGACAGGGCGGCAGTTTATGGTGACAGATGCTCGCGACTGAGCTGTCCGTTAAAGATGACGAAGTAGTATGTCCCAAAGCTTGCCTATACTCTTTTGCTACACACTCAAAAGTATGTACTTTTTCTTCTCAAAAAGAGTACATACTTTTAGGGCGTAGTATAAGTAGGCGAATTGGGACGCAGCACCTGTCTCATTCATGAATGACTCTGTCGTTCGAACGAATCGTTTGAACGAATGAATCAATGACTCGCTCATTAAGACGGTCGCCTGGCGACACCTAATGACGGTTTAGTGTTGTTTAAAAGTATCATTCTTTCCAACGATTGTTAATTAACTCATATTTAAAACAATCTCATAACATGATTTAATGCATTGTTATTTTTCAGTGTAAACGATTTAATTTGATCACCCCTACCTGTAACAGCCATTTAGTGTCTTATTATTCTAAATAATTGAATTTGTTGATCAAATTTACAAATTAAAAATGAAAGATGAAGCATACATTTAATAAGACTAGACTAGGGGTGCCCTGCAGATATTACAATATGCAGATTTAAATATACCATGGCCCCCCACCGTCAATTTGATGTGTGTGTGTGTATAATAAAATCATTTAGTCACTACAATTAAAACTTGAACGTGTTTGCTTACTAAATTGTGAGCAAAACGGAAGTTGCAGCAAAGATCAGCAACAGGAGTCAAAATTCATTCAGCACTAGAGTGAAGGGCTGACTGAAAAAAATGATGACGGAATATTTTGTGTAAAAGCGCCTATTTAAGCGAATCTGTCATTTACTCTTTTGTTGTTGTGTTTTCCCTGAAAACCGGAAGCAATCGGCCCCCGATATGGCGCTAATTTTAAAGTGACACTAAAAAGTATGCGGCTGGACTGGCATTCATAACGCTGCGCGTCCATGGCGACGAGCGAGCAAAACAGAGCGAACGTTTTTTCATTTCTACTTCCATAGAAATTCATTCGAGCGCACTGCGAGCGCCACCACTATAAATATCCGTGCGGACGTCCTTTACTTTCACTTTTATATTAGCAATTTAAAAGCCCTCGCTGGTGTCACACGTCGATCAACCGGTGGGAAAAGATCCTCACAGCCACATACCTAATATATTTATATTTAATTACAATAGCCATACCTAATAAAAAGTTTTATGTACTGAGTTGATATCATTTTGGACACAAGAGGGCAGTATAGCCCTATGTATTACTTGATGTATTTATTTTTTAACTGAATAGCGCATTCTGGCTGTTTTTAAACTTGTACATTATTCTTAAATTGAAAACAAGAATAAAATGGGTTTAGTTCTGATATTTATAAATTTATAAATTTATCTAGAAATAAATGGTGCATAATTATTTTTTTAGAAGATATGAGGCTTTTAGTGTTTACTTTTTTGACATGACTTTAATCCCTCGCCATAGCAAAACAATTTGAGATATTCAATAGCCATTCACAATTTAGCTTCTTTAATGTATTTTCATCATGTTGAAAAAGTTTGGTTGGAATTAAATAAACCACTTAAGAGGAGTGGGTAAAAAAATCAGAGGCTGATTTTGCCAAAAATCCACATTCAGACCAAAATATCTGACTTCTTTTCGGTCGTAGCTAATTACGGTAAATTAGAAAGTTGTCCGGCTCGAAGAGTACAATATACATATCGAGTTTTGTTACTATAGATAAAACTAACCCCCCTCACTTTTGTCAAAAGCATTTAGAAAGTGACACACTTCCTACTGCCAGTTGGTGGCGCTATAACCGGGGTTGCGGTGCCACCGGCTTGGGCCTGTAATCGCTGCTCGTAGCTATAAATATATATACACACACACACATATACACACACACACACACATACATACATACACATATATATATATAAATACACACATATATATGTATATATGTATATATATATATATATATATATATATTATATATATTATATATATATACATATATATGTATATATATGTATATATATATATATATATATATACACACATATATATATACATATATATGTGTATATTTATATAAATATATGTGTATATTTATATAAATATATATGTGTATATTTATATAAAGATACAGAGAATATTACTTGCTTTACCAGATTAGAATGCTACCTTGAAAAACAATAATTTAAATTAAATCTCACCCAATAGAGAAATCCCCCTGCCACCTCCTCACACAGGATTGTCCTCAAACAGAGCACTAATCTGTTTATTTTTAAGTTACACATTCTACATTGACTAAAACACTTTTGATGTCTCTTTTTTAGAGTTTTTTTTTACAGAAAAAAATATATTTGTAATTCAGATGAGAATGAGGTTAGTGTTTTAAAATTACAAAAGGAAAACAAATATATTTAAATATAGCACATGAATTTTAAATTCATTCAGCTTCAATTACCAATACAATCTTACTTTTATTTAAAGCAAAATATACATTTAAAAGATGGGGGTTATATGCATATTTTGTCATTAATAAAATGCAAAATTAGTATGCAAAAAGACAAGGACTTAGAGATTTCTTTATCCTTTAATGCAGGAAAAATCATACAGCCAGCCAGGCACGTGCACACATAGACATCAAAAGGGGCTTAAGCACCTGCCCTTTTTATTCCTGGAGAGAAAGTGCCCTTTTTTCTGGGGTGCTTTTTAAAAAAAAATTTTTTATAATATATATTCCTGTTTGCGCACAGCTTCCCTGTCAAACAAATATATTTATTTATTGAATAGTGTATCTAAATATCAGGTCAGGAGTTCTGAAGCGCCGATCAGAGTAAACGCGTCTGCTCCAGTGAGACGCTTTTGGACTTTGAGCCGAGCGGATAAACAGTCCGTGAGGCGCGCGCGGTTCAAATGAGTTTCGTTCCGCTTTTGGCACATAAACATTATAGAACATTTATCAAACTCGATACTGATATCTAGTATTGACAATATTGACTCGAACTAGATATCGTTTTATCGAGAAAAATTATATCGCGATAATGAATGAATGAGCATATCAATTTAAGACGTGGCTAAATGTAGTTTATGGAAAATCCGGACGTTTTTATGACTTTTTTATGGCCTAAAATTCTTATTATTAAAGTTAATGACTTGCATACATCAAGAGTCTTTCCCCCTGAAATGTAGAAATCTAAATTGGTGAATTTAGAAGAAATCTACAGATGCAAACAGATGGAGGATAGTAGGTTTAAAACAAACTCCATCTAAATGTGGATTTTGAAGGTTTTATTTGATGATGATGATGATGATGATGATGATACAGTCCTCCCTCAAATGTGAAACTAAGTCCATGTCACCATCAGGTGTATCAAATATATACTTGATTGAAACTAGTAGCATAGAAAACATGCACATTGTGGCATGGTTTCCTTTGCTGCTCTATAAACCTATGAGTTTGAGGAAGATAAAATTAACTTTTTAATAATTGTTTTTCTTTAAAAGTCAGAGTTGTGTTAAGATATTTTTTGTTTTAAAAAAGTAAAAAAAAAAAAAAAAACGTAATTATGAGAAGTGCCCTTTTTTTCACTTGAGCCCCTGCCCCTCAAAATGTCTGTGCACGTCCCTGCAGCCAGCCACACACACACACACACACACACACACACACACACACATAAACACAGACATCAACCCTCCCCTCCCCTCCCCTTCCCTTCCCTTCCCTTCCCTTCCCACACAGACACACACACTCACAGAGAATGGCAGGGAGCACAATAAATCCATTCAAACTACAATATCTGACTTTCTGTTGCTCAGAGCTAATGACTTTAAATTAGAAAATTGATCGTCTTGATGAGAACAAAATTCGTGGCAAGTTTTGTAACTGTAGGTAAAACTAGCAAAGTTATAACACACTTTATGTGTCCTTTTTTAGTCATAAAATTCATTTCCTCGCCACGGCCAAACCGTTCGAGATATCAAAAATCCGTCTGCAATTTAGCATCCTCAATGTCTTGACTTCATGCTGACCGAGTTTCGTGGTGTTTGGATTAATTCTCTAGGAGACATATATCAAAAATAAAAGCATGCATTTTCCAAACAACCCATAATAGCTGACTTCCTGTTGAGCTGTCGTAAAACTTAGAGCACGAAAGTTGTTCGGCCCGATGAGATCTAAATATGTACCGAGTTTCATATTATTACATGCAAGCATGTTTGATATATGGACAAGTGTTCGAATCTCGTTCAAGGGGGCGCTGTCGAGCCCCCCTGCCACGCCCGGGTACCAGCTTCAGCCCGGCCCTGATGGCCGCGGTTCTGACCTGTGTGCAAAGTTTCAAGAGTTTTCGAGCACGTTAAGGGCCCCAAAACCTTGAAAAACAAAAATAAAGGCATTCTCACTCAGCAGACAAATCCCCCTCCCCTCAAACACACGGAGAGACGTAGGGTCAGAGAGAGAGGAAGAGAAAATTCTCCAAAACATCCACTTTCAAACCAAAATATCTGACTTCCTGTTGGTCTGAGCTAATGACAGTTAATTAGAAAGTTGTCCGGCTTGATCTGAACAATATTCGTACCGAGTTGTATGATTGTAGGTAAAACTATAAAACTAACACCCCCACGTTTGTCAAAAGGTGGCGCTACTGAGCCCCTGCACCACACCCATTTCTGAAACTTTGCACATGTCTACTGGCTAATAAATGTGATGTGTCTGTCGAGTTTCATGCAATTTCAAGCATGTTAAGAGTCTCAAAAGCATCAACAAAGAATAATAAAGTTTGATGCGTTGCCACGGCAACAGTATCTAAGATATCAATAATCCTTTCACAGGTCTACATCTGCCGTGTGCTTACATTATACACATAAAGTTTGAAGCAAATCGGGTAAAAATAAGAGGGTGATTTCAAAGCATTTAGAAAGTGACACACTTCCTGCTGCCAGTTGGTGGCGCTATAACTTTGACTCACAATAGTCCATGTGATCGTCCTCTTACAGCGAACACACTGCTGAAGTTTCATCAAGATCAGTTAATGTATGCAGAAGTTATAACACACTTCCTGTTTCACGTTTCTCGCCATAATTTCGTTTCCTCGCCACGGCCAAACCGTTCGAGATATCCCCTGGCAATTTTTCATCCTCAGTGTCTTGACTTCACGCTGACCGAGTTTCGTGCCGTGTGTTTGAATTCTCTAGGAGGAGTATTTCAAATTCCATTGCATGCGTTTTCCAAACAACCCTAAATAGACGACTTCCTGTTGGGCTGGGGTAAAAAGTAAGAGCATGAAGGATATATGAACCGGTGAGATCTATATGTGTACCGAGTTTCATATTATTACATGCAAGTGTGTTTGATTTATGGACCAAGTGTTCAAACCCCGTTCCAGGGGGCGCTGTCGAGCCCCCCTGCCACGCCCGGGTACCAGCTTCAGCCCGGCTCTGATGGCCGCGGGTTCTGACCCGTGTGCAAAGTTTCAAGAGTTTGAGCACGTTAAGTGCCCCAAAAGTGCCAAAAAGGTAGTAAAATAATAATAATAATAGTGCGGAAGAATAATAATAATCCTTAGGAAAACAATAGGGCCTTCGCCTTTTCAAGGCTTGGGCCCTAATAATAATAATAATAATCCTAAGGAAAACAATAGGGCCTTCGCCTTTTCAAGGCTTGGGCCCTAATTATAAAATAGAGGCATGGCAGGACACTACATAAAGCCAAACACGACAAGAGTGAATACAAAAATCAATTAACTCCTGGTTTCAAAGGAAGATAAATTTGTGTATTGACGGCATAAAAGTGCCATAAAAAAAAAAAAAAAAAAAAAAAAAAAAAAAAGAGATAATCAAGCCCAGAGGTGGCATGTGCAAAAGGAATAAAATAGGCTCAATAACAGAACCCTGAGGTACCCCACAGGTAATAGGTGCTGATAATGAAAATGTACCAAGCTTCACCGAAAATTATCTGTTCTCTAGATAAGGAATGAACCACTTTAAAACCAACCAAATGTAAAAATCTGGGCTGCAGAGTTACCTGAATCTATGATTATGCGAGGGTCATTCACGACTCGTAAAAAAATGCAGATTTCTGTGCTGTGACCCACCCTAAAACCTGACCAAAATTGGTCTTAAACCTCATTCTTCCCAAAAAACGACATTAACTGTTCAGGAACTACCTTTCTAAAAAAAAAATTAAGATGCAAGGTAGCTTTGAAATGGGCCGATAGATCTTCAATAGTTAATATAATACAAAAAAGTGTATGTGTGCATAATCAATTTTAGTAATGAACTAATTTATTAGGCTGATGTCAAGAATAGTGTGTATTGCTCACATGAGTGGGGTAATGACGCTCTTAGTGTTGGTGCCCTGGAAGATGCTCGGCCGCTGCTGGAGGACGCCCTCCTGTGATCGCACGGAGGGTGAGGTGGAACGCAGGAAACTACGGCTGCCTGGTCGGCCAGGCTGTTCAGGACCTGCAACATAAACAGTGATAAATCCTGAGAACACTGGCAGAATAGCTCAGTTTGTTAAGATGGAGCAGAGTGGATCATTATTGGTGCCATTATTTCCTTCAATGTGTAAATTATTCTTACCTCCACGCATATATTCTACTGCGGCGCGTTCCCGTTCTCTCTGATCTCTCTCTCGCTCCCGTTCTCTTTCCCTCTCACGTTCCTTCTCTCGCTCCCTCTCCACAATGGCTGCAGTGGCACTATGATGGGCAGGATGTCCTGTGGGGAGTGAAGAACAGGCAACACAAAAAACAAACAAGGGTTTAAAATCAAACGGGCCCCTTACATTTGCTGTAGTTTGATGGGGCCAGCTGTGTTACTGTAAGAAAG
This sequence comes from Tiaroga cobitis, assembly GCA_030578255.1. Classification (NCBI taxonomy): domain Eukaryota; kingdom Metazoa; phylum Chordata; class Actinopteri; order Cypriniformes; family Leuciscidae; genus Tiaroga; species Tiaroga cobitis. The sequence continues at coordinate 28,769,815 of CM060595.1, read as the reverse complement.
GGATAGAAGACAGCTCCATACTTTCAGTGATGCGAAATTATTGTGTGGATATATAAATGGATTAAATAACTCTGGAATTATCTATTCCAGTGGTTCCCAAACTTTTTAGAGTGGTGTACCCCAAAGCATTTAATATCCTTCTGCATACCCTCTCTTCCACTTACACTGCTGTCACACCTTTCCCATTAAGGTACAATATTTGCTCCCTTAAATTGATTTTCAGGTGCATTTTTTTCCCCTTTATGAAGACAAAAAAGTTTTTCTTACCCTATAAAATGTATGTGTCATGTTTGTCAAATTCTGAAAATTCCATTAATTTATTGTTTTATTTATTATAACTAAATCAATAATTTCAATCAAATGAAATCAGTATAAACAAAAGCCATCTTTCCACTGCAGTGGCAACAAGCTACATCTAGATGTATTTACACAGTTTTATGCTGCTCAGAGGTGGCCGAATGCAATTACAATATCTCATAACATTATTTATGCCAATGTTTTAAAAATGTTCAACAGAGAAATATGAAATGATGGTAAAAACGAAGTGATAATTTTAAATATTAAACTAAAGCAAGCTACTGTCTCGATGAGTGAGTCATCGAGTCATTCATTCAGTAATGAAGCAAGTGGCTATACTTATGAATGGGTCATAATTCGTAACGAAACATCGAAGTGTTGGAGAAGCACAACAGTTCTGCTGCGTCTTTCATTGGAACTATTAATTTGTTGCAAAATAGAGCAAACTATATTGACAATACTATTTACAAATGTACGTCACTTTATATTAGCTTTTTGTTTCTTGAACTGTTGTATAAAATCAATGTAACATTTGGAATCGTGGGTATATTCGATTATTGAACATTATAATATTGATAATATATGAACATTAGAAACAAGAACTCACACAGGGTATGTTTCTGTATTGAAGAGAGTTTGAGTCTTTAAGTACTCTCTGTATCTATACTTGTTCTTCATACTAGCAAGTGCTAAATCCCCCCTTTTGCAAAAGTATATTGTCGAGAATTACTGTAATGTAGTGCGATTTGCTAAGGCAGAGACTCTGTATGAAATTATCATATGCACTGACCACAAAATCACAGGTGATTTGATTGGATGTCATGTATTTTATCTTTTACAGTATTACCATTTTCCTATTTTTATACTAGGTGCGCCATTTTGCTCGTTACAAATACATGCTTAGTTTTAATGTTATTTTAATGTGGGGGTAAAATTAAATGAAAAAGGCAAAATTCAGCATTTTGTTTGCGCACTCCTTCGGTCACTTCAAGTATACCAGTTTGGGAACCACTGATCTATTCAATACACTTTGACCCATTTTATATATATATATATATATATATATATATATATATATATATATATATATATATATATATATATATATATATATATATATATATATATATATATATATATATATAAAGTATTTTATCCCTTTTCCACAGAAATGGTGCTGATTCCTGTGGGTTGGTGCAGAAACAATGATGTAACTAACAATTACACTACAAAACCTGCTCACAAACAAACATGCTTCATCATTGTCTTTGTTTAAAAGTCTTAGAAGAATATCCAAAATATTTAAGCTGTGTCCCAAATTACGTACTATACACTCTGCACTTATACACTATGTACTCAACCGTGTAGTGTATGAACTAGTTTATTTTGTCTTTCAACATCGGAGTCTGATAGCCCCTCCCCCTCCATACGCAATTAAAGCTGCGTAATTAAAGTGCATGAAGTGTCCAACGTATGGGTACTTAAAGTGTACTTTTTCTTTTAGAATTTTCAGTGTGAACTAACTACTCGCACTATTAATACTACAAAATGGCATTGAATAGTGTACAAGTATGCGATTTGGGACGTAGCTTTAGTGTCTTGGTCTGTGAAGTGTGTATCGCTACATCAGGTGCTTCTAGTGTTCAGGTGCTTTGTTGGTTACAATCAAGCAATCAAAGGAGCATAGCGGTGGATCTTCATTTGATATTAAGAACTTGTGTTACATGAGATGAAGACTGAACTCAATAGTTTTCTATATTTGTTGTTTTTAATTATATATAGTGCAGGTTACTCCCTAAAAGTATTTTGCCATGGTGAAATGACATGACCCTGACTAAACGTCAGAGAGAATCCTCACGCTCATAGGCTGCTGCCTCTGTAGATACGCAAGTAGCTTGGTGTTGCGAAGAGTAAAAATGAAAAATTTTTTTTACTAGTAACACTGGTATCGTGCTTTACCAGGGAAGACAACAGGAGAATCAGCACTTGTAGGGCCGAGGAAACAAAAAAACTTTGACAAGACAAAAAAACTACTGTAAACATTTATACAGCATTCACAAGGTGGAAAGATTTGATGACACAGAAAATCCTGAGTAGAGATGCCCAAGAAAGAAAGAAAAAAAAAAAGCTTGATTTATTCTTAAAGGAAACCCAGGTATTTGTATGTACCGTATGCACTCTGTATGTAAAGACATGGACAAAGTACATGGAATTATGTTAAAGATTAGCTGTTGCAGTACAACACTGACACGGACTCATTCAATGAGCCATGAAATGGTTCTAAAAGCATATTCACACAGAGAGCAAATATATCTAGCAATTACTTTTTGTGATTACGTTCTCGGTGTGAATAGATGTTTAAAGACAAGCTTTAAATATGACACAAATGAGGCCACATTTGCCTACACTGCATGCACAGGTGGGCAGGTGCAGCCAGGATCTCAGGGGAGGTAGATGTAAGGAAGTACTTGCAGCAATTGGGAGTTCGACACTTTCGTTGCCTTTTTAATTCCGACTAACATCCCACATATTTCTATGTACATCTTAAGATACAATCTGTTCTAGAACATATCATGCAGACAATGATAACAGCAGTTCTCTTCGTTCTATGTAAAAGTTAATAAGCTCAACCTAACCCCTCAAAATTGTACAGAATGTGTGTCAGCACCCACAGAATTCAGCAGGAAGCCTGCTAAGTTCATTAAACTGATCTGAAACCCAAGGTCCAATCCAAGCGGGTGTGATATTAGTTTCCCATCTTGGGTAATTTGATAATTACGGGTTGTACAGAGGTCACTACTTCTAACATTCAGGTCCAGACGGGTAAAAAAATTGGAATTGGGTCAGTTGGACTCCGGACTAATTTTATCAGGTCTGTTTGGGGCTGGGTTTTTCCTTTTAATTTTTTTTTATTTATGCACATCAGGTGATTTGGCCAGGTACAGATTTTCAGGACTCATGCTGTTTTGAATATTTTTACACAGTCATCACAATCAATTCAGACCAACTCACAAATCAGGTGAAATGTACTTATTTTTGTCGTGACACAATAGATTTAGTAGTAGCGCACTGCCACCGTAGTGGTGTAGAAAACGGCTGTAGTTAGTTTTAGGTGGAAGAAAGCATCTTTAATAAAAGAGCAGCAGCGAAGGGGCAAGTTTCTAAAGCACCACCACCACCAGGACTATATGGGGAAGTTTAGGTGTTGGATAGGAGAGGAGGAGTGGGATCCTCACCTGGAGATATGGAGGCAGGGTTGAATGCCCTAGGAGGGAAAGGGGTCTGAGGTCCAGGGATGTAGGCGATGCGGTCCAGGGAGGGGGAACCTGTCCCCCCAGGGTGAGGTAACAGGATGGTAGGTGGCATCTGGGCTAGATCAATTATTCCTTTTACAGACAGAAGCAAAGGGCCAGAGGGTGAGCATCCACAACCAATCAGCTTCAACTTTACTTAGAGCCAACACCCTCTACTGATCTTCTAGAAACATCTCATGACTAAAACACTAGAAGAATTTTAAAATTTGAATGAGCTCATCAATAATGAATCAAAGGAGTTCAAATTACAATAACAGGATAGGACAGGGCTGAAAGCTGGTTTCCACAAGCTTTTCACTCTAAGCAAATTAACTAGCAACTAGAACTAGCAATATTAAAGCAATGTATTTTGTGAATTTAGACAGCAGTACCTGCTAAGGGTCTGAGGGTCAAACTCCTTCAGAATCTGCTCAATTATTAAGAAACTTCTTATCATTTTATGCAAAATAATGTCACATTAAACCCAGGTCAAAGTTTAACAGGTAACCTTGTTCCTGGAGATGTTACAATAGGATGCAGAGTGTAACTAGAAAAAAGGGGGGCCTCTTAACAGGAGAGTCAACAGGACATCTAAGGAACAGCCACAGCCCTAGATTTAACAATCGCATTGAACTCAATGAATTGACAGCGTGCAAATAGAATTTGTTTAAGGGTCGTTTGCTTCTGATGGTCTGGAAAAGGTTGCCACTAGTTCACACAAACACAATATCTACTGACTACATTCTAACTTTGATCCCTTCATTCACTGTCACAAACACACACACACTTAGACAATCATGCCTTTACCTCTAGCTGGTGGGTATGGGATGCCAATGGACGGTTCACGTGGTGACAGTCCCCTCGCAACATCAGGGCGTGGTATGACCTGCATCTGCTGCGAGGTGATGTAATCGTTCAGAATGGTTTGCCGAGTGTTCTCCATGGTGTACAGCTGGTAAGTGTTGGGGTAACCTGTAGGCGACGGTTGCCGTTGGAACATGTATGCTGCTGAGATATACAGAGGAAAACAAGGACGAGAGGTGAAAAGACAGCTGTTCTCGTCTTGACGTCAATGGTGCGGATTTGCCACAGTAGAGTTGAGCAGGAAATGCTATTACCTAATGCATGAGAGCAGGTTGAAAAACCAAAACATGATGTTTACCAATGAGATAGGAGTAGTGCTTTTAAGAGAGAGTCATTACTTAGAACAATCAATTAATTTTGTGGTCGACGCATGAACTGTTTTTCGTGCAGGCCTGTTTGTAGGAAGCATGGTTTCAGAACAGAACTAATTCATAATTCACTAATTTTCTAGACCTAGGGAAAGCGTAGCCACATCTCATGCATTCTGAGTCTGATTAAGAAATGCAGATTTATAAAACAACTAAGGTTGTACAATGTTTTGTATTTTGTAAAATACTTTTTAAAATTAAATCTTCATTGACATTAAAATGTTTGACATTCTAAATTAAATGTATAGGATCTTAATGTGAACAATTCACCCTTGCATGTTTCATTTTTTTTAACCTCGTAATTTTTAAATCCAAATATCATAACTGGATTATCAGATGAAGACGACAGACTTTTCTCTGGTGACCTATGCTGGACTCTAATCTAATTTGTTTTCATGACTCTGGCCCCTGGAAAGATCCCATAATGCCTTAAATTACCTGGGTCCAGGACTCTGTGGTGAAAGGTGAGGCTGGGGTCCAGGTGTGGCGCAAGGTGAGTCCGGTACACCTCTCCAGGTACCACAGGTCTGTGGTGAGGGTCAAAGGGGCTGTGAGAGCCATGAGGGTCAGCCCCGGAAACAGGTGACTTGGCGGGAATACTGTCTCTCTGGGTTGGTGTCAGTGCGCTCTTCCTCTCGTGAGAAGCTGGTTTACCTGTTGTTATACTTCCTATTTAAGAAAAAAAAAACAGCAAGATGTCCTGTGAAACTGACTGCTAGACGTAATCTATAGGAGCAATAAAACGTTTTGAGTAAATAAAAAGAAGCCAAAATGAGAGATAAGGCATTCATACCCTCTTGCCCTCGCAGTAGGGGTGATCCTCTGGATATGGAGGTGCTTGTGTATGTAGGGGTTCTGCGTGCATTGCTGTCATCATACATGCCTGGACTGAGCTGAGCTTTTCCCACCTCTGTGTGTGTGGAGCGCAGGACAGACGTAGAGTTTTTGTGTCGGACTCGCTCGGATGCCTTAACATCTTCGTACCTGGCCCTCTCGCGCTCGGCCGCCTCGATGGCAGAGTGTGAGATCTTCACTGGGCTTGTGATCAGAGATTTAACATTGTGCTTGATGGCCGACGGGTTCACAGTACTGCTCTCATACTTCAGAGGAATACCCTGCATAGATGTGGAAAACAAAACAAAACAATGCATGGTGAGAAAATTAGAGGGAGATGAAGAGAAACTGTTCTCTTAAGACATTCAAAGCCATCTTACTTTTGACTGATCTGAATGTGATATGAATGTTCTTCATAAATACAGTCCTGGTCAAAAGTTTGGAAACTATTTTTAATGTTTTTTTAATAAGTCTCTATGCTCACAAAGGCTGCATTTCTTTGAAAATACCGAAAAAACAGTAATATTGTGAAATATGATTACAATTTTAAATAATGGTTTTCAATTTTAATATACATTAAAATATAATTTATTTCTGTGATGCAAAGCCAAATTTTCAACAGTCATTACCCAAGTCTTCAGTGTCACATGATCCTTCAGGAATTATTCTAATAAACTGATTTATTATCAATGTTGGAAACAGCTGTGCAGCTTAATATTTTTTTATAACCTGTGATACTTTTTTCAAGACTCTTTGATGAATAAAAAGTAAAAAAAAAAAAAGAACAGTACTAAAGGGTCAGTCATTTTTTTATTTCATTTTTTAAAGAAATGAATAGTTTTATTCAGCAAGGATGTTAAATTGATAAAAAGTGATAGTAAAGATTTATATTGTTAGAAAAGATTGCTATTTTGAAAAAATGCTGTTCTTATTAGCTTTTTATTCATCAATGAATCCTGAAAAAAGTATCACAGGTTCCAAAAATATTAAGTAGCACAACTGTGTCCAGCAACACTAATAAAAACTAATTATTAAATCAGCATATTAGAATAATTTCTGAAGGATCATGTGACACTGAAGACTGGAGTAATGATGATGAAAATTCAGCTTTGCATCACAGAAATAAATTATATTTTAAAGTATATTCAAATAGAAAACCATTATTTTAAATTCAAATAAATATTTCATAATACATTTTTTTCTGTATTTTTTGATAAAATAAATGCAGGCTTGATGAGCATAAGAGACTTCTTTCAAAAACATTAAAAATAATGTTTACAAACTTTTGACCAGTACTGTACATTTCAGTGTGGGAAACAAAAACCTAAAATCTTGTACCTGAGCAATGGGTCCTTCCAGAACAGGAGTTTTGCTACTATCTTGGGTCTCCTTACGGGGAATCTCATGAATTGAGCGGCCCGTCGCCTTTATGGTGTTCACCCCCTCGTATGGTTTACCTTTCGTGATACCTCCCTCAAAAGAGCGTATGGGTGGACTTTCCCTCTTGATCTGTTTACCGTACTTGGAGGCCTCATCATAGACTTCAGCAGATGTTCTTGGAGTTCCTGAAACACAGGGAGAGATCATTTAGAAATTCCCTTAAATCTTGTAAAAAAAAAAAAAAGGAATAATTATTAATATTAATGAATAGTTTTCTCCAGTATGTGGTTGTATTTAGCATTTAAAGCAAAAGCCTAAGTTGGACCAGATTTATTATTTTAAATCCTTTATATTAAAACAACTAGTCTTTAACTATAAATATTTTTTTAGAAAAATATTACATATTTTCAGGATTGAAGGAAGTGTGGTGGGTCAGCATTACCTTGCATGATGGATCCTGCGAGTATGGATCGATCCTTAGACTCGTGTGGACTTTCTCTCGGCAATGCTCTGCTGATCAAACCTGGCAGAGAAAAATGTCTTTAAAAAACCCCATTGGGAAACATTCTCACTTCTTCAACTCTTGTGCTTCATTCTTCTCAGAAAAAAGCACATGACAACATGACAAACCTTCATAAGGTGCCGTATCACGTCCTGGGTGTCCAGGGGACCCCTCCATGATGTCATATGTGCGCTTGAGATCATGCCCCATCCGTGGGCTTCTAGTGCCCTCTCTAGGGTTCTTAATAGCTGTGGGAACATAAAGCGAGATATATATATTATTATAATAAATTGAACTAAAAATATCAATAGGCCATTTAAAAAAAGACTCCTGGTAAGCTCTGGCGCACCATAAAAATAGAAACTCTTGTCGCACAGTTAGCAAATATGTCATTTAGCCCTTGAAATGAAGCACTTCACCATCTGACTTCACTTGTGCTGTGGTGTGACTAGGGCCGGGCAATATAACATAAAAATGATCACTTTATAACTATAGCTTTTTGACAATATTCGATATAATAGAAACCAAAAATAATTTTTAAAATCATTTATCATTACAAATATAACATGAATAATATTAAATATCATCCAGTCCAACTGGGAAGCAGATTTGGCTCTGACCGTCAAAAGAGAGGATGTGTCCGCTTTTGCCTTCGTAGATGACGTGAGCTTTAGAATGGGCTTCAGCTCGGCTCTTCTCTGGGCCGCTCAGGTCCTCTGTGGCCAGTTTAGCAATAGTGCCTTTCAAGAGATCCACTGCTACACTGGACTGAGACAGGGCAGGAGTGCCCTAGAAAGAGCGAGAGCGTGAGAAATACTTCACAACTATAAATGAAAATTAAACAAATACTACACAAAAGGCCTATAATAAAAGGTACCTGCGTAATGGAGCCACCTCTATACGTCAAGCCCTCTGGGCCTTTTCCAGGTGGCCCTCTCATGTCCTGAATCTGTATGGGTCCTCCTTGGAGCGAGAGGAGAGAAAGAAAAACACTGTTCAGTTTGTGTTTGAGTTTGAGTAGTCAAATGTTCTGGAGCTGCTTCTATTTCACATTCATGACAGAGGATTAACTCTTTGATTTTAGTCATTTTATTGTAGATTTGATCAACTCACCTCTGACTACTCCCTCATACTGAGCTCTGGATAAGAGACCCTCTGCCTGAGCACTCTGTCCACGTGGAGAACACTCCTCCTGCTTAATATATGACACTAAACACACACACACACACACACACAAACACAACCAGGTGTTTAGAGTACATAAAGACCACATGAGGTTATCATAGCGAAACTCGACCACAAAAAGCACGATTTGAAAGACTAGTTAAGCTGAGCTTGTATTAATACTCTCCGAACCTCTCGTTTGCCTCTCACCAGGTTTGGCAGCGTCTTGCTGTCTTGGCAAGCCGAGTGAGATCGATCCTGCTGTGGTCTTGACTACCTCCGGTACGTACACAGCATGTGTTTGAGACGGAAGGTATGTTCCTGGCGTTCCCTGAAGGGGATGGGTGGAAGAAGACAAGTCAGAGTGGAATACCAGGAAAACTCCTGATCCTCTGGCCTGATCCCATTTTATGTAGGAAGCATTTAAACTTAGCAGAAGCACCACAAGTCTTAAATAACAACCAAGCTGAATATAGGAGCTGAATAAACAAATAAGGATTCACTATCATACATTTGTTAAATGAAAAACAACAACAACCAACAACTCTTACCTGTGAAATGGAGCCCCCCTGAATGAAGGAGGGCTTGTCTGTAGGTTTAGAGGTGGGAATGAGGGGCGGAGGAGATGGAATATTGGGCGGCCTGTGGCGGGAGAACGTCATGCGGACATCTGAAAGGTTTTGAGCAGCCTGGTTTGGTGCTGGCTGAAGAACTGTGGGAATAAAAGGATAAGAGAAACAAGGATTGAACAGAGGCGGGCAAAAGAGGATCACTCTTTATCCTCACTTATACTACGGGGATGTTGAATGCTTGAATCTGATTGGTTGACGAACATTCTTAGGTGTGCAATTATTTTCAGGGAAACGCACGGCTAAAGTAGTTCCAGGCAGGTCTTGACTGCATTACAGTTCCATATTACTTCGCCAAATGATTTCCGTTATTTCAAAGGTCTTTACAGCCCACAGAACTAAAACCCACAACAACACTGCCCGAGCAAAAAAAATATAGTAAAAAATAGGATAAAAAAAGACAAATAATTTCAACATTATTTGCCACAAAATTACGTTTTATTTATTAGTTATTATGGAAAAGTGCATATCTCTTCCTTGCGCTCTCTCTCCCACTCAAACGCACACACATGCAGTACGGAAACACTCTCGCGTTTTGTCACTTTATCAGTAAAAAAGTTTAGCAAATTTAAAGCTACATGACGTTTCTCACTAGCGAGGTGCACTGCAAATAAACGTAGTTTCGATATTAGTAAACGCTGGTGCTGAACACTGTTGAGAAATGCACAGTCTGAGGTAATTCACACACGCTTAATCTCTCTCTCTCTAATAACTGTATTAGACTGCTATCAGTGGCTTAAGTCTCTGTTACTAGCTCTAAAATGAGTAAATGGTAAATGGACTGCATTTATATAGCGCTTTCACAGACCCAATGGCCACCAAAGCGCTTAACATATTGCCTCACATTCACCCATTCACACACCGACGGCGGTGTCTGCCATGCAAGGCGCCATCCAGCTCGTCGGGAGCAGCTGGGGTTAGGTGTCTTGCTCATGGACACCTCGACACTTGGTCAGGTGGAACCGAGGATTGAACCACCTACCTTCCGGTTTGTAGACAACCTACATGAACCACTGAGCCACTGCCGCCCCGGCTTGGAATGAGATGCGTAAGAAATTAGTCCCATACACAAGAGCGTTTAACCCTCTGAGGTCGGCTATCGCGCCGGCGCGATAGTCTCGCTTTTTTCTTATCAGTGCAAAAGAAACTCAAAATACTCTGTTGATTTTGATCTAACATATTAAGTGTTGTACATCATTAGATACTGATAAGTGTCTATTTTTTTGTGGATACTCACAATAAAAACAAAGTGTTGTGCTTTTCGCCAAATAAAGAAAAACAAACATGATGCGCGCTCTGCCTTCTCTCTGTCAGTTAAGTCCATTCTGAAACACGTCCGAAAATGAACTGTAATTCCGCGAATACTTGTCATACAGGCACGAGTGTTTTTCCATAATGAAGCTTGAACTCTCTTTTTTTAAATGAATTAATTTATATAAAAAAAAACAAATATTCTCAGCTTATGTAATCTGTATGAAAAGAGAGAGATGTCAGTATTTTTCTTTCCAGCTCATTATACCTAATAACGCGTTAATGTGCCACGCCCACGGAGAGCGCGCGCTATTCAAACGCAAATGATCTAAGGCAAGCCATTCAAACATGCCAACGCCCACCAGCTGGATTATAAAACACATCGTGTTTAGTAAGTATCTTGTACAGCTGTGTACACAGCAAATCCTTTCGCTGTGAGGAATAATACTATCTAACCCTAGAAAATGTACCAGAAGTGCTGGTAGTTTCATTTCGAGGAGCAACGGATCCAGCTGATGTAGTAAGTCATTTATTCTAGTGCTTTGTTCTAATCGCGATATTGAATAGTGTCTGACTGTAAACCGCAAAAAGACTGTTTAAATATGAATTGCGTGTCTGTGTGTAGGCTAAATGATGAGTGAACGGCACAGGCGCGCGCGCTTTGTTTACTACAGTTATACAGCGCGTGTCTGTGCCGTTCATTCACTCTCGCACCTACATTAGTAAACGTTATGTTTACATGAACACATACAAACTATATTGCTATAGCCTACTAAGATTTATTTATTTATTTATTTAAAAGGGAAAATGCATATGAATGAACATAGCTTTTCAGCACTGTACATATGCCAAAATTAGCCCCCAGGGTATTTTACATTTGTAGTCCCATGTGAGGTCATCAAACAATACCTAATAACACAGCTAAACATTTAATTTAAACATGATTCAACTTAATTTAAAAGACACACAATTAACAGCAACATATAAGAAATGACACAATTAGTAAACCGGGCATCTAATACGGCATACTCATACATGACGGACACACACATATAACATGTACATAGTAAAGTGCTACTTAAAGTGCATTAAGTGCTTTATCAATTTCTTAAGTGCTATTAGATGCTGCAAAGTGCTGGATCTAGTTTGGTATACATACATATACTTATACAGTAATACAATGAACCATATCTATTTATTAGGGCTGTAACGATACGCGATATAAAATCGAAATCGCGATACTCAGGTCCACGATCCTGTATCGCGATGTGAGAAGGCAGAATCGCGATCACACCCCTTCCAACTCCCAGAGTTATCCTTCCTGTCCAGAACCAGGGCTCGAATTTCGGCGCGGGTATTGCGCATAATTCTAATCATTCCCGCAGGTCTCCCATTTATAATGCGGGAAATTCCCGCAATCGTAATCCACACAGATAATAAAATCAAATCATTCTTTTAACAACTATCTGCCAGACGCAATTTCACAAACAGCGTGAGTGGTCAGCGGTGCCGCGCGCGTCTTCTATCTCTTCTCTCATAATGTGTTGTGCAAGGCAGGCGCTGCATGCGGCGATAATACACACTCGCCTTTTGGAGTCGGGACCATAGACTGTAAAAGTCTTTTTAAGTCTTACCAGTTTAAACATTCAAGCAATTTTAAACTAATCAGTGCTCGCGCGCTCTCTGAGAGATTATTTTCTATGCGCACATTCATAGAAAATCCGCCTCAAAAACAGCTGGCCAGTAACTATTTTTCGCGGATTATATTGCTTTAACACGCAAAATTGTCAATTTCGGTCTTTGTGAGTAGGCTATACTCTAAACATAGTCGGTTTTGTCTTTAATAGGCATAAAACGCATGCCAGTATAATGAACACAGGATCCGTGCACTAGCTCTTAAAGTGACGGAAGCCATATGTGTCTGTCATTAATTTTGTTGTCAAAAAAACAAAAGACGGCTTTAAGTTAAAGGAATCAGGATTAATAGCCTATGCATTTAATTTATTCAGGACTAAAATACTACCCAGTGTTATTTTCCATTTGATTACTTTATTCAGTTTCTGTATGTGAATACTAGTGTTAGACCTATTCAAAAACTTTTCTCTTTAATTGTCTTTATTTGTATCTTTATTCTATTGTATTTATTTGGCTACTTTTTTCAATTTAATTAAACAATTTAAATCAAGCTTCCTTGTGATGTGTAAATTCTTAACAACAATATTACCCCATTGTAAAAATGCAATGAGCGTAAACATTTAGGCAAGATAAATGTAATAATTTTGTATGGAAAAAATTTTCTTCTCTCAAAATCTCTTTTTTTCACCACAAGCCCCGCCCCCTCAAGCCCCGCCCCCGTGATAGAATCGCGATACGAATCGAATCGTGGGTCAAAAATCGTGATACGAATCGAATCGTAGGTTTGGTGTATCGTTACAGCCCTACTATTTATCTAAATTACAACAATTATCATTAGTGGGCACATATTTGATTTGTTTTAAGCCATTGTTTAAGTTGGTTCTTAAAACAGGAGAAGGTCGGGTTTTCTCTCACAACAACCGGTAGTTTGTTCCAGATCTCTTCCCCCTTAATTGATAGTACATATAGTCCGAATGCTGTATGTCTGTAAGGCACCACACAATCACCTCTCGTGCAGGCCCTGGTTATATTTCTGCCTCCATCCATTGCTTTCACTTTAATGTAGTCCCTCAGTGGGGGTGGGGCAAGACCATGTAAGGTCTTATATATAGCACAGGCATATTTGAGCTTTAAGAAATTTGCAAAGCTTAGTAGGTTATATTTTTGTAATATTAAGCAGTAATGATATGAGAGTGGTTTCCGATCTAAAATTTTTAGAGCTTGTTTGAAAAGTGAGTTTTTTTGAGTGTTGTGACGTTTGTAAGTGACCAGTTTGTAATACCATATTCTAGATGAGAAAGGATCATAGAGTGAAGAAACATTCTGGCTACTTTATGTGACAGGGATGGTCTAATGAATCTAAAGTTAGCAAGATTAAATTTAACAGTTTTTGAAAAGCTTTTTATATGATTTTTAAAAGACAGTGTTGGATCTAGTACAATGCCAAGGTATTTAAATTCGTTTACTAACTGTAGTTCTTCTCGATTTAAAAATATATTTGAGCGAGTCCCTTCAATGTGCCGCTTCGAAAACATCATACAGACAGTTTTTTTAGGGTTCAGTAGTAGACATGATTTAATGAGCCACTCCTGTACACGGCTCAATGCAGATGTAAGTGACTGAGAGGCTTCTTGAACAGTTTTTGCATGTGTAAAAAGTACTGCATCATCTGCATACATTAAAATATTGATGTTTTGGCATACAGTAGGCAGCTCGAGTAGATGAGTAAAAATGAGTCGAGCAGATTCAAACTAATGAATCCTTACCTTTTTTTAATACGCATGATAAAATGTATACTTTTTACAAAGAAATACACTTGAAATATTGTTAAAATTGTAATTGTTGTTGTAATTGTAACCTATTTGTAATTGGTTACAATTTCTAATTGTAAAATATGTATAGGCTATATAGATAATTTCTTTTGTCCTTGCATTCTTTGGGATCCTGTGACACACCTGTGTGAAAGGGCTAATTAATATGCAGCTCATTATGCGGCACATTATCCGGCCTTTGTCTTCTCAGGTGTGAACACGGCTCCACGCATATTGCCTTTCCAAACAAAAGGTCTCAAATAAAATTTAAATCAGTGTATGTTTTTTGTGTAAATGATTAGGCAGGATGATTTTCAGATCATTTTGAAGCAAAAATTCTAGGCAACAACACTCATTAGTCGAAAGTCTTGTGGACACATATTTAGTATGTGTTTTGTGGCCTTATTTCAGACAATTTAAGTTTTAGTTTTTTCAATAACCATGCATAAGCAATATTCTCTCAAAAATACAAACATGTTTCATAATTGTTGCTGAGAAATTACGGTAGCCCAGTTTGTGCTATATTGAGTGAATTTACACCTTTGCCATTAACATGTTTATAAATAACTGAAAAAAGCACAAATGTCAGAGCATGTCAGAACACCTCAAGGACCCCAAAAACCCTTAGACCTCAGAGGGTTAAAGACAAAAATCTGACAAATGTTTTGAGATACATCATATGAACAACGTTATGAGGTGAGGTAACCATAGTATAAGCAGAATAATTGACTCCGGGCCGTTGAATTACTAGAAAAATAATGCACACCCGAGGTGTAACCTCAATTTATCATTATCACAGTATGCACAAACTGCAACTGCATGCTTTTCATAACCACGCATACTCTATAGGCTCAGTTTGGACACACACCTTGAATTTTTTTGCAATAATTAGTTTGCCCACAAGGTGACAACAATGCCCTGGCCCATTGTTTTACAGTTGAAAAAGAAATAGCAAGCAAGTGGAGATCCAAATAAAGACACAATAGCACAGAGCGAAACATATGCACGAGTCAGCGCAGAGCACAACACGTATTCGTCAGTTCTATACAGAACTGTATTTTTTAAATTTGCTTAATAGAATTTATATATATATATTTATATATATATATATATATATATATATATATATATATATATATATATATATATATATATATATATATATATATATATATATATATATATATATATATATATATATATATACACGCACTGAACAAAATTATAAACGCAACACTTTTGTTTTTGCCCCCATTTTTCATGAGCTGAACTCATAAAAAAGGCCATTTTCTCTCAAATATTGTTCACAAATCTGTATAAATCTGTGTTAGTGAGCACTTCTCCTTCGCCGAGGTAATCCATCCACCTCACAGGTGTGGCATATCAAGATGCTGATTAGACCTCATGATTATTGCACAGGTGTGCCTTAGGCCAGTGGTTCTCAAACCTGTCCTGGAGGACCCCCAACACTGCACGTTTTCTTTGTCTCCTGAATCAAACACACCTGATTCAACTCATCAGCTCATTAACCCATGTGATAATGACCTGATGAGTTGAATCAGGTGTGTTTGATTAGGGAGACAAAGAAAATGTGCAGTGTTAGGGGTCCTCCAGGACAGGTAGGCTAGCCACAACAAAAGGCCACTCTAAAATGTGCAGTTTTACTGTATTGTATTTACTGTATTGTGGGGGTGAAGGGTAAAAAAAAAAAAAAAAAAAAAAGGCTGTTGATTGTGGCCTGTGGAATGTTGGTCCACTCCTCTTCAATGGCTATGCAAAGTTGCTGGATATTGGCAGGACCTGGAACACGCTGTCGTATACGCCGATTTGTGACCAATATTTGAGAGAAATAGGCCTTTTGTATACATAGAAATAGTCTTAGATTTTTGAGTTCAGCTCATGAAAAATGGGGGAAAAAACAAAAGTGTTGCATTTATAATTTTGTTCAGTGTGTATATATATATACACACACACGTGTGTGTGTGTGTGTGTGTGTGTGTGTGTGTATATATATATATATATATATACACACACACACACACACAAGAGATATATATATACACACACACACACAATGTAGTATCGCTTTCAAAAACCAATGTCACTCAAGGCTGTGCTTTGAACTGCACTGAGAGTCGTGCCTAACAACGATCTTTAGTCGTGACGATTTACAACGGCCTCTCTTACCTTACTGCTTAAAGGGTTAGTTCACCCAAAAATGAAAATTAAGTTATTAATTACTCACCCCCATGCTGTACCAACCCCGTAAGACCTTCGTTCGTCTTCGGAACACAAATGAAGATATTTATGATTAAATGTGAGAGCTGGATCACTCCTTCATAGGCTGCCTAAGGGAATGAAACTTGACGGCCCAGAAAGTCATTAAAGAAAATGTTTAAATATTCCATGTCACAACAGTGGCTCAACTATAAGTTTATCAATACTTTTTGTGCGAAAAAACAAACAAAAATAACGACTTTATTCGACTATTCCTTTTCTTCCTTGTAGGCCTGAAATGAGACTTCAAGAGATTTCCACGACGCGCACGCGCGAGAACTTAACTGAAGTAGTTGAAGGAGATCGCAATTCTCGCGTATGCGTCGTGGAAATCTCTTGAAGTCTCGTTTCAGTTCTACAAGGAAGAAAAGGAATAGTCGAATAAAGTCGTTATTTTTGTTTGTTTTTTCGCACAAAAAGTATTGATAAACTTATAGTTGAGCCACTGTTGTGACATGGAATATTTAAACATTTTCTTTAATGACTTTCTGGGCCGTCAAGTTTCATTCCCTTAGGCAGCCTATGAAGGAGTGATCAACCTCTCAGATTTAATCATAAATATCTTCATTTGTGTTCCGAAGACGAACGAAGGCCTTACGGGGTTGGTACAGCATGGGGGTGAGTAATTAATGACTTAATTTTCATTTTTGGGTGAACTAACCCTTTAAAGGTGGGGTAAGCTATATTTGAAAAATGCAGTTTGAAAGTTGATCGGACCGACACAACAACAAACGTGTAGTCAATCACCATTAGGGGGCAAATGACGGTGGAGAAGAGAGAACGAGCAAGAGCTAGATTTGTAGAAAGACTACAGACAGATTTTTTTGTGCTTCCTTGTCGTTCGTTCATCATCTTTGCTTTATTTTTCGTGAAGCATTATTTTGTTGCGCTTCTGCTGCGATAAATATAGACATCTACTCTTCAGGCATGTGATTGGCTAAGGACAAAAAAGCAGGAAAATATACTGAATTTACGTGAAGTTTACGTGAATTTGAATTTAAAGTATAGTAGTCAGTGATGCGCGGGTCAACGTATAAAGAACCCGCACCCGACCGCCGTTTTCAACTAACCCGTCCGCAACTCGGACTGCAAAAAAAAGTATGAAAATATTGTACCCGACCCGCTTCCTGACCGCATTTTTTAAAAGTAGTAAATGCTCATCGTAGCGTCATTGGGCCATAACCGTGTAACAACACAGCATCGCAAGAAGACGTACACATAACAAAGCCAGCATCTTTCATTATTTCGGAGCTTCCACTCCCCAGTCTTCACCTTTTCTCTTGCCGCCTCCATCTCTCTGCAGTGCTCATAGACATGGCCGTGAACGAATCGTTCTTTTGAACCGGTTCTTTTTAGTGAACCGGTCGAACCAGTAGCTACACTAAATCGAACTGAATCGTTCGAAACAGTTCGCGTCTTGCGTCAGTGCTGATCCACAAGTTACTAAAGTTACTCACTTTCAGACATGCCTGACAGTCCCTCCGAATCGAAATAAACCAATTTCCCGAAGTATATTTTACTCCAGGAACAGTTCACTGAACTGAGACATGTTGGTGCCACTGCTGAGAGAAGTGATGAGCACGAGCAGCTGATACTGCGCATCCGCGTAGCCTACCGAACGCACAGGTACAGTGGTTCTCGGATCACCAGTACAGAACCGAGAACTGTTGACTGCGCTTGTGTGTCATCTTCGTGCCAGTTATTCAGCCAATAAAGTGTAGGCCTATATATTTCATAGAAAATTATGTCTAGTACTATATAAATACAAAGGTTTAATTTGCATCTTTTTTCAAACGACCCGACCGACCGCGACCCGAATATCATGGCCTACTACACACAACCTACCAAACTTCTGCAGGAACTGCATAAGACCTTTCACAAAACTGACCAGCTTAATATATAAAAGTCTAAAAAACAACACTCAAAATAAATAGCTGGTTAAAAGGAAAGCTGACCCAAATTCAGAGAGCCTCAAACTAAACCCCGAATAAAGCCAGACAAAGAAAAACAGGCCAGAGTCTAATCTGAAGCTCTTAGCACGAAGAGAATGAACTCTCTCTTCACCGCTGCTCACTAAAAGCACTTCTTTCCTTTTCACTTTCCAGACAGCCCAGTCTTTCAACTCATCGCTTTTAAAATATTGAGCCGTGAACCCCTTCTGTCTCCTGCAGTGTAAAAAGCAGGAGCCTGTTAACTAGAGCTGAGATGGTCCCTGTGGTTCTTTAGTGCAGGGTGTGATGTTCTTATGCTATAATAGCTTATCTGTATCAATTGTACGGTTCAGGATGATTCTTATCCACAAATAAGAACAATTCAGGTCTAACAGTACAGAAGCCTGCCTTGATCTTTACATGATTCATTCTCTCGTTCAGAGCTTCTGTTTTAATGCCTGAATCAGACTGGCCATGTGATTAACTGGGGATTGGGGAATGCAGTTGAGAAGTGAAAGATTGATCAAAAGTGACAGTAAAGACTCTTAAGACCCTCTCACACTGAGCACGGCACGGAAAAGTTAAGCGAATCGCTGGCGAACTGAGCTCTCACACTGAATGTGAAATGATTGATTGCCTTCAGCTAATTCACGCCTGCACGATAGGTGGCACTGACCGAGAATACATTTTCCTCATGTATGCATCTCGTAGGTTTTCCCATTTGGCTTTAACATCGTCCACTGCACAACATACAACAGTAAATTTATCTCGCCCGGTGTGAATAGCCCCATAGGGATCTATTGTTTCGATTCAAGAGCGTCATCGCGCCGTACATTCGCACCGTTTAAACGCGTTCAGTGTTTACATTGTCACAAAAAAATTAGTTTTTAAATAAATGCTGTCCTTTTGAACTTTCAATTCATCAAAAGAAACCTGAAAAAGTGTCATATGACACTGAATACATTTATAAAATAGAATAAGGTTATTTTTAAATTGTAATAACATTTCACAATTTTACTGTATTTTTGATCAAATAAAAATGTATTCTTAGTGAGCCTTAGTGAGCAAAACAAAGTCTTACTGGCCCCAAAAGTTTGAATACTAGTGTACATTATCATCACATGACAATATATATAAATATTAAATTATTTTAATAAAAAAAATATATATATATTTACATAATAATAAAATATATATTTTTTATTTATTTAAGTAGTTTGCTATTCTTGGAGACCAGTATGTGTGATATCTCTGGTTGTTCTGTCAATCAGTTGTATCACCAGTAGTGGTCGTGTTATTGATGTAGCATGCATGTAGGACACAGAGAGAAAGTTTTGTTTACCAGGTCAATAATGCAAACATCAATCATTCCGCTCAATCTAGGTCCTCACAGTAGAGGTCACTGAAGACCGAAGTCTCGTACCAAAGTTCATCATGAAACCTGATCATTGTTCCCCCCACATCATCACAAATCAAATAAACCTGCAGGAGCGACAGTCCTACCAAAACATTCCGTTTACTTGAAGTACATTATTTTTTCTCTCCCCAATAGAAACGTCCAGTGTGATCTATAAGTGTTTGTCTCCATGAGAACAGTTTCTAAGTTGTAAGGGTAGGGCTGATAAGAGAATCAGTCACATGGACTGAGCCTCGTGAGAGCTTCAAGGTTTCCTTCAGGAAGAAACTCGCTGACCTGACTAATAACAGCTATGTATCTTACATGTTCCTCTAAAACAAGTAGAAGCGGAGTCTTTTTTTCTAAAAAAACTTTTTATTAATCAAAGAATCTTGGAAAAAAATGTAATGTATACTAAAAATTCAGCTTTGCCATCACATGAATAAATTACATTTTAAAATATATTAAAATAGAATACAGTAATTTAAAATTGTAATATTTCTCAATATCACGTTTTTATTTATTGTATTTTTGATCAGCCTTGGTGAGCATAAGAGACTTTTTTCTATATTGCTGACCCCAAACTTTTAAAAAGGTAATATGATGTATGATATGATAATATAATAAAATAATTGTCTTGAGATTAAAAAAAAAACTTTATGGATTTTTTTTCCACTGAGATAAAACACTCAGAGATGACGTATTCTTTATAGGGTTCGTACACCTTTTCCAAGGTCAAATTCAAGCACTTTTCAAGCACTTTCAAGGTCCATTTTAAAGCTTTTTCCAGCAGCTTATCCACCATAAATTACATACCAATACATAGTAAAAATTTCTATTTAGCATTTTTTCCACATTAAAAGAGATAATACGCAATAAACAGCCAAAATTGTGTCTCGTAATAGCAGAAGGATCAGAAATTGAAGCAAAACACAGGTTTTATTTTTCAAAATGTTGTTGGGAGGATTTGATCCAAATGACATGCAGTAGGGGTGGGCGGTATGACCAAAATTCTGTTTCACAGTATGACTAATTTTATTTCACGGTAACGATATATTTCACGATGTAGTTATTTATGCATGTAGTTATTCTCGAAAAATCGTTATAAAGGGCTTTGTATACTAAATAAACCCAAATCTTCTCCTTGTTTGACTTTTATTTGGCAAATAATTTATTTGGTAAACTATTTTGATAGCTAAATATAGTGAACAAAACACACTCATCAACTTTTAGAAGAACTTCCCCCAACTGACTGATATTAAATACAACTCATAGCTGCAATTAAACTTTAAATAAAGTGTTGCTGAATACATTTTTCAATCTCATGTTATTGCTTTACCTCATCAATCAGTTTATAATATCTAAATATTTTATTTTGAACTATTCTATTCATAATAAATTAGTAACTTCCTTTTAATTTGGTAGGATAATATTAGCAATACTATTATGTTTAAATGTGTTCCCCGGTAAAAATTTTTTGCCATGTCTGCTTAGGGACTGTTCGTTATTTATTTAAGGGGCCACCGGAGGAGATTTGAGATCTGTAGTCAAAAAAGACTTGACCCTCCCTTCGCCAGCAATACTTTTTTCTATGACCCTCCAAAATGATTATGAAAAAAGGCATGACCCTTCCCGATTATTTATAGATTACTTCTAGGCTACTGGTTTGCTCTTGGCAAAGATGTTCAGATAGCCATTCCATGATAAACGACTAAACTCCTGCTTTCTCATCTTGCTAGGGCTGTAACGAACCTACAATTCGGCTCTATCACGATTTTTGATTTGAAGAAAAAAAAATCATGTTTTCGGTCCTGATGCAGTGGTGACACGTTCATGTAAAAGGGTGGCGCTGCCAATAAAGTATCTTAAAGCTGCCACAAAGAACCGCAAAAGTAGGCTAATGATTATGAATAATATAGCAAGGGGACATTTTAATTAAACCAGTCTTTTCAGTGTCGGCTGCAAAAATGTAAAGGTGACGATGCTGACTCGCGATCTTAGCAGTATTGAACGCGCCAGAGAGAAATGCAGTCTGTAGTCTGTTTTCTTTCGTTTTGAATTGTTCTGTTAAAAAGTAGACATGTCAAGCTTTCTATATACTTATCAGGTCTGTGAGGCAAGTAGCCTACCTTAAGCTATAGGCTGAGTTTTGGTTCATTTATTAGACGAGAGTCCAGTTCACGTCACGCGCCGGCGCCTGATGATTTTCTACTATATTTACTTCTAATTTATTAAATCCAGCCAATTGGTTGATAAAACATTGATTAAAATTAAGATACAATTAATAAAAAACGAAATTTACTTTGTGCTTTCTGTTTTAAAGTCACTTTCAGAGCGGTCATGTCCGTAACGGGAACTGTCACGTCCGTCACAGTTTTTTTCCCCTCATAAATGCGAACACGAAAAAAATAAAAATAATATTTTGTGTTATGCATATTAACAGTCTCAAACCAGGACAATTCGATGGTTGTTTTGGTTATGTGGTTATTTCGACATGTGTGCATGCAACAATCAAGATGTGCATTTGTAAATCCAGCTATATTTGCTTCTTATTAATTAAATCCAGGCAATTGGTTGATGAAAAATTTATTAAAATTAAGATACAATTTATACAAAACGAAATTCACTTTAAAGAAAGGCTTTCTACAAAACACTTAATGAAGTCAAAATCATGTCTGACAATGTCTCCCGATATATTGCGTAGGCTATACTTTTCATAATCAACATAGATGGAAAAAAAACCCCATTATAATAAAGATTAAACTAACTGCGCTTATTATGGCTACAACACACAGACTCTATTTGTACAAATTGCTGCACATTCATTTAATTCTGAATTTTGCACACAAGTTGAAAGGCATGTTTGTGCATAGTACAACATATATGTAACATTTATCAAGTTCACTGATAATTGTGCATGCATTTATTAATCATTACGATACTAAAATCATAATAAAGTAGTAGGCTTCCCTTTCAATAATCCAAGTTCGCGGTGGCGCTGCCATTTTCGTCTTTCTTCTGTGGATTTCTTCAGCTCCTGAGTTGTCAAATTCAGATTGATCGACAAATCGGCTCATTCAATCGTACACCGCACACACCTCACGAATTCAAGCCTACAGCTCCCGAACTTTTTAGACATGTTTAAAAATTATCGTGAGGTCGAGAGGTTCGGCTCGGCTCGTATCTTCCTAGCACACGACACAAGCCGCAACATGCGAGTACAACCGATTTCCACGCGATTTCTCCCGAGCGAAAAAAATCATCTGCAACACGCCTTAAGGGAGTATGAATATATAAACAGATGTTTCAGTATTAAATGCATTTTCTAAAAAAATTAATTTCAAGTTTTGACTGCAGATGTCACATCCATAACGCTGGAATTGCCCAATTTTAAAGAATTTATCCTCAACTAGTTTTTTTTTTTTTTTGGTGTAGGTCTACGTATTTTATTATGTTAACTTTAAATAATATAGGGTACTTATAGTAGGCTAATTTAAAAATGTGTTAGCCCTATGTCCAACACATCACACTCCACTGTTATGATGGCAATTTCAGTAGATTTAGCCTACTGACTAACATTGTTGTGGAAACAATAAGAATGGAAACTAAAATATGGTCGTGCTACAGCGCACATTATATCAGCTGCAGTTCTGGCGCCTCAGTCCCAATACTGTAAAACTCGACGTACATTCACATCACATGTTAATGCAGCGGTAGAGTAACACTCACAGGACACTGCACTTATTCGCAATCACAAAAGTTGATTATTTGCTCGTGCTTTAAAGCTTTGCCGAGTAAACATTTCATTGGCGTTTTGTTCTAGTGCACTTTTTCTGAGCGCGTACTGAAGCGCGCGCGCAATGTCAAACAGCGCCAAACTGGATTTTTGTTGGGTCAGACCCATCTGATAGCGATAGTGGGCCGAGGCCGAGAGAGCTACATGGAAAAAATATGCACCAAACAAGCCACTTTGAAATGTAGCTGTTTTGATGAATACAAAAGTTGGGTGACCCTCCCCTATAGACTAAAAAAAGTTGGATGACCCTCCCCTCAACAAAGAATAAAAAGACATGGCCCTCCCCTATTTTCCTCCGGTGGCCCTTTCCATAAATACCGAACAGTCCCTTATTATACTGCGTTTTTTAAGGGGCTTGTTTTGCTCTTTTGTTATAACCCGTCACCTGGAGCTTTAATCAAGAGACGTTCAGTTGTGTCAAGTTCAGAAGTGACTAGAAGGAGAGCAGCAGTATGAAAACCGAACAGCAGCTACTGTTAATGTTGACTAAGCAGTTTAAATTATACACACCTTGTAACTGCGTCATTATTTAATATTTTACCACAGCCGGTACACACTGACACACCGCGCTCCCTCTCAGTGTGTGCGTGCGCGTCTTTTGCATCAGTATCAGTTACTCTTGCGCGATCGGTTCATTTCAGTGTCAAGTTGTAATCACGGATCGAATCAAATGAAGATTTTATCAGCTGGTTCAGTGGCCAATTGTTTGGAGTTAGAAATATATAATTCGCGCTGCATATTTAGTATTTTTGCCTCAGGTACCGAATCCGAGACTACCTGGATGAGGTGCTCTGAGTTCGGCTGCTCCCGAACCGTGCCGCGGTTCGCGTGAATGTGAAAGAATCACGGACTCGGGTGCGCACTTAGTAGAGTGACCTGCGCATGCGTTTTAGCTGATTATGATGTATTTAGTTAAATAAAACACATGTAAGGGATGATAGTGTTGACGATTTACCTTGGATACGAGCGAGAGTGAGTCTGCAGTGTATTCGCACACACACATAGCGCATGGACTCAGGCCAACAAATTATTGTAAGTCCACTGTCTCCTGCGTTTGCAATCAGCAGAAAGCCAAATGTGATACACAGTAAACCTGTGTTGTTCACTCAGCTGCGCATAACACCAAATTAATAAAAAAAACACATTATATTGACCCGCGTTCTGTTTTCAATCATGCGTCGTGCACGTTTGTGATGACGTAAGATGCACGCAAACGCACCAGGATTCGATAGAATCAAGTTGAGTGTGAAACCTGGGCTGCGTTCAGCCCCGACAAAACGTTGCACAACGTTTTTTAAACAGAAACGGTGATGCGTTGCGTTGAACGCACTGTTCTGATGACGCAAGAGTTGCAACTATGGCAGAGAAAGGCCATTCTTTGTGTTCTTTGTGAAGAATTTTCGGAGCCTGATGAAGTCGGTATAAATGTGTGTTTATTACTACAAAATATGCCCGATACAGTTTAAGTTACTGCACTTGCCGGCCAGAGCACAAGAGAACATCCCAATCGAAGTGAAGATTTGTGTAAACTGAAATGGAAGCACATCTTACCTAATTCAGACTAAAACATCTATTTAGCCTCACATACTGACTTTTTTTGTAGTTCATACTGTATTAATACCCTGTATTTTCTTTCTCATTTTAAGGAAAAGCACTTAATTTATTTCTATACCAAATGTCATACACTTGCAATGAAGCTAAAAATATAAACAACTACATCATTATGTTGATATCCTATATTTTTACAATACAACTTACGACAAATATCCTCAGGTGTTGCGTATACCGAGCTGCATCGAACACATTTGTAAATTACTTTCCTTGAACCCATTGTGCGAGTTCACTTTAATACCGCATGCTTTATAAACATGTTGCTGCTGATTGGACTGCAGTTCTGACACCCACCAAATAAGAGAAAACGTATCTCAAACCCCGTTGCACACGGTTGCACACTGGTGCACGCCGTTTCCAGGAAACATGACGTTCAACCCGGAAACCGTAGCAAAACGTTGCGCACCGTTTTGAACTTGAACGTGCCCCAGGCCAACGCTGCGGGGGACGCCGGGAACAATCACGCTCGGGCTGCAGCAAACGATTTATTTCGCCATTTAAAAACGAAATATTCAGTCAGAGGTATTTGTTGTGAAAGAAACAGTTACAATTTCAAGCACTTTCAAGCATTTTATCCAAAATTTAAGCACTTTTCAAACCTTGAAAACACAACATCAAAATTCAAGCATTTTCAAGGATTTCAAGCACCCGTACGAACCCTGTCTTTAGTAGACCATTTGTATGCTTTTGATTTGAATCACTCATGTTGCTTACATCAATGAGGGTCAGGCTATCGTTCGTGCACTCAATATGTACTCTCAATTGGTGAGTGTTCATTTTGGTGCCCATATCTACCTGAACAAAAAAACAAGCTGCCTTTCTAAAAAATTGTGCCTGGATACGGGGTGCATGCACTGCTTACCGGGAGGTACACTATAGCGAGTGGCGTTACTGCCGTCGGGCTGGGGTGAGGCTTTGCTAGGCTCCCGAGGAGAGAGTCTGTATGGAGAGCCAGGTCTGCCCACTCCACCATGAGATTCCTGTTCCATCAGCTTCAGATCATATGGCATGTAAGCGAACGGCTTACCTTGGGACAGGACAGAGAGGAAAGGCTATTAGATTCTCTCAGACATCAAGCAGACTGGCAAAGACACAAAACAATGACAAGAGCACTATCTAATTGCAGTCCCCTCTACTAGTGGATCATGAAAACATGTTCTTCAAACCATACTCAAAGACTTAAAGCCCCCCATACATTAATCACTGGTATAGATATAGAAAGGTTAATTCAGTGCTATCACTGTAAATGCTCTGGAAAGTGAAATTTCAAGGCAGGTTTTTAGAGCTAAAGTCTGCTGGTCTGTGAGAAAGAGGTCGAGCAAAACTTGGTGTTTCTAATGGATATCACGACACAAGAGTGACCTAATGTTCCTTTTGGTTGGCTGCTTCTGTCTGGCTCTATCAAAAACAGCACTGTGCTTCTTAGCTGAGAAGAGCAAAGTCCACTGTCTCTCTCCTGCGCATTCGACACCCTTCAAAAATCTGTTTTGGAGCCCCATTATAAAACCGAGAGGAGGAGGAGGAAAAACAGAAAAACGTCTGTCTTTGCCGTTACCGTCTTTGCTCATACTTCTTGGCATGTAAAAACCGAGCGAAAGTGCATGGGAGGATAGAACACAGGCACTACAGGCACATCACAATCTTTTGGTTAGGCAGCAGTCCATCTGCTTGTCTTTCTGCCTGTTTGTCTCAGGGGTGTTTCTGTAACCTCAATTTTGTATTGTTCATTGCTCTCTTCTCCTAGAGACAGTTCTTTTGGTCAGGAGTTAAACAGGCATTCAGATTTTTGTGTTCGCAATGGTGTTCATCACCATAGATATGTTAATGCCACATTAGACCGCTCCAGACACGTCGGTGGGGCTGCCATCTGGGAATGTTCAGTGTGTTGTCACTCAGAGTAAGAATCAATGATGCCACAACAACGCGTAGCCTCTGGTTGTGAAACCACCGAGATTTAAATTCCCTAAGAAATGGGATAACCTTTCATAGGTGAGAATGTGTTGGTTAATGTCGTGCTAGCTTACACCTTCGTCTTGTTATATTGTGTTAATAAAGCAAAAAAAAAAAAAAAAAAAAAGTTTATATACATTATGCTCATCACAGCACCAAATAAGACTTGATAGGCCAATTTATTTTCAAACTTAAACATTTTTTTATCCATCCTCCGTCCTCTTCTGGAAAGCAGGGCGGGGAGCAGCAGCTCATTTGTATTTAAATATATGATTGAATACAAGAAGTACTTGTATGAGATCTTGTTTTTTATATTATAACATATAATTAAGCAATATAACGAGCAAGATAGCTGTTTCCATAAATATGAGCACTATTGCAAATGTGATATTGATTTTATACAAATGTTCAATAAACTTAAAAAAACAAAAACAACAACAACATTAATCTCAACCTTATTTATGCAGTTTTAATTGTTCCCATTTAGATGCACCTTCTGTGCCCCCTCTGCAGTGCAAAGATGATTTTTATTGTTAGTAATTTCATTTGATTGGTAACAGCTCTATATAGTGTCTTATTATTCTAGTTGTATGTATTGATTAAATATCAGACATTTCTCAGGCAGTAAATGTGGATCTTTTAGATGAATTTAAGGAGTGTTGGTTTGATCTTGACTTGGTCTCACCCTGCCTTGGTCTTGTCTTGGTCTCAACACACTCTTGTCTTAGTCTCAACGCACTCTGGTCTTGGTCTTGTCTTGGCCTCAACACACTCTGGTCTTGGTCTTGTCTTGGCCTCAACACACTCTGGTCTTGGTCTCAACACACTCTGGTCTTGGTCTTGTCTTGGCCTCAACACACTCTGGTCTTGGTCTAGTCTTGGTCTCAACACACTCTGGTCTTGTCTTGGCCTCAATATACTCTGGTCTTGGTCTTGTCTTGGTCTCAACACACTCTGGTCTTGGTCTTGTCTTGGCCTCAACACACTCTGGTCTTGTCTTGGCCTCAATATACTCTGGTCTTGGTCTAGTCTTGGTCTCAACACACTCTGGTCTTGTCTTGGCCTCAACACACTCTGGTCTTGGTCTTGTCTTGGTCTCAACACACTCTGGTCTTGGTCTTGTCTTAGTCTCAACGCACTCTGGTCTTGGTCTTGTCTTGGCCTCAACACACTCTGGTCTTGGTCTAGTCTTGGTCTCAACACACTCTGGTCTTGGTCTGGTCTTGGTCTCAACACACTCTGGTCTTGGTCTAGTCTTGGTCTCAACACACTCTGGTCTTGGTCTTGTCTTGGCCTCAGCACACTCTGGTCTTGGTCTAGTCTTGGTCTCAACACACTCTGGTCTTGGTCTTGTCTTGGTCTCAACACACTCTGGTCTTGGTCTTGTCTTGGCCTCAACACACTCTGGTCTTGGTCTTGTCTTGGCCTCAACACACTCTGGTCTTGGTCTAGTCTTGGTCTCAACACACTCTGGTCTTGGTCTTGTCTTGGTCTCAACACACTCTGGTCTTGGTCTTGTCAGTGTCTCAACACACTCTGGTCTTGGTCTAGTCTTGGTCTCAACACACTCTGGTCTTGGTCTTGTCTTGGTCTCAACACACTCTGGTCTTGGTCTAGTCTTGGTCTCAACACACTCTGGTCTTGGTCTTGTCTTGGTCTCAACACACTCTGGTCTTGGTCTTGTCTTGGTCTCAACACACTCTGGTCTTGGTCTTGTCTTGGTCTCAACACACTCTGCTAACTAGGTCACATCACATGTAAACGCAGAGGTAGAGTTACACTCACGGGACACTGCAATTCACAAAAGTTCATTATTTGCATGTGCGTCAAAGTCTTGCTAGGTAAACATATCCTTCACGTGCTGATGAGCTGTTCTAACATGCGCTTTTCTGAGCACGCATACCCGACGCTCACAGGAACTAAAAGCCGGTCACAGCGCCTGCATACTGGACTAAGTTATCTTTCGAATCTTATTGCGCTGATACTGTCAAATACACACAAGGTTTACATAAACAAAGTTGGTTATGTCTAAAGTGAAAGCAAACCGAGAAAATCTGCTTGTCAAATGCGTGTATATTTTGGTGCGTTCACGTGCTATGGTATTTATGGTAAATACCAAAAGTCGACGTGGGAAATGCACATGAACACCCCCTCATGTGGTATTTTCCACTGGGCAACTCGTAGAATAATTTGATGCACCAGTTGCCGAGATGAGATAACCTTTGACCTTTTCAAAATGTCGGAGAGCAACGCGAGAGTCGTGAATGGTAAAATATGTACTATTCATAATCTAGAAAATATACAGCATATTAATTTACTGTTTGAGTTTTGATAAATCATTTTCTTGCTGTAGCAGATGACTTAAGCAATCTAAAATAGTTTTAGCTAATAACAGGTCTGGATCTCCATCTTTTTACCACATTACGACAACAAAAGCACTTGAATGCAACACACTGGTAAATACCAGTTCACAAGTGGAAAATATCATTTTCCATAGCACTTGAACGCACCATTAGAGGCGTCGCGTGCAGCTCTTAAAGAGACAGTATCTATAATATGCTGCCGCATGTCCTTAAAGAGATAATGGACCCAGAAATATGCACCCAAAAAATTCTTGTAATTATTTACTCACTCTAATGTTGTTCCAAACCTGTATTAATTTCTTTCTTGTGCTTAAATATACTATGGAAGTCACTGGAGTACAGCAACTGTTTGGTTAGCCACATTCTTCCAAATAACTTTCATTTTCAACAAAAGAAAAAAAATATTTGGGTTTAAAACAACTTGAGAGAGTAAATGATGACAATTTAAATTTTTGGGAGAACTATCCCTTTAATGTTAATAAAACAACAAAACACAAAGAGGAAATCACTCACTGCTCTTGACTGAGAACTTTAATAGAAGCTTTAATAAGCTTTTTTTGCACTTAAAAAAAAACAAACAAATACATCGGCATCGGGCAAAATTAGTTTGAAAATATTGGCATATCGAATATCGGCCAAAATCCAATATTGTGCATCCCTACACTTTGGTCTTGGTCATGTCTTGGTCTCAACACACTTTGGTCTTGGTCTTGTCTTGGTCTCAACACACTTTGGTCTTGTCTTGGTCTCAACACACTTTGGTCTTGGTCTTGTCTTGGTCATGTCTTGGTCTCAACACACTTTGGTCTTGGTCTTGTCTTGGTCATGTCTTGGTCTCAACACACTTTGGTCTTGGTCTTGTCTTGGTCATGTCTTGGTCTCAACACACTTTGGTCTTGGTCTCAACACACTTTGGTCTTGTCTTGGTCTCAACACACTTTGGGTCTTGTCTTGGTCTCAACACACTTTGGTCTTGTTCTTGTCTTGGTCTTCACACACTCTGGTCTTGGCTTGGTCTCGGTTTAGGTGGTCTTAACTACAACACTAAAGGCTGTCAGCCTGTGAATCTACTCTGCAAGTATCTCAAGTGCATACTAAACAAAGAGCAATGGAAAAAGAAAAGACTCAGAGGGAATGCTTGCTGCTGGATTTATGTTTTTTTTTTTTTTCCAATTTACCACATGAAAGCGATTTTTGTGCATTTTCTCTCTCACTCCTGTGTCTGACTCACCTTCTCGGTCCAGTACAGTGGGGCTGTGGGTGGTGACTCGTGGTCTGCGATCAGACTCGTTCTGGTCCAGTCTCTGTTTGTCCTCCTGCACAGACTCATGCACAGCTTTGATTTGGTGCTGGAACATAGCAAAGCCGCTCAATGGACCTCCAGAAACACCACTGTGACCAAATGGAGCTGAAACCTAAACAAACCATTTCGTAAGAGAGAGGATTCAAATGTGGGAAAATGCTGGATTGATGTGCACAAAAAATGCTCACTTAGACAATTTTAAACAATTAAATATTTAAATAAAAAATGTAAAGGTGGATGACTTAATGACTTAATCCCATTAGTAAGTAATAGCTATTTGCTTTGGAACAAGATGCTACATTTTATTATGTAAACGTTGTGAACGGCCAATCAGGGCCTCAATTAGATTAAATTAATTTCACAGCCACAGCAAATCGCCAAAACAGACAGCCTCCAAACCGCACAACTGATCAGCCCAGAGCAACCAAACATATTCTCACTCATCATGATTTCACTGTGTGGAAAATCAATTGGCATTTGCTGATTTGTTTGCTGATTGCCGCAGAAGCAAATCACAGTGCGTGATCTGCGGAGGCGGAGATGGAGGCAGGACTCACATGGCGGGGTGGCTGGGCCCTGTCTCTGTCCAGAGGGGCATATCTGAATGCTAAGTGGGGGTAGAGGCTATGGGGACTGACCATAGGGGGGATGGTGGCGGCCCGAAGCTGCTGCATGTTGAGGAGATTGGCTGAGGACACGACCACTGAGCCTGAAGCGCCCAGCATTGACGGCCTCTCCAGAGAGAAAAGTCTGCCACAGCAAGGAAGGAACAAGAGAATAAAACATATTAGCTACTGATACTGTGAATAACAACAAAACGGCAAAATTCGTTTTCAGTCACACCAGATTTCTATTTGGTCTGTGATTTTTTTTTTCTGTATTCAACAAGTTGAATTTAAAGGAGCTGTATGTAAGAAATGTATTTCAATTAATCATAAAAAGGCACTGATATGTCACTAGACATTAAGAAATCATGTTTATTTCAAATACTTATATCACTGACAACAGTAGTATGGCTAGGATATTGTCATTTAAAAAGTGGACTTGCAACCCTCAACTGATGTTGATGTTGTCATGTTGTGTTTTGGGCTGATGCGCCACCCTCCACCTATCCACCAATCACAAAGTCAGTAGTGTTTCGGGATCCGGGTTGCCAGCTTTGCTCTAATCTACCCTAACTGTAGTCGGATAAAGATGTCTAACGTTACTAAATCAAAAAGACCTCGTTATGATTCAGAAATTCGTCGTGACAAAGTCAGAAATAAAACCAGAATTTGCATTGGAGATGCTTTTGAAAGATGGAGACGGCTGAAAACGGAGAAGAATTTGAACACAGACGCCAACGTTGCTAATTTTCTCCTGGACAGGTAAGATTCATCTATGCTTGGCTAACTTGTACTTGATGTCAGTGGACATTTCATATATTCATGACAGTCGAACAAAGTTATGCATGTTCGTGCAAAGTAACGTAACGTAAGCTCACATGGACGTATGCTAACATTAGCAATGTATTATAGGATCCTGTTTCTCTGTCCTTATGCTGAGACGCAGAGGAAAACAACATTAGCTCTCCCATTATGGCAATTTGAAGCGTAATTGAGACAGAATTATTAATTATTCGATATTCGTTCTTCGCGTATATCGTGGACGAAGTTACACATGCTGCAAGTTGACCTGTATGAACATTGCTAATGAAGTTTAGTTACTCTTACAATATTTTATGATGAAACTGAAAACAACCCTGTGATAGTCATTGGTGATATTGAATTTGTCCGGCGTTATAATTGCTGTGGTAAATGTTTTGGTTATTTGTTAGCCCGCTTATGACAAAAAATGTAGCACTTGTAAATTGATTTTTTTTTTTTTCGTCTTTAAAAATAAGGAAGTTTATTTTGTGGTTATATGTTTTTTGTTTTGTTTTACTATTATACATTAATTTTTCCACAGACTTTTTTTTAAATTGTAATTGTATTTATATGTTCAAAATAACGAAATCAAATTAAATATCAAATCAAAAACGCTTATCTCTTCATCTATTATGGCCCCAGCACCTCAACACACCAAAAACTTACTGTGTACGTCTTGTCGTCACTTGCCATTGGAAGCAGCCTACGTTTCTGCTGAATCCTGCAGCTAATCTGGCAACCTCGAGTCAGGGGGTAGGGGGAGGGGATACAGCACTCTATGGTATTTTTAAAGTGATTGCAGTACCAGTTTTGGCCACAATCCTACATACGGCTCCTTTAAAATAAATATATTTTTTTTACATTAACATTAAAGCATTCTGTGGGAATTGATACTAGAAACCAATAGCAATTTATGTACAAACACCCTATAATAAAACAGGACCAGCAATTTCTAACCTTTGTTGGTCAGGTTCAACCTCCACATCCTCATCCGCACTGCAGGTGGCGCTAGAGTCATTATCAGAGTGGTGGTGCTCCCCCTGTTTCTCCTCCTTGTCCTTGACCTCCGGCTCAGTCTTCACTTGCACCTGACCTCTTTCACTGATGGGAGCCGTCATCTCCACATCTTGCGGCTCACTCTTTGGATGGATCTGCATTTCATATGCCAAGTGTGCTCGTTCATCTTGAGGAAGCCCGTCTCCAGCACCTCCTTCTGGACTCTTCTCTACTTTCACCTGCAGCTCGCCGTACGGAGGCTCCTGGCCCCTGTCATCTGCCACCGGGCCTTTGGTTGCCGTGACATCCAGGTCCGATGTGCCGTCCAGAGCGGAGTTGGGATGAGTTAGCGAGTCATAAGATTTGGAGGGGTCGGTTTGAGATGGAGAGGGCGCACTCTCTGTGTCCGAACTGTTATCGGGACCTGAGGAAAGGAGATGAAAGAGCGTATGACTGAGCCATCACATCCTCTTTAAATTCTTCATTCATCTGTGCAAAGAGGGCACAGAATATCAAATCCAATATATTTCAATCTCTGCTACAGAAACACAAAAGCAGAGAAGCAGAAAACCCGAACAACCCTGCCGTGACCGAGCAGAGGTGGCATTTGAGGTCACCATCACTGCACGCGGCATCACAGCAATCAAGCTAATGCACTTCTGGACAGCAAACATCCTTTGGCTAATCACTACCTTTCCACCCTCGCCACGTGATGATACACCCTTCAGGGCCACAGGAAGTGCTACATATAAAAAACATGTAACTTTGCATTCATACTACTGTTCAATTTTTCCTGTGACTTATGTGTACTATGTAAGTGAAAGAAGTCTCTTATGCTCACCAATTTATTTGATCAAAAATACAGTAAAAACAGCAATAGTAAAAAAAAAAAGATTAAAATTTAAAATAACTTTATATTATATTTTTAAAATGTAATTTATTCCTGTGGTGGCAAAGCTTTAGCATCATTCCTCCAGTCTTCAGGGCCACATGATCCTTCAGAAATGATTCTAATATGATGATTTGCTGCTCAAAAACATTTCTTGTTATTATCAATGTTTAAAAGAGTTGTTGCTGCTTAATATTTTTGTTGAAACAGTGATGCATTTTTTCAGGATTCATTGATGTGTAGAACAGTTAAAAAGAGCTCTGACATTAAAAATGTCTTCACTGTAACTTTTGATCAATTTATTGAATATCGCTAAATATATATTATAATAGCACAAATCTAACAACTAGAAAGCAAATATTTTTTTCTCCCTCCTCCATTGTCTGAAAATGACTCCTCTCCCACATCTATAATTCCTTCCTCCTCTTGCTGTGCAGAGGCTCTCGGCCACTCTTACAGTCTATCTGGTTCTCTGTTTCTCTCACGGAGAGGGATGAAGGCTAACCTGCTTGGCTTCAGGAGTATGTCAGCAGAAAGAAAAAAGCAGAAAAAGCAAAAAAAGCGAGGTATGAGGGAAGGAGAGGAGGGAGAACAGAAGACCGCAGCATTCAAGCACATGACAAGTAACCAAGAAGAGCAAACAAGCAAATCAAATCATCATTTTAGAATGATTTCTGAAGGATCACGTGACACTGAAATTCCAGAGTAATGATTCTGAAAATTCAGCTTTGACATCACAGGAATAAAATACCCCAGATTTTTTAATGGTAGTCTAGATGGGGTGAAAGAAAGTGCAGAGAACAAACAGGCACCCAATGGGAGGACAAGAGGGGAAAGAGACAGAGAGCTAATAATTACCATTGTTCTTTAATTTGATTGTACAAGTGTCGTTTCAAAAGTGCTGATATGAAATGTTGCACTGTGTTTGCTGTGTATTGCTTGGCCTGAATTGGCTGGTTTTCTATTTGTTTAAAATGCAAGTTACTCAATATAATATACATTTCTTTATAGAATTGTATAAAAGACTTGTGTTGTGTTATAGCTCTGAATATCCCAAGGTTTCTCAGACTGGTGTCACAGATGGACTTTGGGTTCCTTACAACTGTCGCCTTTTGGCTTGGTTAATCTGGGACATTTATAATTTGGCAATATTATTGACTTGAATGCACTGACACTATTGGATGAGAACTGAACTGAGCTGGATGATGACATAACGGTTTTCTCCAGAGCTGCTGTATAGATGAATTGAGCCCATTCAATTATGACAAACTTTGCAGTTAATAAAGCGAACTGAATCAACACTGAACTGATTTCAACTGAATAATGACGGTTTAATATTGTCTTTTTATAGCTGCTCTACAGCCGAATTAGATTCTGTTTGCATCACGAATAGCTATTTTTCTGTTTATCACTGTAAAGCAAATTTAAAAACAATATGTATTGTATAAAGCACTATATAAATAAGATGACTGACCATCACTCACAACAGTACCTGAATAATAGCACAACAGATCAAACACAAAAGCAGAAGCACTCTGTTTCCTTCCAGCACACTTTGAGGCTTTATAGTCAGGGAACGCTTACATAAGAGCAAGAATGGCAGGTAGAATTAGTACAGATCTTTTATCCCTTCTGCACAGTGCCTCTATTTCTACTCTCTTTTCTTTGTGTTTTTGTCTAATTCACTCATTTCCTCTCCCTTTCATCTGCCCTTATTTGCTCCTGAGTCTCACTCATTAAGCGTACAGACAGAAGTAGAGGCAGGATGTTGACCTCTGTGGCAGTGCAGCGTGGTCTGGGGTTTTGCTGTCAAATCTAATCAAACGCACTGCAGTCAGACAGGTCAGCACACTGCATTACTGCTCTCTCACTTCATCCCTCTCTTTCTGTGTCAGTCTGTTTCTGCTCTCTTTACATTATAGCCCCACTGCTCCTCTTCCTCTCTGCTTAATCAGACTCTGGGTTCATGAGTCACAGAGAAAGAGACTGACAGCGATGGGTTTTAGGGTGTTTGTTTAAGCATTATAGCTTATGTTGGAAGCAGCGGCTTTAAAAGTGTCCAAACCAAAGAGAGAGATCATACCATCACTCTCCTCGTCCTCATCAGGCGCAGGATCACTCTGTGATGAGTCTCGATTTCTACGGAGCCGGGAACCCTGCACACAACAACAGGAGGAATAGTTGTCAGGAATAGTTCAAAATAGATTATACCACAATCATGTAAATTCATAAAGACATTTCAGTTTTTTGTCTTCCTAAGACACCCTTTCTGTGCAACTACTTTTTAACACCACTTTATAAGCATTATGCAAAAAAACAGCAAAAGCAACTGTGACTAATAGGAAAACATTATTTTTGAACTAGTAAAAAAGTAACCAGGAGAGATATTAGATTAACACTACCATTCAAAATTTTGGCGTCATTAAAACAGTTTTTTTTTTTAAGAAATTAAAAGGATGAATAAAATTGATCAAAAGTAACAGTAAAGACATTTATAACGTTATAAAATGTTTCAATTTTAAATAAATACTGTTCTTCTGAACTATTCATCAAATAATCCTGAACCAAAAAAATTATCACAGTTTTCACAAAAATCTTAGGCAGCAAAACTTGTTTTCAACACTGATAATAATAAGAAATGTTTCTTGGGCAACATATCAACATATTACAATGATTTCTGAAGGATCATGTGACACTGAAGACTGGAGTAATGATGATGAAAATTCAGGAATAAATAAATTACATTTTAAAATATATTACAATAGAAAAGTTATTTTAAATTGCAATAATACTTCAGAATATCACTGTTTTTACTCTGTTGTTAATTAAATAAACGCAGCCTAGGTGACCCCAAACTTTTGAAAGGTAGTGTTAATGTTTAGTGTATAACATGGAACTATAAAAAATTCAGGTATAGAAAAAGAATAAACGCCTTGGACTGTACATCAACTAATCAAAATCAAGGACTCAACCATGTGGAAAATATCAGATATGCTATGTGAACATTTCAGTGATGCAGAAACTTCTGAACAACAATAACATGATCAATCTCTAGATTGAATCTAGAAACACTTGAGTACAAGAACATGAATATGTTGGCCAATAAAGGAGATAAATCACTGATCATCAGATATTTCGAGCACGCATTGGGAATGTTTGGATGAAGCAGATTTATTCCATGAATGCTGGATCTGTCCCTGTACCTTGTGTTGCCGTAGCAGGTTGTCCAGGTTGTAACGTCTCTTGTTGTTGAAGTAAAAGTTCTTACACTGAGCTTCACTCTTAGTGCCTACCATCTTAGCAATGGCTGACCAGTTCCTACCATGTTCAACCAGCCCTGTGCACAAGAGAAAGAGGGTAAGATAATTATAAATGAATAGAGAAAATACACCTTCCGCTGCTAACTGCAAAACCCTTATTAATAACATGTTTAGTAGGGGTGTGCACAAATCGAATATTAGTCAAATACTAGTCGAATATTCGATCTGTAATTATAATCTTTTTTAAAAAAAACATTTGAATTTTGCTACATATGTCGCTTTGTTGGCTGTAAATGCAGTGAAATCCTAAGCACGCAAACGAAAAGTCACAAAACTCTCATAACTAACACTATGGAGCTAGTTAACAAGTTGATTGTATTTTATCACAAAATGTCGTCGACTGCCTCTAGGCCCAGCGAAGTTTGGAATGACTTTGAATAAATGACCTTACAAATTGGAATTACTTTTGATCAAATGGATCAACATGTAGTGTGGAAACATTGTTGATTGAAACTGAGTTATAATAAATATCACCACCATAAAAATAACATGAAATGCAAACATCAGTCGAATGAGGAAAGACAGCTGTGAATCACGTCATTCATGACAGCAGTAAGCGCAGCTGTACCCCTGAGTGAGCCGAGAAGATAACTTATCTGATAGCAAAATGATCTCAAGACGTATGCTTCATTTAAGTTATCTCGGGGGAGACATGTTTAAGAACAAAAAACACAAAGCATAGTAAGAAACTTTCTCTGCACCTGGCCTTATTGTTACCAGACTGAGGAGCCAACTTTCACCAGAGCATGTGGATATTCTTTTTTTTTTCTTAACATGAACATGTAAAACAATATAAACACGATAACCATATGCTGACTCGAGTGGCTATGGACGTTCTGCACGATAACTGGCACAGTCTGCTTTATTAGCGTTTTTTTTTTTCCTTTCACTCTGCTCAGGCTTAAATGTTTTCACTGTATACTTTTTTTGTTAATGTTTTCAACTAAAAGAATACCTCAGGATATAATGCAAGCGTGTTGTGTATATTTGCTAATATTAAGCTTGTTTAGCAATGGTGACAAAAACGTAATGATTAAAAAATGTCTTTCTCGTTAAACTTAATTTAAATGGACATTTTTCAAAAATATTTGAATATCTGTTTATATTGTTATTAACCACAACTTATTATTATTTGTTGTCCAAAAATGTTATTAACCACAAGAACTTTCAATAAAGATCCCACCATAACATGAAGACCATCATTCCTCCAGAGACACTAAACGCATCTAAACATATGAAACACGGCTGGGTTTCAGTCCAAAATGACCGTGCCACTCCTGCCTCGGTGGTGAAGATAATCCTGGCAGTTTAGCTAGAATGCATGAACTAGTTAAGGCAGGATGTGCAGGGGACCACCAGGTTGAAGCATTAACTGAACACATGATGAGCAGAATTATGGTACATTTACACGACAACGATATGCTTAAAACAGAGAAGTTTTTCCTTTGAGTTTTCCGTGTACAGATGACACCACTGTCAAAGCGATCCCAATTTTCAAGGATCCGCGAAAACGACAACATTTTTTGTCTATTCTGCTGCCAGGCCACTAGATGGCGATGAAACACTATAGACTGAATGTAACACGCATGTGCATGACGTCATCATCTTCAGAGATTTTTTTGTTGTTTACACTGAGACCGTTTTCAAAAACTCAGTTTTCAGCCATCCAAAACGCCGTTGTAGTGTAAACGAACGGCCAAAACGCATTAAAAAGTTTTACGTTTTTAGTTGAAAACGGTGTCGTATGAACAGCCTCTTAGCCTGAATTTTGAGTATCCAACAAGAAGGAACAAAATTTGAGGGCAAAAAGGTCCATTGTGAAGAGTCTAGTGTTGTCTGAAAAGCCATTCACACAGAAGTCGCTTTTATACCAAGCAGATTTCTGTTGGTTAACGTGGCGAATTCATGGGACCAACTTTAGCCTGATGTGAAATCTACATGGGGAAATCATTCCCTTCCAAGCTAAATTCCTGATTTCGAAATTTGAAATGACTCTATTTCAACCTTCCAAGCCTTAAAAGCTAGTGGCACATTAACCAACTCCACTTTTCCATTTTACTGTTCCAGTAGATTTGTCATCCATACTGTTGTGGTTTCTTCTGCCAGTTTTCAGGTTCTTACAATGTCCCAATTTGGTGGCAAATTAAAATGAATAAACAATTATAACAGAATAACTTTGGATTCAGTTAATGAAGCGACTTTACAGTGTGAATGTGTGTAATTTGTATTTGTCCATTCAGGGTGTGTCATAGTAGGCATTCATGCGTGTCAGGAGCAGTTGTCAGCTTTAGTGAGTATAAGATTTACATTGAATAAACAATGTTTTCCCATCTGTTTTTTTTTTTTTTTTTTCATATTAAGTTATCCCCAGAAAGTAAATCAAGCTATACAATTAGCACAGAAAACCAATGATGTCTGTGAAACTATATGTGCCTTTCCAGTTTGCAGTGAAAGACTGGACCAGGTCAGAGCAGTTCACATGTCACTGATTACCTCCATGATCACGAAAGCCAACACCACCAACTGCCAACTGAGATATTCCAACTAGCTGTATGTTCTCAGACACCATGAAGACAGTCAACAGTGCCAAATACCCACAAGGCTGTGATGCTCACATGCACAATTTCCCTCCGATACACTTTTTTTTCAGTACC
This sequence comes from Tiaroga cobitis, assembly GCA_030578255.1. Lineage (NCBI taxonomy): Eukaryota > Metazoa > Chordata > Actinopteri > Cypriniformes > Leuciscidae > Tiaroga > Tiaroga cobitis. Next base: position 28,729,895 of record CM060595.1, on the reverse strand, counting down.
TACCATAAATTGTTCAAAGAAAACGCATTATGCCACTAAGCAATTTCAAAAGGAATCCAAGCCCGAAATTAAGTTATTAAACTTTGTATTTGTACTAATGCTCAAGCTGGGATGGAATTCATCCCCTGGATGTACTAAGAACTAGATGTCTTAAATTGACACAGGTTTAAAATAGTTTGTCATTTATCAAGGCCCTGCATAAAAGTGTCAATGCACTTAAATCTATAATCACTTGTCCAAGAAGTTAGCCAGAGTGTGCTGGAAAGGAGGCCACAACTAGCACCTAGACTCAAAATAAAATTGTGTGTGATGTACTGAATGAATCACTGCAAACATCATGGTTCAAGATCAACCACCTTGAGCCGCAGTGGTTTATAGGACGGGCTGAGCTTGATTCGGCTCTACATAGAGCTTCCCTCTGTTATCTCTCCACTGGCATTATGCGGCAGAGTAAAAGCTGTTTTATCCAAACACAAGCAAGAATGTCCATGATTTAATAAATCGTCAAACTAAAGAACTTCTGAACTTCGAAAAACAGCTCAGCGCCTCTTATGTCTGAACAGCAGCTACAGAGATTCTTGTCAGAATATAAAACACTCCAAAGTTCCTCCAAACAAATACTGAAACTTTATGTGCAGTTCTCCTAGTCTCGAGCCAATCATGTTAGACTGTCCTCCAATTAAACTGAACTGGGCAGTGACATTGATGGCTCACCAGAGGTCTGTACAAAAGACACAGGGAGAGAAACGCACACACCTTCATGTTTGTTCCTCAGTGGACTGAACTTCCCCTCTACTAAAGAGAAGATGAAACAGAGCACAATGAAAGAGGAAGCAGAAGGAATGCACTCAGATGACCGCAGTCTGACCTGAAAACACTTCTGCAAACTGATGTTTTAAAAAGCTCTAGGGGTACTTTGTGTGTTAATGTGTCGGTGAGTGATCTGAATTTTTTCTGAACTTACTGCACTTAAATTTGTTTATCCATCAATATAGTATGTGCGTAAATTTGCTAAATGCAAAAACAAAAGTGTGCCTTCATCATTATCTTAAGAGGACACGTCACCAAGATTAGAATCTCAAACGTTCAGTGATATAAATAATAAACAAGTCTTAAATAAAAAGAATTAAAACCTTTTTTTTATTTTTTAGGAGGACCTCTATTTTTCACTGTCCTTCTTTCCAGGTCGTTAATGCAATCAGTCAAAAACACCATCCAGAAAAAAAAAAAAATACACTGTTGTATTCAATGCAAAAAAAGGAAGCTTTTTTTCCTTCGCTCCATTCCTGCTGTCACACTGACAACGACTGTGGAGACAGAACTGCAAACTGAAGTGTGCGGCTGAACCTAGGCCTGTTCAAGAAAATCGTGTGAAAGCCGTCAAGATCATGTCCCAGTCATATTTCACCAATAAATAAATAAAAAAGCTATATTTTTCTTGAAGAAAACGAAGCACATTTTAGGACCATTTAGATTTAGCACTTTTTTCTTCCACATTCCCATTCCTAATAACAAATCTCTCATTACTGCAATGCTAAACTATACTGATAAAAAGAAGATATTGTAATTCAAATGTTTTATGTTTAGTAGTAGAGATAGTATAAAGTAGATTCTCAGTACTTGAGTTTCATTTCATGTTTTGACCACAAATATCACATCTGTAATGCTGGAAATTCACATGTAAGACGTGCATATGAACATGGCTGATCGATGAAGTGCACAACTCATTTCTGCTGGATAAACAATGCAATGCCTTTAAAATTTTGAATAAATTTAAATAAGTGAAATATAGACATAAATGGACTATTTAAAATAGTAAAATTATTATTAATTCATTGATTATTTAAATATACACTGCTACTAACTTTTTGGGGGTCAGTAAGTCTCTTATGCTCACCAAGGCTGCATTTATTTGATCAGAAATACAGTAATATTGTGAAATATTATCATTTAAAACATCTATTTCAACATATTTTATAGTGTAATTTATTCCTGTGATGGCAAAGCTGAATTTTCAGCATCCATTACTCCAGCCTTCAGAGACATTTCTTATTATTATAAATCTTGAAAAACATTTCGTTGAATTTTTTTAAAACCGATATACAGGATTCTTTGATAAATAGAAAGGTCAAAAATTATTTGAAATAAAAACATTTTGTAACATTTTTCATGTCTTTACTTTCACTTTTGATCAATTTAATGAATTACTTTAAAATTTAAGACTTACTTTTAAATGGTAGTGTATATTTACATACTATATATCTGCATTGTATGAGAACAATAACTTTTTGCCTTTAGAATTTTGTGGAAAAATGTGCCAAATTGTCATAAAATAATGCCATAATAGTCCGAAAACAAAGCTTCAGTTTCTTCCCATCTATTTATGGGGTGACATGTTTTCTGTAAGATTCCCTCCAAAAGCTTTCATTTTAATGAAACCAAACTGTATACTCGGAGCAAAACATTTGCCCTCTGCACTATTCCTGTCATTCTTTCACAGTGTTTAGGGGTGAATGGTCGTCTTGTAAAGTTCTAGTGTGTCAAACGGTCACAGTTATTTCAGTTTCTTCCTCTCAGTCTTGACCTGAATAATCATTACAAAGAGGATGAAAAAAAAAATGCAACCGCAACCAACTTCCCCAACACAGAAAATATGCAAAACCACAAAGACATCAAACAAGTAGAACAAAAGTCAGATGAAATGTTTGTGCATGTGTGAAGATATCAGACAGAGCCAAGCCAACTGAGAACCAGAGAAGGAGAGGGAGTGGGGGAGGGAGATGAGCAGTACCTTTTTTGGCGATCTCCATCTCATCTTCTGTCCAGCGAGACGTCTCTCCAGCTTCAACCGCGCCTGTAGCGACACACACCGTCAGAGTCAGTGAAGGAGAACTCAGGCAGCGCTACACGACACGGCTCATCTCGCACCCTCCCTCTCTATCTGTTTATACTTGGGGGCTGCAGAGACCTCCACCCCCCTCAAGAACTTCCCTCTCTCGGGCTCTCTCTGTCCTCAACCGCTTTCTGTCCTTTGCTCAGTTTATTGCTTTGCCTCCTTGGTGCTCGCTGGACTCAACTAGGCAGTCTCACCTCTCTCTTACTCCTGTCTCTCTTTCTCGCTGTCTCTCGGAGAGTGCAGTCAGCTGATCTCAAGCAGACAGTGGAGGAGTGCAGAAGCACCACCCTTCTGGGTCTAAGATCAACACACACACTCACTCACCCACCCATATCATTAGACAGTCAGTCTCATAACAGTAGCCGAGCTGAAGCGAGCAGCGCAACAACCCCTCCCTACATAATTTCCACTCAAACTACAGTGAGAGCAAGAGAGAGAGAAAGACGGAGACAGAGAGACAGACAGCCTGTGCTCTCCTCTCCCGCCCGCTCTGAGGGTCTCCTTGAAATTGACTAAACACTATGACAGATTTAGCACAGTGTGAACCTCTGACATTTATGCAAGAGCGCGACCGTGTCCCCAGTGTTTGGATGACTAGTGCGGCAAGTCTCCGCTAAAACTCTTCAAATACGCATCTCTTTGGTGACCCACTAGACGCTGTTTACGTTACCCAATGACCCCACAGTGTGTGTTACGTTAATATGCTTGTACCCTGCTGCTTTGTCATGTTGATGGCGTTTTAGACGTGGAATTGGTGCATTCTGGCTTTTGAGTGCCTGTTTAAAACTTCAAACCCAAGATAAAAATGTGTAAGCACAGGTGTAAACTGTAAAAAAGGCAAGATGGGGAGACCCTCCTCACACACACGAGGGCTATCAGATCACAATACAGGAACAGAGGCCAGACTAGAGACTCCATCACAAAACAGCGGGAATGACAAAACACAATTGGTGACCGATCTTTAAGGTACAGAGCGCTAATCAGCCACACTTTCTGATGTGGGCGCTGATTGCATTGAGCAGCAAACGTAATGAATACTAATTACTGAGCACTGAGGTCTCTTAATTCATTTTAAAGTGGCACCAAATGCCAAATGAAACAATCAGGCCGGCCTTTCATTCCCCTTTTCACTCTAATCAAACTCCTCCAGAGACTCGCCGCGTTTACCTGCCTCTCTTTATTATCTCCATGGCGATCCCTCCACCCGCTGTCACCACGGCAACACAAACTCAGAGACCTTGAGTCTGGCGTTGGGTGGCAGGAAGAAGAGAGAGATTCAGAGATAGGAAAGAATGGACAAGCGAGGGAGCAACAGGAAAAAACATGAAAGGAGGGAACAAAAGAGTGCAAAAGGGAATAAAGAGTAAAATGAAGAGAAACGCTCTAGATGTCAGTGAAAGAACAGAAGTGAAATAATGCTGAAGAGCTGCTGTTTTGTGAGCCTCAAGGATCAAACCCTGTGTTTCTGTTTGACAGCCCTTCTATCACAACAGCATTTTAAGCAAACCCCACATGCACACACGTACACCTTGCTGCGGTCAGAGAAGCAGCAAACAAGGTGACTTTCAGGCTTTGTAATGAGGTCATCGAGGAACAGATCGCACTCACACTTCAAGAGTCTGACCTCACAATCAGCAGACAGACATCACAGCACCACACTGAGAGGTGAGAGAGTAAAGTGAGTGAGTGTGTGCAGGGCCGTCGCAAGAGGGGCGCGAGGCCCTGTGCGAACATGGTGTGCGATGGGGTTGCTATATAGGAATTAGTATAGTAACGAACGCAACTTTCACGCGCTTTAGATTGACAAAAAAAAATGGTTTGACCCATTTCAAATGCATGATCGAATATTTTCAATTCAAAATGGCAAAATTTCATTAAAAGTTGAGTAGTTTGCATCACTAAAATATATCACCAGTATATTACAGGCGGTCGCTGAACATTTCTATCATAAAACAGTTGACAAGACAGTGACAAGTGACAAGACCCAGCTTCTTTGATTTGATTGGTCATCTCGATCATTTTGATATTGACGAGCACTGTTAGACCACTGAGGCAGATCAGCCTAAAAATTATCAGCCTAAAAATGTTACTTTTAAAAACAAATTGTCATCCTAACAACAAACAGCTTTACTCGTTCTACACAAAAATGATAAGATAAGACAAATAACGAGAAAATATGAATTATATAATTTTTTTATTCATATCTCAGACAAAATCATTGGCTCTGGTCTGGCAGGCCAGGAGCGAGGCCCTGTGCGGTCGCACACTTGGCACAGCCCTTGCGGCGATCCTGAGTGTGTGGATGTGAAAAAACTATTTGAACAAAAAAGAGTTGCCCTCTTTGCATGTGAGAAACATAGCGCTTACCTCGTGTGTCTGCGCTGGCTGCGAGAGAGGGTTTTGCAACCTCTCGAGCTGGTCTCTGCACTGGCTCAGGTTTAGAAGAGGGTATTGGCTCTGGCAGAACTAAGCAACACATAGAATAAACCATCAGGACTTGGGCTTATTTGTGCTTGTGTGTGTACTTGCCCTAGTATTGTGAAGTCAGATTCATTATATGCAAATTAGTTTGTTTGGACAGATCACCAATTCTCAGGTGTTCCCACAATATTTCAGTTGTGTGTAATTCAGTTTAGCTACTTTTTTACAAAAAAAAAAAGTTCAATCTCAACAATAAGGTAAGATTTTTTTTCTGCTGGCCTCTAGTTACTAGTTAATTTTATTTTTCCTTCCTTCAAGGGGTCACCAATTCTCAGGTATATATATATATATATATATATATATATATCCCTCAGAATTGGTGACCCCTTGAAGGAATATACATATATGAAATATATATATACACACAAAATATTAAATACACACAAAATATATGAATATTTTTTCATTTAACAAATTTTCTTTTATTTAAAAAATACAACAATAATTTAAGTTTTTGATTAAAAAAATGCTTAAATTATTTCCACCCTCTTTTTAAAAAAGAAATTAATAATTAAGGAGGCATTCATTTGATCAAAAGTGACAGTAAAGACATGTAAATTGTTACAAAAGACTTTTGAAATTTTTATTCACTAAAGAATCAATAATTTTATACAAAAATATTAAGCAGCACAACTGTTTTAAATAAGCATATTTAAAATTAATGACAATAATATTCAAAGCATCACATCAAATCAAATGTTTAAGTTGCAAGGCATAAAAACACATACTCGAAAAATATGTACGTGACAGACAATGCAGCTCTGGCTAACAGAGTAAATAACAGTTGTGCATGTTACCTTGTTCAGGTGGCGGTGGAGGTGCTTCTTCAGCCACCACAGACGAAGCCTCGTTATTGGCCATGGAGCGGGTGGTGATGCGGCCCTTGCGGCGGCCTTGGCTGTTGGCAGTCTTTCGGCCGCGTGGCGTGCTCTGCTCCTTACCCTCTTCCTCCTCTCCCTCACACTTCTCTTTATCTTTACTGATGTCCCTGCGGAGGCAAAAACGAGGAATAAAGGCTCTCCTCTGCACTGAACTCAATTCAGTTACATCTATTTAGACGGTAAGAGCGAGCAGAGCTAAGAGTTGCAAATGCAGACACTGTGCAAGTTTCTCAACTGCTATGATATATTAGTCTTACGGAGTTCACTACAGAGTTTCCTTAACAGAAGCGCACCCAGACCACAAAACCACCTCTATACCCTTTTGTGTATTCATAGAAAAGTCAAAAATCCCAGTTTTTCATGATGAATTCCACGTTTGCTGAATTTCTGGTATTGACATAACAGGTCCAGAGTAAAGCACACAGTCTCCTCCGAACCAAATGAGTTAATGAGGTTAATCTTAAGCTTCTCTTACAATAAGGCTCACCTCACAGAAAACAGATCATCTCACCTACTTATTTGGGTGGATTGAGCGTAAAGGTTCTTTCTGATATAAAGTGCAAAATTTTCTCTGAACATTGCCATTTTGAGAGTGTATCCTGCATTCTGTACTAACAGAACAATAACTGTGCTTGTCACACCCAAACTTTCAGTGGGTATGTGGCCTTTGAGATTTCACAGTGGAGTTGGGGCAAAAGAGTGAATTGAGGCCAGTTCATCACAATGGAGGAAAAAAGAGGAACAAACCATGATACATACTTGGAGTCCTCCTTTTCATCTTTCTCCTCCTCTTCCTTCTTCTCCTCGTCCTCTTTCTTCTCTAATTTCTCCGATTTGTCCTCTTCGTTCTTTTCGTCTGTCTTGTCTTCCTGTGAAGGTCGCGTTATCTGCTTTAAAGGAAAAGAACCACAATAACAGAAGCAATTAGACAGATGACCTTTTCAAGAGCACAGACCTGTGACCAGGTTCCCATCACAAGAGAAACCAGCAGTTCACCTTAAACTGTGTCAGCCCAGCTATGAAGTAGATGAATGATTATGTATCATCAAACACCAAATGGGGAATATCATTACTTGCTTTACATGTAGGACTTCAATGAAATATGATTTAAGGCTAACAAATATTTCATCAAAGAGAATATTTTAGTTACATTTATTAAGTTCTCTGTTGCACACGCATGCATTATCGCTACATGAAGTTTCTTAAAATGAATAGCAACTTGCTGTTAGACTGAATCTATATGTAAAATAAATTTAAAATAAAGCAAGAAAAATTTCTTTGAAAAAACTTTGCCAGGATTTTGGGAGGACCCAGAAGTTTCACGGTTTTTCATTGTGAAAAATCAACCCTGCTCTGGACTGAATCAGACAGAATTACTGTCTGGTTACTTCTTATCCATTTCGGTCTCTAATTTTTTCCAAAAATATATATACACTCACCTAAAGGATTATTGGGAACACCATACTAATACTGTGTTTGACCCCCTTTCACCTTCAGAACTGCCTTAATTCTATGTGGTATTGATTCAACAAAGTGCTAAAAGCATTCTTTAGAAATGTTGGCCCATATTGATAGGATAGCATCTTCCAGTTGATGGAGATTTGTGGGATGCACATCCAGGGCACGAAGCTCCCGTTCCACCACATCCCAAAGATGCTCTATTGGGTTGAGATCTTGTGACTGTGTTACATTTTAGTACAGTGAAGTCATTGTCATGTTCAAGAAACCAATTTGAAATGATTCGAGCTTTGTGACATGGTGCATTATCCTGCTGGAAGTAGCCATCAGAGGATGGGTACATGGTGGCCATAAAGGGATGGACATGGTCAGAAACAATGCTCAGGTAGGCCGTGGCATTTAAACGATACCCAATTGGCACTAAGGGACCTAAAGTGTGCCAAGAAAACATCCCCCACACCATTACACCACCACCACCAGCCTGCACAGTGGTAACAAGGCATGATGGATCCATGTTCTCATTCTGCTTACGCCTAATTCTGACTCTACCATCTGAATGTCTCAACAGAAATCGAGACTCATCAGACCAGTCAACATTTTTCCAGTCTTCAACTGTCCAATTTTGGTGAGCTCTTGCAAATTGTAGCCTCTTTTTCCTATTTGTAGTGGAGATGAGTGGTACCCGGTGGGGTCTTTTGCTGTTGTAGCCCATCCGCCTCAAGGTTGTGCGTGTTGTGGCTTCACAAATGCTTTGCTGCATACCTCGGTTGTAACGAGTGGTTATTTCAGTCAAAGTTGCTCTTCTATCAGCTTGAATCAGTCGGCCCATTCTCCTCTGACCTCTAGCATCAACAAGGCATTTTCGCCCACAGGACTGCCGCACACTGGATGTTTTTCCCTTTTTCCCACACCATTCTTTATAAACCCTAGAAATGGTTGTCCGTGAAAATCCCAGTAACTGAGCAGATTGTGAAATACTCAGACCGGCCCGTCTGGCACCAACAACCATGCCACGCTCAAAATTTCTTAAATCAACTTTCTTTCCCATTCTGACATTCAGTTTGGAGTTCAGGAGATTGTCTTGACCAGGACCACACCCCTAAATGCATTGAAGCAACTGCCATGTGATTGGTTGATTAGATAATTGCATTAATGAGAAATTGAACAGGCGTTCCAAATAGTTCTTTAGGTGAGTGTATATATATTAGTGCTGTCAAACGATTAAAATGTTTAATCGTGATTAATCGCATTAATGTCATAGTTAACTCGCAATTAAATCGCACATTTTTATAAATGTCTCTTGATTTCTTTTTGTCCCATTCTTTTTTCTCATTTTAATGCTCTTATCAACATAGAAAAGTGGATCGGCTTGCTTTGTGCAAATGTTTTTTTTTATTGAAAACAACAATACTGTGTTCTATTTCACACTAAAACATTCTCACTTGGAGCAAATAATCTCTCACACAATGTAACGCTGTCCATCAATAAAAGGGTGAAAGAAATACTGACGAGGTCCTGATATTGACGAGGGGGCGGAGAATTCACATCAGCTGTGTGTGTGTGTGTGTGTGTGTGTGCTTTTGTTTTTGTGATATATGAGGACACAAATGTGTATAATGACATGCATATTACACTGGTATTACAACTTACACGTGATATATGAGGACATTGCATGAGTCCTCATATTTCAAATAGCTTAAAAAACATAAAAAAACAATGTGTTTTTTTTAATGTAAAAATGCAGCATGTCTCCTGTGATGGGTAGGTTTAGGGATAGGGGCAGTGTAGGGGGATAGAATATACAGTTTGTCCAGTATAAAAGTCATTATGCCTATGGAATGTCCTCATATATCACAAAAACACAGCTGTGTGTGTGTGTGTGTGTGTGTGTGTGTGTGTGTGTGTGTGTGTGTGTGTGCGCGTGCGTGTGCGTGTGTGTGTGTGGGCGCGTGTGTGTGTGCTTGGCCATCAAGTGGTATTTCAGACTGGACGTGCTGCGATGACAATAGCTCAGTTCACAACGACAAAACACACAGATCACTTTAGTCTTGTCAATGGAACCATTTGGCAACTTTTTAAAAGTAAACTTTCCATTCAGAATCTTATTGGCATCGATTTCAGCGTCTCGCGCTCGTCATCCACTCAAAACGTAACGTTAACCAACTTTTTGGCCGGCTCGCAAGCCCAAACAAGTGTGTGCGTCGTGCCTGTTGTTTTGTTTCCGGTCTAGCTAGATCCGCTTGCGCTTTCAAAACGTCCTCGTGCGGCGCAAGCCATTGAAATGAATGGGTTTCATAGCACAGAGCCGCATGCCGCGTCCTGTTGCAAAAGCATGTGAAAAAAAACTACAAAGTTTGCTAGGCCAAAAAGACCGTTAATCGCGCGATAAAAAAATTAACGCCATTAAAATGGGTTTGCGTTAACGCCGTTAATAACGCGTTTAACTGACAGCCCTTATATATATATATATATATATATATAAAAATATATATATATAAAAAAATATATATATATAAATATATATATATATATATATACACACATACAGTATATAAAAAGACATTCACTTATCAAATCCCTTTCATGCCTGATTTCCAAACATTCACATTTCTCATACAACCTGACAAGCATAAAGTAAAAAAACAAAACAAAACAAAACAAAAAATCTGAATAGTGGAGCTTCCACTTCACCGTGCAGAGTAGATGGGACTGAAGTACAAGAACAAAGTAAACTGGATGGATTACCTCAAAGAGTACTGGCCGATATATGTTAATTTTTAATGTTGTCGTTATCGGCCCAATAAGAAAATTTGGCAGATATATTAAAGCTGATAAATAATAGATTATTTCCTTCAGCTGAGACACTTCAGATGCGCACTGTTCGGACTGTTTGAATTGCTTGAAATATGATTGGAATCACTTTTAAAAAGGAAAATAAGTGCAACAGTTAAGTCTGTTAACATATGTGATGAACAACAGGATGTAGATGTCACAAAGAAAAAGAAAGCAGCAAGGAGAGATGGAAAAAATATGAAAAGAGAAGCAGCAGATGACCAAGAGGGAGAAAAGCTAAACAGAGTAAGGGCCGGCCAAACAGAACCAAGACCTGTAGGTGGTGCTCGGATGAACAAAGACTGAGGAGTCATGCATACACACATACAAAACACAATGACCTCAATGTTTTATGTCGTTAGTGCAAAGGGAGAGAGTTTAAAGAGCGTCTTTCTCATAATGGCAGAATGCAGGAGTAAAATACCATTCCTCCCCCTCTGTTTCCATGAAAGCACATGGCCCAATGTTCATGAACATCTATAAACATATGCCACAGATCAGATTTTTCAGAATGCTTGTTATACATATGATCAGGGCTTGAACTGTGTGTGTGTTGGTGGGGGCGGGGGGATGGGGGGGGGAGTGGTTAATATTTTTTTATTAAAGTTCCCGTGAACTGGAAGTTGCAAACGACTTTTCTCCAGTGTTGTGACGTATTTCCGAGAGAAACGGAATACTAAATGAGGCAAAATAGTGGGCGTGGCTTTTTCCAATTAGCACCTGATTGGATCTAGAAAAGTAGGTGTTTTCATTCAGCCTGTCTACTGTCAGTTGGAGGGGCGTGGTTACGGTGTGTTCACCAAGGCTGCATTGATTTGATCAATAATACAGTAAAAACAGTAATATTGTAAAATATTATAACAATTTAAATTAACTTCTTTGCATTATTCCTGTGATGGCAAAGCAGAATTTTCAGCATCATTACTGATCCACATGATCCTTCAGAAATCATTCTAATATGTTGATTTGCTGCTCAAGAACCATTTCTTATTATTATCAATGTAGAAAACATGTTGTTCTGCTTAATATTCTTATGGAAACTGTGATATATGTATTACAGGATTGATTGATTGATATATGTATTACAGGATTGATGTGTTCATTGATGAATAGAAAGTTTAAAATAACAGCATTTATTTAAAAGCACTGATTATAAAAAAGAAAAAGAAAAAAAAGGTAGTCTTTATGTTAAATATTATGTGAAGAGACAATCAAAATGAACTCGAGTCATATGGATCCAGCAGGAGCAGTGCGCATTATACAACATCAATAAAGTAAAAAAAAATCTGTACTGCTGAACATTTGGAGTGCAGAGTCAGCGCATAAACAGAGATTTTAAGCTTATTTAATGTTTAGAGAAAGTAAATCTAATTTAATGAGGTTTCACTTCTGTTTAAACTCTTAAAACAACCTAGGCTAAGCTTTACAAGAGATCAAAATTGAGCAGTATTAGTCAATTAGGTTTGGAATTTGAGTTTACTTGGCAGCCTTCCAAACATGGAACTTGTTATTGGTTATTGGTTATCTTCATGTGCAAAGCAGGTGATGTTATGGTATTTGTAAACAGGCAGGGAGCCGCGTCAGTTTACACCGATTGCAATTAACAATCAAACTTTAACAATATTTAAAATGTATGAGTTAGGCTAGTAGTTTTTGGTGTCATAACCTTATTTATTAAGGGTACATGGATCAAAAACAACTAAAACAATAACTAAGCCTATCTTATTTTATTTCATTTATTTCTAACTTTTTTTGTGTTGGGGCAATGGAAAATTTTGGCAGGGCAAGTAAAAATTTAGACCACTGGCCCGGCGAAAAAAATCCTTAGCGAGTAAGTGGGGTCGGGGCTAATTTGAATATTCATGGTTCCTCGTATACTAAATTAAGCAAGGGTGTAGTGTTACATTCAAGCTATTTTAAGGCATGAGGAAATTTTTTCACAGGAAAATAAAAAACGTTTAAATATGTAATTTTCAAAGATCGAGGAAGAGCTTTAGGGGATAAAATTATTGACTACAGGAGGACTTTAAGTGGAGATGTAAGTTGAGTAGACAAGGTCTCCTTTAGATTAACATTAGACTAAGTGTAGGGCTGGAGTCAGTAGAGAAGGTCTTTTTCCTTTGGTTTGAAGAGGGAGCCCGTGTGCTAATGGCCCAAGGTTCTTTATTATGGTTGCTGGCACGGACAGAGGAACCGGAGCCCCTCCTCCTCCTCGTCTGTTCCACGAAAGAGAAGCAAAGCACTGGAACAAGCAGAGCTCAGCCAACACAAACAAGCTGTGCAGCTGCCAGATGGGACCAAAAAAAAATGTCAGAACCTCTGCCACAGAGACGTGGAGAACCAATAAGGGGGGAGAAGGGAAACAGCGATAATTCAGGTCAAAACAAAAATAAAAATGACAGAGAAAGGGTCCAATACATGAAAGACATATAGCAAGAACAAAGCAGGCAGAGGATCGATCATTCATTCTCTAGGTTGAAGGGCAAAAGGAAGTGCTTGTTTCAATGCTCTCTTCGACTTGTAGCACATCGACAACCTGACACATGGTTGACAATAAAAGCCCATTTCTGCCATTCAGAGCTCAGTTCACACTGACTTTACATCCCTTCTAAAGACACTCTACATGGAAATCTCACAAAGCCTTTCATTACAGACAATTCTGTTGTTGTTTTTTGACAGCTTATAAGGGAATGGTGGTTTACTTCATTATAAACCAATTATTATTTCACCAACCTCTGAGCACTTCAGTTTTGAAAACACGACAATACAACTGCTTAGATATAACAGATATGCTGGCGTCTATAATGCAGTGTTATTAACATTACCAAAAAACTTAATTGAAATAAAACTGAACTATAAATATTAAATGAAAACATTAAATGAAAATTAAAAATGTTTTGGCAACTAACTGATTTTGTTTTAATTTGAAGTCCTAAAACTACTGAAATAAATTAAATTACAATAAAAATATTAAAAACAACAAAAACACGAAACCTTAAACTAAAATGAAAATTGAAAATAGAAAAATAAAAACTAATTCAAAATATAAATAGATACTATAACAGTATATGTATAATACTAAAATAACTGCTATAGAGAAGCTTCTGTTCATGTCCTAATTCAAGCCCTGATATAAAGGCAAGATTTTACTAATTCATGTGCTGACTGTATGATCGTGGGACCATAGTTTACACAAAGCAGATGAAGACCTCTTTGACCAATTTTACTTTAAACTTCAGAGAGTTACTTTGACCCTGAAGCAAACCTGTAATAGCTCTTTAAAGCTATTAATTAATACCCATGTTTTACTGAATGTTGGGAAAACTAAACAATAGCAACTCACAATCTGCAAATTGTTGTTTGGAGCACAGTTACAACTACAATCTCCAAGCATGCCACAAGTTGTCACTCAACATGGTCACTGCATTCTGACATCATTTTTATTCTAAATGGTTTTTGATGTAGCCTAATGCAACTTTAGTGTGTAAGAGCTCCGAGATAAACTTCCTGGTGTTTCAGCCTTTTAGTGTAGTGGAAAGGCTATTTAATAAACTTATAAAATGCCTCTATGCATTTTCATGTAATATACAGGTTGTCAAAGAAATGTAGTAATATTCTGGGATCTATTTATAAAAAAAAAAAATAAAAAAAAAAAAAGGACTGTCCGAGGGCTTATGGAGGTTGGGGGTAGGGATGTGATAAACAGTATTTTTATTTTTTAAACAAACTTCTATTTTTTTAAACAAACTTTTTGTGGGCTAACTAGTTGACAAAAATCGTCATGAAACCGAAGTTGTGAAATACTTTTCTTCCCTATTGTGACATCTGAGTGAAACGGCTTCTCGAACAAGAAAAAAAAAAAAAAAAAAATGTAGGGCAGGAAATTGATTTTGCCCATCAGGAAATTATTGGATTATTGTGATCTCTTGTTGACAGATTGCCCCGCCCCCACGCCAAAAGACACGTCATCATACAGGAAAAGAGATGTTGTTGCAAAAGATAGGGGAAGATTTTTTTTAATTAAAGATTACTATGGACTAATTAAAAAAAATTATGTGCACGGATAAATCATTTATAATAAATAATGCAATATTCCATTAAAAAAATAAGATTAGTCAATTTAAATGCTGGCTTTAATGAAGAGTGTTTAGGCTGATTTAGGGTTCATTAGAAACATTTTCACAAGACACATTCTTGTGTTGAAAAACAGCTGGAGCACAATGGAAAAGAACAGAACGCAGGATGTCCTGGATGAGTAGGAACATGCACCATGGTTTTTATAATCAGTTACTAAGAACACTTGCACACTTACCAATGGCTAAATGAAGGTTGCAAGATTGAAACATTTGAATACATATTCATTGTTTTTACAAACTACGTTAATAGACAGGATTTTTTTTCTTTTCAATGAGGATTTTGATATATTTTCTATGACATCAATATTTGGGTCTCAGAGGGTTATGTGCATCGAGGGAGAGGAAGCAAGAATTAAATATTAATCTACTGTCAATATTCTAATATGTTACCTTATCTTTTATTGGAAACCTCAGCTTTACAGTCAACCTTTGGACACACTTCATTCTGTAACAGAGGTGAAGCAGCGGTTCACACAAACTGCAGTACAAATAAGTACTGCTTCATTTGCTT
This sequence comes from Tiaroga cobitis, assembly GCA_030578255.1. NCBI lineage: Eukaryota > Metazoa > Chordata > Actinopteri > Cypriniformes > Leuciscidae > Tiaroga > Tiaroga cobitis. Next base: position 28,714,700 of record CM060595.1, on the reverse strand, counting down.
CAGATCACACAACTTCAAAACTATTTTAAAGTTAACTATTTGAAAGTTTTTCAATTCCCAAAAAAGCAAAATTCAACGACAAATGCAAGGAGTGGAATAGTAACTAAGGCTGGAATAGGCTGATTATCACTCAATTAATGTGTCGTGAAAGATGCAACTGTAGCACATGGCGAGCTCAGTAAAAATAGTATCATTGTTTTCAAAGCCAAACGAACAAACAGGAAAGACGATAAGCTACTGCAACAACTCAAATAAACCAACCAAGAAATAGAGGGAGAGAAGACTAGGCCAAGAAAAACAGCATAACATGGACGACAAAACGGAGCATCAACGTCGTCAAAAAAATCCTAAATTTCTTTTTTTTCAAATCTATGGCTTAGTTGGGTCTTTAGTAGATCCATGAAAAATTTGGGTAAAATGTATTAGCAGCACACCTCCTGTCCTGTAGATGTCACCAAGGCAATAGCATATATCCAAGCTAACCACCACCACACACAGCTTTTATACATACATTATGCAGATATTGGTATAATGACAATAACTGAAAATAATAATTTAAAATATTGCATTTAAATAATATAAATGAAATAATATACTAATCATAAAAACAATTATACAATTATTATAACACAAAATATACATAAATGTCCTTTTACATATAATAAAAAAAAAGAATAACTTCAACCACAGTTTACACCATTAAGCAAAAGTACAGAGCCCTGCAATCTCCACAAACAATCACAATAGCCTCCAAAACCACACAAAAACTACTCCACAAACAGCCATTTCCTTCACTCATTCATAAGGTACCTTCATTTACGTTTATCTGCTCCTCATGAATGTCCATTTCATCCCATTATATATCCCAGAATGCTGTGCACCCAAAGCCAAAGTTAGTGACAGGAACAGGCTGAGCAGGAGAGCGCGCCTCGGGCAGTCTGACAGCGGCGTTGCGCTGGATTAGATCCTCAGCTGCGGGACCCGGTAGATCAATGGCGCATGTTCCAAGAAAGCATGCCACGGGGTTGTTTGAGCCTGCTAAAGAAGCAGTGGCATCTCCAACTTACGCACACACAAAAATGTGTGCGAGTGCTAGCTAATCTGGGTGCTAGGGTCAGCCCAGGTAATCCCTGCGGGGTGGAGGGGAGAAGAGACTGACCGATCTTAACCCAGCCCCGTCAGGATTTTGATTGGCACAGCAAGCTGCTCCACAACTTTCTCACTGGTGTCAGAGCAAACGGCACATACCACTGCGCAGCTCAGGAGGGGTGTCTCGCATACACACACATTCTCCAACCCTCCCTCTTTCTCCGGAAAAAACTCTGGAGGGACGGCAGAACACACGGGCTGCCAGTTTAATGAAGAGAAAAAGAAACAAAAGTTTGTTCTTCCCACTTATGCATATTCTTTTGGCTTGTTCTCTCCTTATTTTTCTCTAAAGCATTCTCAGGGGACTCTAGGAACAGAAAGCTTGAGCAGAGGTTTGTTTGGAACAGCATTCAGAACTCCACGTAAACTGAACTCGACTGACACAAACACTTTTATGGGTCTCTAAGTGTCACAGACTCCACCCACACACAGACGAGCTCAGTTACCAGACAGACTCTACTCAACCACCCCACCCCCCCCCACCCCCCCCCCCCCCCCCCCCCCCCCCCCCCCCCCCCCCCCCCTCAGGTCAGATCATCTCCTCATTACTGCAGCTCAACTCCTGACTCAAAGACACATGCTTTCAATGACCCGCAGCCTCAGCTTGTGATCAGCATGGCAGCAGTGTTCACAGAAGTCCTGTTACACACACTCTTATCCAGCACTGTTTATCCAGTGCTGTTTAGATAGGCTGAAATATAGCTGTAATTAATGCTGATTCCGTACAGCAGCTGCTCACACACACCTGACAGAGGGCTAATCGAAAGTTAGATGGGCCGTGTGGAAGTTCATCTCATACGTATGATAGTATTCAAGATATATCACTTGTACTTCAAGCAGAGGTTGGATTAACTTAGCATTTACCAAATGTTAAAGGTAGGGTAGGCAAATTGTTTAATAAACACTTTGTAATACTGGTTGAAACTCTCTTCACATCCTGATATCAAATCAATAATAGAAGTGGTCTAAATATTAAAACATGTACATGTATTTTCTGTGGAAGTCTCAGAACCAAAAAAATTTCAGTCATGTTCACGTCCAATCATGCAGTCAGGTGGTACAACTAGAGCTCTGTAAGTTGATTACATTAATTAATATTGTAATGTTATGTGCTTTGAGACAAGGTAATTTAATGCCATCTCTTGCCGCTTTGTGCAGTCATGTGTTTTGAAGGAGGCGTGGATTTGGAGATGCTCTGAAGGGAGGGTGGGATCTCATGCTTTCAAAGATAGCTTGATATTGCTAGCCTCTCCGAAATTGCCTACCTTTACAAATATACTATTATTTTTATAATATGCTTTGTTATAAAAAATATATGGCATTTGGTCTATTGAGTATCTTTAATATATTCTTATGGTTACAGATCAGGTATTGCAAGTATAGAAAAAGAAAAAGAAAGAAAAGAAAGTTTTAAAGCACCCCCATCAAAACAGACCAGGAGAGGGACGCGAGTAAGGATTTGGGGGAAGAGTATTTTTTTATATATTGTTCATTAAATCGGATGACCAGATTGCAATACCACAATACCAATGTCTCTACTCTGTAGTATTTCACACACTGTGAAAGCAGAATACTGAGAATACCAAGAACCCCCAACATAGTAGTAAGACTCCATTGTGATATCAATGTCACCCTAAAATACCAGACATTAAAATTTTTAACTGAGCAAAAGAATTATAACTTTAAGTTTTTTTGGGGGTCAAACCACATGTTGTCATACCCAGATAAATAAATAGAACTTTTCAGTTTCACAAACTATCATTCTTTGTTCCCAACCTGTTTGACTTACTTTCTTCTGTGGAACTTTGAAGGAGATATTTTGAAGAATGTTTTGGTGTTCATTGACCTTCACAGTATGTACAACAACAAAAAAATTCTCCTTTTATATTCCACACAAGAAAGGAAGTCACACAGGTTGAAAACAACATACGGGTGAGTAAATTATGATATAATTTTCATTTTTAGATTAACTGTCCCTTTAACTTCCATTGAAGTATTTGTCTCATCAAGTCCAGGTCATTATATCCCTAGATTCAAGTTCAAAGTAGGTTTAAAGTAATCGGTTATTTTAATGATTGAAAATTGAATTTATCACGATGAAATCTACATAAAATGGAATGGCATACATTATTAACCATGCACCAAAAAATTATCCATCTCTTGCAGTTGTCTACTCATTTGGCATCTTTCTCTTTCAAAATCCCATTTAATGTGTTGAAACAGGCCAAATATGCATAACCACATGTAAAACAGGTAAAATGTCCAATTATAACTGTTGTTACAAAGTTAAAATGATATTGCATTAACAACCCATTTAATTTCCATAAAATAGATAGTGCCCTCCCCACAAACACAAACTTTTTGACTGGGACATGGAGGCTGAAGGTCAATGTCTTCCTCGAAAGCATCGTGACATGGTTTCTCTTATATACTTATTACTACTAATTACCATAGACAGTAAAAGCTAATTACTTATTAGACTTAATGGTATTTAAATTACTTGATTAACTGTTGGCAAGATTTTAAGATCTGTTCATTTTATTTGCAAAAGTAGCTTAACACAACGCCTAAATAACTTGGGTAAATTTGATTAACCAATTGCCTGTGCTTCATAGGGTTCGTCAGGAGAAACTGAAGGTTCTTTCAGAGGAACAACAACTGATTTTGATGAAAGATTATGATATTTTTCAAACCCTAACTGATTAATCAAATACAACAAGACCTTGAACACAGATAGAAAGTTAATGGCACAAGTTTCAATTTCATGTTTATTTGAAACAATTTGTCCATGTCACAATGAGATAACCTGGTTTGGATGCCATGGCAAGATTTCACCATCCTGAAAGACGGTTTTTGAGTATATGCATGTGAAAGTGTGAAGTCGCAGCTACTGCGCTCAAACAGTTATAAAGTTGGAGTCTGAAACTCTCATGTTCTTCTCCTTTCCCTCTGTGGTCCCTGACAGCAGCATGGAGCCTCTCGGCTGTGCCAAACAGATAAAACAGTTTCCTGGAAAGCTGTGCAGCCCTCCATAATTCAGAGAGTGTAAGAGAGAGACTCTCAAAGCACCGATGCATTTTTGCCCGATAACCTGCGCGCGCACACGGTCCGAGTTCTTATAAGACCGCGTCAACAGCGTACAAAAACCACCACAAAACACACCCTCTCATAAAAAAAGAAAACACACAACCTCACATTAAGCATGATTCAAACACACCCCTTTTTAAGAAAAAAAAAAAAATATATCAAAACAGAGCCATTTGAAAACACACACTTGCTTCCTCAGACTGACACTAGGGGGCTTCTTGTGTACTAAAAATGCATCTCAAAACAGTTCTTCTGCTTGTTTGTGATAACAAGAATGAATGTAAATTCAACTAATCCCCACATAATAGCTTGCAACAATAGCTGCAAACAAACTTGAGGGAGCAAAAAAAAAATTACCTACTCAAATACTGTATTTCAGTGAATTTTGTGAAGTGAGCATCAGTAAAGCCTACTTATTCTTGATGACAAAACACTTGTCAATAACAGATTCATGTTTGTAATTGTTAGTATTGACAACATTGACACTTTACTTTAATACACTGGCTAATGCACTACCGTTCAAAAGTTTGGGGCTGGTAAGATTTCTTATGTTTTTCTTTTATTCTCATCAAGGCTGCATTTTTTTTATTACAGTAAACACAATGAATTATATTACAATTTAAATTTAATTTGTATATTCTAAAGTTTTATTTATTCCTGTGAAGGCCACACTGAATTTTCAGTGTCACATATTAGAAGAAATCATTCTAATTTGCTGATTTGCTGCTCAAGAAACATTTCTTATTATTATCAATGTTACTAACTTAATATTACTGTAGATTCTGTGATACATTTATTACATGATTCTTACTGACCCTACACTTTTGAACATCAGTGTGTAAAAAAAAAAATCAACAATATTTGTAATTACATAATGAATTATTAGTAGGTATTCACTGCACACCACCACAAAACACTACGCAAACAGTGTCCCAATTTCTGAGAAAATTTGATGCAAATGCAGTCATTTTGAGCCACAATAATCAATAAGTCTAGTAGGCTGCTTAAACACAAAGGTTATGTTCAGAGAAGCCTACTAACACATTAATCTATCTTACTATAGCTGCAGTATACAGTATGCATACTGTGCACATTATGCAAATGTTCTATATGAGGAGAATACTTGTATTGCAAAATGTGCAACAGAGCTTACTGAGTGAAATACTGCATCCCAATGCAAAGCGCTCAACTTCTGTTATCAGTGTGATGGATAACCCAGAAGTATCATCAGATGTGATTTTTAATGCAACATATCCATACATATCCATGCTTAGAGTGAGAGAAAAGTGCACAAGTGAAGAAAAAAAAGAGGTTTTTTTTAAATACCTGATTCCTTCGATTCCTTCGATTTCCAAAATTTCGTCTGACAAGAGTTTTATAGTTCTGACTCTTCTTAGTCAAATAATAGTACAGCACACAATCAGACACACACTGCACACAGGGAGAGAGAAATACAAATACAGCTGCATCACTTGGGCTAGTATTTGAAAAGAATATACCATTAACGTAACAAAAAAAGCTGTCTGTAGGAGGGGAGGTGTGATCTGAGTCAGTAAAGCTGTTAAACAGTGCTTCAGTTACAACATCCACTGGTGAACATTCAATCAATCACAGTTTTATTTGCCATTTGTAAAGCACAAAAGAATTTGTACACATACATAGGACAAATTCAGTTCTGGCTGTGACAGCAATCCACCATACTAAACTGAATCACAAAAAAAGAAAACGCACCTTTCTCTCCAGATATGAAGCTATCAACCCGAAGTTCTTTGGATGCTGCATAAACCTGCACCACAGAAGAGACAAAGTTAAGAAAATGAAGCACACACTCACACATGCCAACATGAGCCACAGTTACTCACTTTTCCTTGAAGATCTCCTTCTCGTGTTCGGTCCAGACATTCATGAACTGGCGGGATTTGTAGACTTTCATTGGGTCATCCATCAGACCGTTCATGTTGATAAACTTCACTCTCCGCTGTTCGGAATCGTACATCATAGGAGGAATGACTGACAACTGCCTCATCTGCTTCTCATTGTTCTGAGAGAGACAAAAAGGTGTTGAGATCCAGGATTGTCTGCAGCACTTGTTTACATTACTGTAGTCTCAGCCTCCGACGGCACACCAACGGTCCATTCACTAATCGTCTGATGCATGCTGCACACAAAACTTGTGACTTGCAAATAATCACAAGCTCCAATAAGACCAGCGCCAATCAGATTATCCGATTGCAACAACTTTCCGAAGTAAGAATTGTCTTCTTCACCTATACTCGACGTTGTTTTCTTAAATTTGTTTGTGAAATAAATAACCAGTACTTTTTTTGGACCAATAGAAATTATGATCACAAGTATACACACATTACTGCTAATTTCTTTGGTGCTTTCTGTTCATTGATTGGACCAACACCAAATGTTTGAATTTGGTGTCTGTTTTAGTGTCTCTTTTAAATACCCTTAAAGCTACGGTGCGCCGTTTTGTAGAGGTTAGCAATGGCAAGCTAGCTTTGAATGCATATAAGGGGAAAAGATTCCACCCTCTTTCACAGTTCTCTCCAAAGCCACGCACATAACATTACAACAATAATGATCTAAACAGCTTATCTACAGTTATTGTTAGAAATTGAAACTGTTTTGTAAAGGTTTATTGAACAGCTCAGAGAAAAACATCACCGTTTACCATCTCGTAATTATGACATGGCGTGAACGCAGCATAAGCTTGTTGTTTTGGTTCAGGAGGAACTGTGAAAGATGACTGCAGTTTGTTTGCAATGCTCTGTGACTCTAGCAATGCGTCTACAACTCTGCATAACCAAATGGAACGTGCTGATAACATGATGTCTTTGTGAGCAGGGTGCATGTAGGCATGCATCAGGATGACATGCAGGCAGGACATCCTATTAATGCATTCAGAACAATCTTTTGGTCCTGAGACTTCCACATAGATGCATCTATTTTTTTAATATTTAGACCACTTTAATTATTGATTGCTATCAGGATGTGAAAAGACTTTCATACACTTTCAATAACAAGAAATTTATGAAAAATATTGTCTACCCTAGCATTAAACAGTAGATAATACAAAATAAATTGTGGTTGGTCTCTATCCTATTTCAGTTCCTCTGTTTCCTGTCTAAGTGGAGGATCTTATCCATCTAAGGTGCAAGTGAACCAGATTTTATGCTGCATAGTCTGGTTATGTGATAATAATAAAGTCTGATGTATGGTAAAAGGATGGGGTGTACGTTTACCTGCTACTCATCTGGGTGATGCTCTAAAACACTTTCTGAACTTGGGGTAAAGCCCCAGTCATCTTTTTTTTTCAATATGGATCAGAGTTTATTTCAGGTTATACATCAGATAGTTAAACTAGTAGTTTACCTCCTGCTCCGAGAGGCCGTCAATGATCTCGGATATCTCATGTTCACTTCTTGCGATGGTGGCAGACAGGCCTGTCCCCCTCTGGCCCACCCTAAAGACGGGAAGGATGAAGCATGGTGAAAGAAAGCATTTCTCTGTTCCTGGCTTTGTTTCTGTACCATGTAAAGGCGCTTTCCCAAGCAAGCTACCAGACCAGAGTCCCACCCTGTTTCTTCTCCCACAAAAAGCCTTTGAAGCAGCGGTTACAGCTATTGGCAAGATTCCTCTGGGTCTATTCATGAGCTCTGGAGCTCTGAAGTTCTTTGGTTTAGAGACTGTTCCAGCAACAATAGCTACATACTCTGGCTTGAGTAAACAATCAAGACAGGCAAGCATCATTCAGTAAAGTTGGATGGCTTGATCTGAATGAACGGAATTATAGACCTGCTTCCTGCAACCTTTATGAGGGGAAAACAAATTATTTAGGGAAAGGCACAAATTGCCAAAACTAGGGATGCACGATCCTGTGCTTGTGTACTCGTACTCATTAAAATGCTCCGATACCAACAACTGATACCACCCACCGTATACAGTACAAGAAAGAAACACTGACAACAGAGCAAACAGAGAGCAGAATGGTTATATCAGAGAAGGATGCCTAATATGAAGTAAATGTATCCAATTAATAGAATGTTAAACAAATTAAATATTTACCACCTTAGCTGCTGTGCACTGCTAAGCCAACTAATTTAATTCATTTTCCTCATCTGGCCAATATTTTTTAAAATTAAAAATGCAATGAAAATACAGCTTTCGGAACTACGTAATACAAAAAAAAAGTTCTGGAAAAAGTGGTGTCGGTGCATCTCTAGCCAAAACTAACAGGTCTGACGTGGTCTTGCAGAGGGTTGAGAAGCAAGATTCTTATTCAGTGGATCTTTTTTTTTTTTTTTTACAATGGCTATAGCAAAATGATTTATGACATTAAATTCCACTAATGGTTCTCAAATGTTTTTTTAAGAATAGGCGTGCTTAAAGTCATAATTCCATGATGAGAGAAAGACGAAAAAACTAAAAATACTACATATGCACCAACAAATTCACACCATGCATCACCTGTCTTTCAGAGCATGTGCACAACACAGAGTAGTCAAGTTAACATGTTTACATGCTGGACGAAGCCAAGCTACAATCACATTATCTAGGTCTGTTAGTCTGACATTGCAAAAACTAGACTGGTACTGGGGGCAGGGCAGTATAACGATATGTATGTGGCAAGATAGAGATTTTGCTATATTGTGCATATAGGATTACAGAAACTAACTGAATGTGGTACACACACGAAACTGTGCCAAAACAGGCAATTAGGTCTTAAGTAGGGTTGGGTACCGAAACGCGGTGCCAATAGGGAACCGGTTCCGACGTAAACGGTAGTAACCAGACCGAAAATTTCGGTGCCTGAGTCTCTGTGTCATGAGGCGCACACACGCAAAGTCTCTCGCTCTCTCCCTCGTGCGCGCACTATACGGTTTGGAGAACAGTCTGTTCTGTCTCGCATGCGCGCTCTTGCTCGCTCGCTCTAGATTCCGGGAGATTTTAACTAATTTGCGGGCATCAGGGAGCCGTTATCAATATGCGGGAGACTCCCGGAACGTCTGCTGATAGCGAGGGGATTAATGAAGATGCGGAAGACGAAACGCTCCCAGGTTTGGCTGCATTTCACGTGTAAAATTACGCGTCAGAACGCCCTCTAGGTGATGGCGCGGGCGTCGCCTTGACGCTCTTACATCGTCATATTATATTAGCGCGCGCATCATCTGCTCCTCAGATTTCTCTGCCGAAAAAGGAAGCTTGTCGGTAGCGCGAGGAGTTTGGCAGCGAACGCAGCGTCTCGTTTCCTATTCAGAGAACATGGGTTACACCAGTAACCAGAGACGTTCTCTTTCATAGGTTTACTCAAAGCTGCGTAGCTAAGACGCAGTGGGAACGATATAACAAACTCGCCAAGCTAAGCCCTGCGTTACTAGTACAATGACCAGATAACTTACATGACTGGTTCAAGCAGACAAAACATGGGAACCTGTAGCCATGTCGATATTAGATTACCCTGGTTGTAATCTCTATTAATCTCCAGTATCATTACATTGTTTGATTCAATATTGCTTTATTTGATATTATGTAAATGTGAATTTTTATTTTATATTGGTTTATTTATTATTACCATACGTTACTTGTATTTATATTGTTTAAAGATTTAAGTTACTATTGTGTCCAGTTTGGCCCTGTAAATAAAAGGGTATTATTTTTTGACAAAGTGTGAACGGTTTCGTTTTCTTAAGTACCGTTTCAGGCACCGTTTAAGCACCGGAACCGTTTAAAAAATACAGAGTAGGTACTGGTATCGGATAAAACCCAACCGATACCCAACCCTAGTCTTAAGTGAACATTTACAATTGGGAGAAAATCCAATGTGTGTCAGTTATATTATATTGGAGTACATTGAGTCTTAAAGGGGTCATGACATGAGAAAACAAATTTGCCTTGATCTTTTGGTATTTAAGAGGTCTTTGTACCATTAAAACCTCCTGCAAGTTTCATAGCTTAAGACATCCTCCCCATTATAAACGAACCATTTATTTAATCAAGCTCTAAATACAGCTCGTTCTAGATCCTTTGAACTTAGTGACGTCACGGTACGAAGTGACGTACCAGTCGTTTGCATATGACCGCCTCCAGCGCAAGACAACTGCGCCTCATTTGACATCATCGCATGCGTTGAAGTGCAGCGAGGGGGTCTGTTTACAAGATGACTGCGATGCCACGCAGATGTGCTGTTCCTGGCTGTGGACAAACAACATGTTTGAATGCTGCCGAACGATCCAGACGTCAGGGAAAGCAGTTGGATGCAGTTTATTTGCAGCATATGCAGCCCGCCAAAGCCTTATTTGTTCGGTGAGTGATGTAGAAGAGTGTGAAGGGCGCATGTTACTGAAAGAACGACAAGAGAGAGAGAGAGAGAGAGAGAGAGACCCGGCCGCGTGCGCCTTCAAACTGTCTTGCTCTCCCTCTCTCTCTCCCTCTCTCTGTCTCTGTCTCTCTCTCGCGCATATGAATCAAAATCAATTGAGAATTGACACGATGGTAAAAGATCGGAAGACCGAAGTTTCACGTGGCGGAGCATTGTGTACATGTGATACAAAATGATTAACGTTAATAATGTATGCATAAGCAGCACTGACGTTAGCCAATCATAACAGTGGGCGTTAACACTGAACTCTTAAAGGGGAAACACCTCCAAAACAGACTGTTTGAATCAGAGGGGGAGAAACAGGGTGGGAAAAGGTCATAAATCACTACTTTTTTTGTACAAAAAACTATAGTAATACTATAATTGCACATAAGGGAACATAATAAAACAAAACAAAAAAGCATGTCATGACCCCTTTAAAGTGAACTGTGTCAATGTTAATCAAACAACAAGGAAAAAAATAATTCATTTACTGCTTTCACTACTTTGACTGAATAACTTTTGTAGCTTTAATAAAAATCTATGTATATTTCATTCATACAGTAAAGACTATGTAGCGTTTTATTTAACATATGATTATTTAATTTCTGAAATGTTTTCTTTATTCTATCACTAAATACAGTACCTACAGTACCTGAAAAAAACTGAAAGCACTGTTTATTTCATCTGGATCTTTCTTATACTGTATTTGTCTTTTGTTTGTTAATTTGTTCCTATTTTTTATAACAAAATGAATATAAAAATAACTATTGTGATTGTTGTCGTGAAATAAAATTGCTCATATGAAGAAATGAGATTCTGGTCTTATCACCCACCCTTAAGAGCAGTTGTGGGCATACTGACTAAATCACTTGACATTACATCATCATTGACTTTTTGGTCATATTTAACAGTGTAGTAAAGAATTGTTAACTTCAAAATCAATCCATTCTTTAATTCTCATCTCTAGTCTTGTTTTGGTAAACAAGTCCAAGAAAGAAATCAATACTGCCAAAGAATCTTATACAATATTAAACTGGAATATCTATAAACTGGCTACTTTGCTAAATAAGTTTTTGTTCTATCAGCAAAAACAACAGCGTCTGTGTTTTGGTGATTTAAGGTCAATGGTATGTAAATGTTCTTCAGTTCTGTTTTAGTGGTGTTCCAGATTGAGTTCCCTGTAATTCAGGGAAGCCCTGCAACCTCTGTACGAGGAACTATCACAGCCTGACCTCTGACCCTTGCACCCACAGGATCCTCAATGCTGATTGGCCAACTGCTGAGTCAGGACAGAGCACAACTGTGTCAGGGAAAAGCAATAATGGTGAATGTGTGTGCATGACAGAGCGTTCATTGGGTCATCATGGAAGCTGGGGGGGCTGGCTGACCTCTGGAAGCGTTCCTGTTGCTCGCGCTGTTTGCGGATCTCAGGAAACTGCCTCTCGTAGTATTCCCGTGTACGGCTCTCTTTGGCTTTACGGCGTGGGTTGTTCTCCATCCGCTCAACTTTTTTCTCCCACTCAGTCATCAACTCATCATACCGCTGGCAAATTTTCTGCTCCTAAGGAAACAACAGAAAATTGTTTTGCGAAATAAAACTAAACCCTACATAATACAAGGGGACCTATTATGCAAAATTCACTTTTACATGGTGTTTGAACATAAATGTGTGTCAGCAGTGTGTACACACCCTACAATGGTAGGAAAACGAAAAAAACTGATTTTAAAGAGTTTTGCTGTACCAGTACCACGGGTAAGCTCTATTTACTAACTTTATGATCCCATGTCTAAACTGTACGGTAAACAAAGCTGATGTTTAGACTCCTAAACTCTATAAAATCTGTTTTTTTTTTGTTTTTTTTTCCTCCTTGGTTGGGGATGTATTCGTCTTCGCTGAAGTGAGCACTGCACACACGATAATCCTTGATTCTGGATATTTTAGCTCCCGCAGAGTAGCCGATGGCAACCAGCCAAAGCTGTCTAGTAGCTATATCCGAAACAGGAAAACGATGGAATCTGAACGGTGATCCCGGCACATTCTTGTGGTCACAGCCTGGGAATTTACAAGTTCGCACCATTGTTCATTTTCAACTTTTTACGTCGTTGACAATCGATTGTGTAAACACTATGGACCAGCTGATCGGAACGTGCGCACTGTTGACGTTGACAGCAGCGCGGAATGATAGAAATGGAAAGAAAATAGTACCGATTAAAACTGAGGTATGAATTTTGTCTGGCGTGTTTTTTGTGTGTTAAATTAACCAAGCTTTGAAACGCAAATAATTTTTTCACGTAAAAACGCACAGTTTTGAGGCCCCGGAAACTAACCGGGAGTAGGCCTACTTTCTTGAAAAACTTCCAGCAGCCAGAACTCTGACCAGGGAGGTGACTACAGAGTGGGTCAGCACTATAGTGCAATAGTGCTGGTAAGGATTGCATACAACTTCATGTCTTAAATGGGCGAACTAACCCTTTAAAGTATTCCGGCACCGTGCCGGATCTCCGGCGTGCGGCCGTGAGGGAAAGCTTGGAGGGAGCGCAAGTACAAAAAGCCCGGGGATGATGTCTTACCCACGGGTGTAATTTCCTATACTCATGAAAACGAGTCCACTTCAAAGTCAGCAATGTATGACAAGTGCTGTCAACGTCAACGCATGCGATTAATTTTTGTCCAGCTTTACCGTTTTAAAATATTTAACACAATTAATGCAGCATCCATCCGTTCTTTCTGTCATCCTTTAGCTAGGGGATCACGCTCTTATTCACGCAAATGCTTTAAACCATTCCTGTGCGACAAGACAAAAGAGAACGCGCTTTCAGTGAATGTCCTCCTGACATTAGGGTTGCCACCTGTCCCGGTTTTACCGGGATTGTCCTTTTTAATCACCTGTCCCGGGAAATTTATGCACTCTCCCGGGACACTGAATGTCCCGGTTTTCGAAAGGCTATGTGAATATGTATGTTCAAACTGTAGCGCGCGCACGACAGGGAGGGAGAGAGCGAGAGGCCTTGCGTGTGTGTGCTAGTGTGCGTGTGTCTCAAAAAGCACACGTAAGAAGCGCATGTAATCGCCTTCCCCCGTTGGGCGGGTCATCGATATGTAAAGAGGCGAATGTAAGATCCCCCCCAACAGAACAGTCTTAAATGAGTTAATTACAATCTTAAATGGAAGTAAATAGTAGTGAGAGAATGAGATGCGTGAGATCCTGTCCGCAGCGACAGATCTTAAAGTGACAGTAGCCACTAATTCTGTCTGTCAGTAAAGTTAACCAAAAGAACAGAGGGAACAGAGAAAATTACTAACTGCACTTGACTAAAGAACGCTTGTAGCTTTGATAAGGATTAATCTATATTTCATTTATAATTTATGCTGTGCGGACTGTTTTTTAACCTTATTCAATTTCTGTATGGTACAGGTAAATGACATTTATTATGGGTTAAATGAGGATTGTTTTAAGTTCACTGAAATTAAAAGTTTTTATATTTTTTGAAGCCTAACGTTTAAAATTTGGGGGGGAAATCATTTTCATCGAGACATCAGTAGCGATGATATTAGTGATACTGGCTTTCATTCATAAAAAGATGCCATTAAGGTAGAGCTGTAATCCCAATCAAATATAAACCTGAAAGGACAGACAGAAATGGCGCTTTTCCATTACCAGTACCAGCTCGACTCGACTCGCCTTGGCTCGCCTCGACTCGGCTCGCTTTTCGCTCCGTTTTCCATTGCAGAAAGTACCGCCACAAATAGTACCCGGTCGTCATAGCGACGCCTTTCGTTCCTCGTTGCCCCATCAAGCTCTCGCTGGATCCTCTCTTCGGCAACCAAACAAAGGAAAGTCTGCACCTCCTCGTTTGACCACGGCGTATTCTTCCGAGTTGCCATAATAATAGTAGTAAGTTTAGTAACTCTGGCCAAACTATTTAAAAATGGCGGGGTTATTTATTCTGGATACTCCATCTGGCGCGTGCAATGATTCTCTGTGACCAATCAGCAGTCGGCATTGTTTTCACGTCACATTTTAGTATCGCCTTAGCTCGCTTAGAACCTCGCCGGAGGTGGTACGAAAAAAAGTACCCGAAAGCAGGTACAGGTACAACTTTTACACAGTGGAAAAGCAAACAAAGGCGAGTCGAGTCGAGTCGAGCTGGTACTGTGTAGTGGAAAAGCGCCAAAAGAGACAAAGGAAGATACAGTGAGCCAAGGTGAGGGTAAGGGAGTGAGAGCAAGAATAAAGATGTTCAACAAGAGGAGTCTTGATCAAGACCTGTGCAGAGAGACAAGTGCACTTGTGTCTATACTACAGTACACAGAACAAAAAAACGGTTTGTTTTTCATGCTCTGAACAGTTAACCTTCCTCTTGGCTTTCGGCCATGTCACACAATTCTGACTGTTCTTGGTCCAGCAGGCCTGACCGACCCAGTCTACTAACAAGTGATTGCACTGAACTATACCTTCCTGAGAACAAGCCACCTATTTAAAAAAAAAAAAAAAAAACAGCAATCAAAATGCTTCCGTGCGGCTAGAGCAGCTTATTTTTGGAACCGGATTTAAAGAAAACATCACCATTCATCAGTCCTGGACTACAAAAGACAAAAAAAAAAAGAGAGGCAGAAAGACACAGACAAAGGGAAATGGCCAATCTTCATTAACCATGGGTGATCTTTTTTTTTTTAAGTGTGTTTTTATTGAATTTTTCTTATAAACAGTGAGTAATAAAATAAAAATAAAAAAACAACAATAAAAAAAGGACAAATAAACTTAAAATAAATACACAAATCCTTGACAGCACTTCAAAGAATGCACCACATACCAGTACATTATCTGCATTGTTCAAACATTAACATATATTAAGTCTATTTATTTCAAGCAAATTTTCCATTAATGCCCATTTCTGTCGAAAAATGTCTGATTTTAACTGCAAATCCGCAGTCATCTTCTCAAATATGTATATCTGTGTCCATTCTGTAACCATGGGTGATCTTATGGCGCTTTTCCACTGCATGGTACGGCTCGGCGCGGCTCGCTTTGCTTTTCCAATGCATGGTACGATTCGGCTCGGCACAATTCGGCTAGCTTTGGCTCAGTTTTCTTTTCCACTGCAGTTTAAGTGGGTGGGGTTATAGACTGCTCGTTAAAGTTGCTAAAAAATATTAATTCCTGGTCGCAATATCCAGCTGTCGCTGGATCCGCTCCTCGGCTACCAACGAGATGAACGCCTGCACCTCGTCTACTGACCAGTCACCACGATTCAGCCATTTCTTTTTTCAAGTTTCTTTTCTTTTTTCAAGCAAGTCATTTAATAAAAATTGTGCAAAAAAATATACTGCGGTGGCTGTTGCTGACTATTTAAATCTAACGGGTTTGGTGTCTCGTGTTGCAAATCCAATGATGCTGATTCTCTCTGACCAATCAGTGATCTGTAGTGTTTTCATGTCACATTTTAGTATCGGTACGATAAGCTTGGAACCTCAACAGAGGTGGTACCATTTAAAGTGAGCCGAAGCGAATCGTACCATGCAGTGGAAAAGCGCCGGATAAGTTCAGACACACAAAACAAACTTTAAATCACAAGTAAAAGTTAATTGATCATAAGTAAAAGTTGACTGATATGCAAATGAGGGCATGTCAAATAAGGTATAGACGTCAACATGGAACGACTTTCAGCAAATTAAATGACTGATCATTATTCCCACAACACATAACTATTATCTGTTGTTTATTTGTCTTTTTATTCAGTCATAAACTAACATCTCTGTTTAGCCTTATAATGATTTGCCCCACACATCCACTAATTAACTTATCTGCCTGTAAAAAAAACTAAATGTGATTGCCATCCCATTAAAATCCACAGACATGCAGGATTGTGTACTTAATCCATTCTTGATTTACTACAAAATAGTTCTAGTTTCTCTGTAACTTCAGTCACCTCTCCTGATGGAGGAGCACTTACACTCTCTCAAACACATTAATTCTGTGCCACTGCACAAAAGAGAGACACTTACCCTCTGTTTGCGTGCATGGTTCCTCCTCTTGAAAAACAGGATCAGCTTCTTTCTCATTATCTGATTCCTGCAGCAAAAAAAAAAAAAAATGTTTACATTCCCTCTCATAGAAGGAGCTAACACTGCACACTGAACAAGATCTCTCTGCTGATACATAACCTGCCCACAGACAACATCACGGCTTCTCTCTAACTTCATCAGAACAGCTGAATCCCTCTCTACTTTCAAAAAATGCCTCAAGACGCAATTCTTCCACGAGCACTTGACTTTTAGGCCCTGTTTACACCAGGTATTAAGATGCGTTTTGGTTAATCAGATCACAAGTATACAAAGACGACACATTACCGTTTAACCCTTGTGTTTTAATCCATCTCTTTTATCAACTTTCGATCACTTCTGTCCTGATTTCTTCGAGGTGAGGATCTATGGGTGTGTAAATATATTGGCTTTTTCAGATCTTTCGATCTAATGGACGAAAAAGCTCACGCAATTTACATATGAACGCAACCAAAAACAACGGAAAAACATACGGAGAGTATTAGCATTCGTTTCTGCTCTGATAGCCGCAAGAACAGACTGAACGCGATGAGTGAGAGAACATTGTGCTTGGTATGTTTTCATCTTCAAACCGAACTTGGGTCTTCAGCCGGCAAAGTTTAAATCCTGTCTGGCTAGCGCAGTTCCCATAATGTTTACGCATTAGGTCAGTAGGCGGAGAGCAGGTGGTCTTTTGTGGCTGTGCATTTGACCACACGAGCATCTACACTACGAAAGCAATCTGGTCGAATGCGTTTCCGACTACCTCTGGAAGTGGGCGAAAGTAGGGCTGCAACTAACGATTATTTTGATAATCGATTAATCGTGCGATTATTTTTCGATTAATCGATTAATCGGATAAAAATTCCAATTTGATTTTTTGTTTATTATAACTAAATAAAACCCTAAATCAGGGTTGTGGCGAGCAGGACGAGGCCGAGGGACGTGAGAGATCCCTCACGTCCCTCGGCCTCGTCCTGCTCGCAACAAGGGTATTTATGTGTAAAAGTGTACTTTAAAAAGTGCAAAAGCGACACATTGAGTTTTACTAATATCAGTATTTGCTTTGTTTTTAATGATAATTGCATGATGGCAAGTTGACAACCATGATTAATGTCAAATTAATAAAAAATTATATCCAACATGTTTTAACACAATTTTTGTTAAAAAAAATTTACACAGACATGTTGTTCAGATGTGAAGATCTAAACTAAAAACATCTCAAATATATAATTCATTTAATTTTTAGTGCTTCACTTTGTAAACACCGTTTTAATTTAACCTATTTCTGTGGTAGCGCTATTTCAATCCATCACTTATGTTGCGAGCGAACTGATTGCGCAACCTGATACTCGAGACAAAATACAGACATCCCAAGTCTCGCGGAAGTCCCGGAAGTCACTCGCATATTGATAGCGGCTCCCTAATGCCCGCAAATTAGTTCAAACTCCCAGAATCTAGAGCGCGCAAGCAAGAGCGCGCATGCGAGACAGAAGAGTGCTCCAAACATAGACTGTAAAAAAGATCTCGGTCTCTGCGCGCACGGCAGATCAGCGAAGGGAGAGAGACCTTGCGTGTGTCATGAAGCGCAGCGCACGTAAGACAGAGAGCATCATGATTGGCCCGTTTCAACCAATCACCAGTAAACGCCCCGTGACGTAAGCAGACCAACTAATCGATAATGACATTCGTTGACAACTATTTTAATAATCGATTTTAATCGATTAAATCGATTAGTTGTTTCAGCCCTAGTCAAAAGTGGACAATCTCAAAATGTTTTAGATCCCGTTTACACCTGTATTTAGTGTCATGCACTTGTGATCCGATCGACCAAAACGCATCTTAATATCAGGTGTAGTGCGCTTGCTTTCATACTCTTTAAAAACCCTCTCTACTCTCTTCCTTTTGTCTCATCTTCATCTCTGTACGGTTTTATATTATTGCAACTTTCTCTGGCACTTCTCCTGTCACGGTGAGTCATGAGTCGCTTTTGATGTTTTGGATAAAAGCACCTTAAAAAATTTGTTAAAATGTTAATGACTTTTACTCCTAGTTTGATAACATCCTAAATAATGTAAGGGCATCAACGTGTATATTTGTTCACGTTTATCTGCATTACTGTGCAAAAGCTTGGGGTCAGTAAGGTTAAGCTCATTTATTTGCATAAAAATACAGAATTTTTTTTTGTCAAAATATTGTGTCAGTTTAAAATATGTTTTCTATTTTTATATATCTTAAAAATGTCCTTCATTAATCATTCTAATATGCTGTGATTTGCTGCCCAAGAAACGTTTCTTATTATTATCAAAGCTGAAATTTTTTTTTCATGTTTTTGGAAATTGTAATGCATTTTTTCAGGATTTTATGAAGAATAGAAATGTTCAAAAGAACAGCATTTATAATAGAAATCTGTCTGAGCCAACTGGACGCAACACATAGACCCACCGACTGACCTTGACCTGTACATACAACATGTATACATGCAACAGTTTCAATTTAACTCACCAACACAGACAGACTTTCCACCAGTGATAACCACACAAGTAGAGACAGACAGACAGACACACTCACACACAGACAGAGGCAAGTATCAGACTGATCCTTCTGTGAGTGTGTCTGCTGCAGGGAAGTCAGGAGAGACCATTATTGTGTCCATATTAAGGCGTCCATGACTGTTTACAAACCAACATTGTTTACATCATGTAAGTGACCAGGTCTTTCAAAATGGCTGAAAAACTAAATTTGAATCTTTTACTTAAATATTACTAATATTTGAATAAAATTCCAATTTAAAATGCATAATTTCATTAAGGGGAAAAAAAGCTTTTAACTTGTCTCCTGAGGCCACAAGAAAAAAATATTAAAGCACTGCATTAAACTGTTTATTCAAAGAAATAACATGACAGTCTATAAAAAAAAAAATGAAAAAAAAAATAACTAAAATAAACTAAACTAAAGTTTATAAATCAAATATAATTTTGTAAATTTCTGAAACAATTAAGAACAAAACAGCATCATGTATTTATACATAGTTTTAATACAAACAGTTGAAGCACCGATCACACAGTACTTTACATTTAAGAACGAGATGAAGTGGAATTGGGGGGGTTGGGGGGTGCTGGACAGTCTCGATAAGGGATGTCCAGATCTGATCACGTGGTTGATGTTTATCTTTAATCGGATACCGCAACAGTTTAATTCGAAGTTGTTAAAGGGTTAGTTCACCCAAAAATGAAAATTAAGTCATTAATTACTCACCCCCATGCTGTACCAACCCCGTAAGGCCTTCGTTCGTCTTCGGAACACAAATGAAGATATTTATGATTAAATGTGACAGCTGGATCACTCCTTCATAGGCTGCCTAAGGGAATGAATCCTGACGGCCCAGAAAGTCAATGAAGAAAATGTTTAAATATTCCATGTCACAACAGTGGCTCAACTATAAGTTTATCAAGCGACGAGAATACTTTTTGTGCGAAAAAAACAAACAAAAATAACGACTTTATTCGACTATTCCTTTTCTTCCTTGTAGGCCTGAAACGAGACTTCAAGAGATTTCCACGACGCGCACGCGCGAGAACTTAACTGAAGTAGTTGAAGGAGATCGCAATTCTCCCGCATGCGTCGTGGAAATCTCTTGAAGTCTCGTTTCAGGCCTACAAGGAAGTCGAATAAAGTCGTTATTTTTGTTTGTTTTTTCGCACAAAAAGTATTCTCGTCGCTTGATAAACTTATAGTTGAGCCACTGTTGTGACATGGAATATTTAAACATTTTCTTTAATGACTTTCTGGGCCGTCAAGTTTCATTCCCTTAGGGAGCCTATGAAGCAGTCATAAACCTCTCAGATTTAATCATAAATATCTTCATTTGTGTTCCGAAGACGAACGAAGGTCTTACGGGGTTGGTACAGCATGGGGGTGAGTAATTAATGACTTAATTTTCATTTTTGGGTAAACTAACCCTTTAATTGCTCTGCCCATTTCACCACGGACTTATTTTCTAACCTGGGGCAATATCAAGCTTCTCTCAGCATCTCATTCTGAAGAAGGGGGCAAACCCAACTATATTCCCGCAAGCGGTAAACTAGTGATTTTATTAACGATAATTTACACTGTGTTATCTAGATCCAGCGCAAGATCCTAGTAGGCCTACAGTAACAAATAGCAAACTCCAAATAACGAGCATACATAACTAAATAGTATGACAAAGTATTTACACTGAGGTTAATATTTCTTGCCTGTGTTGTCGTGTATCTACAGTATTATTTTGTAGATTTATATGTAAATTCCCTTTTGTCAAATAATTGTACTTTCGTCTATTTCATCAACAACACGTCAGGGGCTAACTATGTTAGTTTGCTCAATGTTAGCTCACTCGATCCGTCTAGCTAACGTCACATTAACCACCACACAAGTTGAAGCTATATTTATTTGACAAGGCATCTAACGTTAATCCATTTGTTAAAATGTTTTTGTAACAGGGTTCGTTGTTGTGGGAAGGAGGAGGCGGGAACCGGCGAACATTCCACAAGCTTAATAAATAATATAACAAATACAAAATGAAAGTATAAGCCAGCAGCCCCTCACAGACGACTGCTGGCACACAAAACAGAACATAAAATTACAATGTAAAATCAGGCCTGTTCCTCTCTCGATCTTCACCTTCGTCGCTCCTCTAAGCTTCCGCTCCTCCATGAGAGATGCGAGACCGGTGCGTCTCACAGGTGTCGTTCATTATCACTCACGCCAACGGCCTCGCGCCGCTCTCTCACGTCCCTTGGCCTACTCGCCACAGTTTAAATTTTTTAAAACTGACGTATGATTATTTTGTACGCTTGTATTTCAGAGTGTGTGAAGTGAAACAGTGAAACAGCTAATCAGAGCAGAACTCCCCATTACTATTCATGACCCTTCCAAATAAGGTAAAAACAGACCATTTCATTCTAGGGCCAATTTCTAGAGTTGAAAATGGACCTGTAAAACCATATCTGGACATTTTAAATGCCCTTAAATAAGCCACATACCCTCTATGTAGATATCAGAGACAAAATTCTAGGGCACCTTTAACGTGTAATTAAAGGCGTTGCGTTAATTTTCTGGGCTCATCTGATTTTTTTTGTACATAGTATAGCTTATTAATATGATGTTTACTGAGTTTGGTCTTTTAATATCACTGTTATCACTGTCTTCGTACAATAAGCCATGTTAAGCCCTTTTCGCGTTAAGCGCTTTAATTAGAATGTCCCGTGTCATGCGCATGCACAGACCGCGCCAGAACACAGTTCTGTTTCGCGCTTGAACGAACAATAACACACACAAATATGCCAAAACATCGCTTGTCGAGTATCTTCATAACATAAGAGCAGTCTTATCGTAAAGAGTTGTGAGAGAATGAGGTGCGTGTGAGATGAGAAGATACTTATGGGCGAACTACATGCCTGCGACAACACATAGCCTACTTCTTGTGCTTTTATGCTTTAATGTGTGAATCGAGCGCTATTTGGCCCATTAGCCCCAGCTGTATCGTCTTTTTACATAAAGCACACCTCTGAAAACTGGCTGTTTTCTTCAGCCACCCCGATAGCCTACTTTTCGTCCTCCAACCAATTATCATTAAACAAACATTTGCCCATGCTTGCGATTTCGCTTCAACCAAAATTCTGTGGTGGCGAACCATCAACTCAACGCATTCATTCACCGCTATGACTCAACGCCTGTGAAGAGACGACTCTATGGTGGACGGCACTGATCCTCAACAACTCGTCTCCATACCGGCGTGATTACTTCGACTTCCAAAAAGATGGAAATGGATAAATACTCTAAATGTTCCGATCCAATCTGACTTGTAATGCTGCTTGAATCATACACGGTTCCTTCGTTGGCCAGAGGAGAACTGGCCGCCGTTTCTGGTTTCTCCCAAGGTTTTTTTCTCCATTCTGTCACCTGATGGAGTTTTGGTTTCTTGCCACTGTTGCCTTGGCTTTTGGCTTGCTTAGTTGGGGACATTTAATATTCAATAATGTTATTGATCTGCCTTACTTAAGGTGGACGTTGACGCAATTTTCTTTTAGAAACAAACTTTGTTGTATTATTTTCATGTTATCACAGTGAAGCTGCTTTGATACAATCTGTATTGTAAAAAGCGCTATATAAATAAAGGTAACTTGACTTGACTCCTAAAGCACCTCCTGCTGGCACCTCTTTGTAAACAACCTTGCAAACCTGTATTAATAATAGTGTGGATTTTTTTCTACAATATTCACTCATAAAATAGGGCATTCTAAGTCAATCTACAGCAGTATTTCCTCTCTCAATCAGTAGAAAATGTGGTTAACACCCAGTCATGCTTGAAAAAATAATAATACCGTAATATACCGGGAAACCGGTATAATTTCGAAAAATATCGTGATATGGATTACAGATACTCACGTCTTAATGTTGTCATGGTAGACTTTAGTATCAGAGGGCTGGTTGTACAGAGGCTGTGGAGAGACAGGAAATGATGCAGATTAGCAAGATGAACACACACACGCAATCTATTGCATCAGAAAAATTGCATTCATTTCACAAAGTACTCACCAGCTCCACTTTAGGCCCCAACCCTTCCAGTATCTTATGGGCTTCTTCAGCCTTTTTCTGTGACACAACAGAGAGAGAATGTTGGTAAAAGAGACATGTCCCTGTGGTTAGATAGTCTGCCTGCTGACTCACCACACTAAACGAAAAAACTGTGCTCTCATTTGTTGACTGCCAGCTTTGATAGAGACAGAATGTGTGAAACTGTGCACGTTTCAACAGCAGAAACAAGCACACAAATAATTTATCACTCGTTTCTCCTCCAGGGTGAAAGGGAGTAAAAATAAACATGTCAAAAATCCCCATTTCCTGAGCTCCAATGTTCTGTCTGGGAAACACCTCTATTACACAATCCCACAATTCATTACACCCAAATCTACAATCTGTTTTTGTAACAGTTGCAAGCATCTACTAAGTACATTTGTTGTCTGTGTGTGAAATTGCCTCTATCGTGGAAGCAGAATGTTCAGAGATTGTCCAAGACCAGATGGAGTGCAGTAGTTTTGCCTCACTTCCTTCATCTGTACTACTTTCTCTCTCACCCTCTTTACCTCCAAGTCTCAAATCATCTGATCCAGATCAGTTACTTTGCTCAGCTACCTTTCCTTCCAAAACAGGCAATCAAGAACCGCCACGTGCACATAATCGCTAAATTTAGGGGTCAAATGCAGTGAAAATGCAGACACAGACAATTTGAATTTTAAAGGGATCGAATAATAAACAAAGGGAAATTACAATAATGAGACATCACTGTGGCCCGTTGCATAAACATAGCCGCTAAGTTAGGACTGTCTTAAGAATTAGTCTGACCAAGTCTGACTAGCAATTAGTTTGATCTAATTTGAATCCAAAAAGACTGATTAGCCACATCTACCTTTTTATGTAGACCGAAATTACCAAGATTATGCAAGACCTTCACTGTTCATACTTTGTGTTTATTTAGAGCCATATGCTCTTAGATTACACACATTACACTGAAAACAAAATGTATAAAATAGACAAAAAGACTTGTGTGAAAGTATATGCTCACTATTTAAGTACACTCTAACAACACTTACACACATGATCTGTAAAGAGCACAATCTGCTAGGTTTCTTTGTGTGTGAGAGAGAGCGGGAGAAAGACAAGTATAAATGTGTTCATACCCGGTTCTCATCATAAATGATCTGGACGATGCTGCGATGTTTGTGCTCCACAGGGGGCGGCGTCACTGGCTTTTCTGGCTCTACTGGCTTTGCTGCCTCATCCTCCAGTTGTTGCTAAGAGACAACAAACATGACAATACACCTTAAAACTGAAGCCTAAAACAAGTATATATATACACACACAAAATATAACTCACTCCAAAGTCTAAAGGTCTCTGATCTCCGCCTCGACTTAACTATCACTATTAACTAGTTGCTTATTACCCGTCCTTCGGATGAGACGTTAAACCGAGGTCCTGACTCTCTGTGGTCATTAAAAAATCCCAGGATGTTCTTCGAAAAAGAGTAGGGGTGTAGCCCCGGCATCCTGGCCAAATTTGCCCCTTGGCCTCTATCCATCATGGCCTCCTAATCATCCCCATATATACACTGATTGGCTTCATCACTCTGTCTCCTCTCCACCAGTAAGCCGATGTGTGGTGGGCGTTCTGGCGCAATATGGCTGCCGTCGCATCATCCAGGGGGATGCTGCACATTGGTGGTGGTTGAGGAGATTCCCACTTCCATATGTGAAGCGCTTTGAGGTCCCAGAAAAAGCGCTATATAAATGTAACGAATTATTATTATTATTATTATTATTTGCATGTATATTACTAGGATATTGGCTGTTTCTTAGTACTTATAAAGCCCATTTTAATGCCTTATTCTGCATGAGCATACTCTACATCTCTTAATCCTGCCAATAGCTAAACTTAACAACTAATAATAAGCAGTAATTAGGAGTTTATTGAGGCAGAAGTCGTAGTTAATAGTGAGAATTGAACCTCTCTGTTTTAGCACACAAATTGAAGCATCATTTATGTCTGTAGGACAAATGGTGTGGGACGAATTACACGGCTAAGTTAAATACCTAAGTATGCGCAATAATAATAATAGTGATACTTGCCTTAGCAAGCACCACTAATCAGAGGGATGCATGGCAACAACAGACAAAACTTTCTCAAAGATGTGCAGAGGTGTAATATTGCATTCATACACATCCTGAACATATTTCCCCTGTGACTTATCTTCTGAAACTTTTCTGCATAATTAAATTTGCTGCTGAAGTGGGACTTATTTCATCTCCTAAACATGAGTGAACAAACAAAACAAATTGAAGATTTGCGGTTAAAGAACAAGAAAAAGAAAAACCAGGAGGAAAAATAAAGACAACATTTCTTATTTTAGTCAGACAGACTTTGACTTTCAGTCTTAATGAGGACATGAGTATACAAAGCAAGATAATTGATTTATTGTTTTTCTCTGTGTTATTGTTTTCTTAATCATGCCATAAAGGGAAAGTACCTTCAACCTGCATGCTAGCATCTCTACAATCAGACATTTTAGAAAACAGTGAGGAATGCATATGTACTACACTTGCTGCTTCTGGGATTATCATGATCCAATCCCTAAGGATTTTTGGCACAGCCATCAAAAAGCAAGAATAGTAGGCACAGACAAGGGACTTGTGACAAGCATCTCTTAGAAGAGCAACATTTCCCACAAGGCTTATGGATAAAGACTCAACAAAAAATCCAATCTGCTGTTAGCAGAGAGCCCCAGTGTAATTCTCCAGAAACATGAAGCTGAACCCTGGGAGGTACAGGGAGAAAGTCAGCAGTTTTGATTGTGATTTAAACAAACACATCTTGTCATCACACAACTAGCGCCTGAAATGGTCATAAGCTCTTTATTTACAAAATGAACAATAGCTTAGAGTTAAAAGCAAATAGTTCTTGAGCTGTAGCAGTATTTAAGTCTCTCTCATCTGTGTTTAGTGAGGTTACACACCTGTTTCTTTTTCAGTTTGAAAATCTGCTGCTCGACCTTGGCAATCTCACGGTCAACACGGTCCATGCTCTGAATCAACTCCTCTTTAGAGAGTTTGGAGGGCGACGTGTCCGCATCCTCACCCACCTGTGGAACTCCACCTGGGGATGAGGTCTCCACCTTCACACTAAACTGGGTTTCCTGTCACAGAAAACAAGAGGGAAAAAAATAATAAGTGCAAGCCTTCAAACATACCTCAAACCATAACAGCCAATCTGGCACAATAGTGCAGCTAGAAATTAAATAAAAACTGAAACCTGTTTGTTTTATGGAATAGGGAAATGTTTAAATCTCTCACACTGGTATCCTTCTGGTATGCATGTACATTAATCACCTTCTTGACCTCTCCAGTGGTCCTGATGGTGTCCTGTATGGCGTGTGAAGGGGCCAATAAGATGCTGGTGGGCTGAGCTCTTGTAAAGTGCGTTTCAGATACGTTCTCGATGCGGGGACGCTTGGCCTCAAGACTTTCCTGATCCTGCTGAGCTGAGAGGGTATGAAACTGATGCTCATAACCATGTCTGCGCTCCGGCGGCCTGCAGGAGACAAGATAGATAATTCTAATTTAAATTATTATGCTTCAAAAACCTCAGCACCAAACAGTATTACTGAAACCAACACACAACTGTTCCATTTCCATAACATTAGCTTTATCACAATTATTTGATGTAAAAACAATTATTTGAGAATCGCAACATTGTGCAATTTATATTCCGAACTCATATAAACATCAAAAAGTTTTTCATCAAAAACTAAGAGTTTTGGAATTAGGAGCAAATCAAACAGACAAAACTTTCAGCAACACACAGAATCTCAAAAGGCTTGAGGGTTTAACAGAAGAAATTAGGACAGTAATAGACTGCTATTGTATATTCTTATTACTAATGCTCAATTTGATACAAAATGTAAAATATTACATTAATGTCATTCTACCCTGTGCAATATTTATTAAAAGTTAGAAAAGAAAATTATACATTTGTCAATGAGAATAAATGAGTGACATAAACATTCAACTAAATACTTAAATGCCAATAATGTTATGACAATTAATAAACAGCTGAAATGTGATAATGCTGTCAGCCCTGCATGATAACATAAAACATTTCAAAGTTGTTTCCAAGCAAAATATTCAGAAGGAAATCATGTGTGGTGGGGGTTGCATCACCTCTCAGTCCCAGGGTGGAATTCAGACAGTAATGAAGGTCTGCGGCGCTGCTGGTCCTGTAGTGGGGAACGGTAGTCGGGGACCGAGAACTCCTAAACAAACACAGACACACACACACATCAGATAGGAAAAACTGGGCAAAACAAAAACTCATGGATGAGGGCTCAGAGAAGCCTTAAAGACATGTGGGCAGAAAGACAAAGAGTGTGTATGATAGTGAGAGAGAACTAAAGGGATAAAGAGACACACCAGAACACACTCATCTCCACTTAATCTCCAGTGTTTTATGTTCTAGTAAAACATGCCATTATAAAACACGCACTTAACCTCTTAACCGTTGCGAGAGCGCCGGCGCACTGAAGCATTTTTTTTTTTAAATAGTTAAAAGTTACTATTATATTTAATGTTATTATCTTGACAAACTATTATACATCATTAAAAATATATAATACTTAAGTTTCAGTATTTGACCACTATTGTATTCTGAGAAACTTATAGTGACAGTTATGTCTTAATTTGTGTCAGGAGTAATGTAATTAAAAAATGAGTCGATCGATACCTTTAATATGAATTATGAGCGTCAGCTGCTCCCATTCAGAAAAAAAACTCCTGTGGTGTCGTCATAAAAGCGCTTGACAAAACAATGTCCCTCAGGGCTTTTAGCTCAACAATGTGCAGATTTGGAGAAATATTGATAGATTCTCATAGGTTTACATCATATTTCTATAGACAGGAATAACGTTTATTGAATTTATACCCAAATGCGTCGATGTAATCATCATGAGAGCTGGATACTCTGATGTACTGTGTCTTCAATCCATACCAGCAGCCTGAGGGCGCCTTATGCACATGCAGTCCTGTGGCTTTAGCTGCAGTGCAAACATTTGCAAATGCAAACATTTCTAGATTGATACAATGCCAACTTCAAATTTATTTTCTAGGGCTGGTCCGAATACCATTTTTTGAGCTTCGACGCTTCGGTAGTAATGAACATCGAATATTCGAAGCTTGGGAATCTCTATAGCCTATGTCTGTCTGTCCGTTTGCATTTTGATTATTTCAAAAACCGTTCATTCGAACTACTTCACAAGGGAGTGCAGTGTCGTATTTGGTGCATTTGGTATTTGGTCTACACGTTCAGAATGAATAGGCTACACTTTTATTAAACTACAGAACAGCGCGAGCGGGAAGCGGCGCGTCTCACGCGAGCAGAGCTTATATGCTCCGAGAACGAACACTGCACTAGTGATATAAAACACACAAACACACACACAGGTCTGTTAACTTAAGCAATATTTTTAATAAGGTAGCCTAATATTTTCCTCACTAACAAATTACTGACAAAGTAGGGTAGATTTAAATAAAGAAGCGGCGCGCCTCACGCGAGCAGGGCTTATATGCTCCGATAATGGACACACTAGTGATGTAAAACACACACACAGGTCTTTTCAATATTTTTAATAAGGTATAGTCTTATAATATTTGTCTCACTGTAGGGTGAGAATTGGTGAGAACAAAGTAGGGTAGATTTAAATAAATAAAAAAGAAATTTAAATGAATAAAAACTAAATTTAAATAAATAAAAACGAAATATAAAAAAAAAAATAAAAACGAAATTTAAATAAATAAAAACGAAATATAAAAAAAAAAATAAAAGCGAAATTTAAATAAATAAAAACTAAATTTAAGTAAATAAAAACGAAATTTAAATACAGAAAAACAAAATTTAAATAAAGAAAAAAACGAAATTGTGACGTGACGTCAAAGTAAAAACTCAAAGTCTCCTATATTTCGCAGTAGATTATTTTAGATTGATAATAACAAGTAAAAAGGATAATACATTTTGTTTCTATTTTTCTATTTTCCACAATGTCAAAGCAACGCAGCTTAACACAAGCTCAGGCATGCACTTTTGTCCATGATACAAACTCCGCTGTTCTGCGCTCTAGCCAGAGAATACTCCCGTTGCAGGAACACTTTTAGTAGTCCAAGAAGAAGCAAATATATTTACTAAGTGCAAGTTATATGTTAAGTATTATATTTCACCAAATTTTATAGTGTAAAACATATTCAAGCGCTAATGAGAACCGTTTCGAGGGGGATCCCAGGTGTGCAAAAAAAAAAAAGGGGGGAAAAAAGATGAAAATTCTAAGTCACATTTTCAAATCGAATACCAACCCATCGAACGAATATTCGAATATTCGGATATTCGGGTCCAGCCCTATTAATTTCACGAAGATGTTTTATAAAAATAAATTTACAAAACTTTGAAGCCATTTATAATTATATTTTTTTCATTATGACTAATTAATTCTACATTTACAATAAACTGCCAAGTGTCAGCTTTCAAATGAGATCACTTGTGCTTTTAGTACTAAGGGATCATGAACTGTATCTGTTTCAGTTTGGGTATGCCATTTCTGGGGGATTTTTCAAAAGTGGGGTTGCAGCTTAACAGGTTAAAAGTGCATGCAATAGATGATTCTCTACAGAATTTTTTTTGTAGAAAGTCTCCTCATATCCTGAGAGCAATCACTACGTCGTTAAGCAGTCTGTGGAAGGTGTAGAACCAAAAAATTCTCATTTAATTATTTCATTTGGTCCGAATGAAATTATACCATGTGTTCCCTGTCAGTCAACGTGTATTTGCATACCACTGTGCAGTCTGTTCATGCAGACGTCATACGTCATCAGCACGTTTCACGTACGCTGTGCAGACAGACTGTAAGACTGGAAACTTGCGCTGCTATTTTGAACCAATAATGGGACAAAAGGCAGTTGAAGGATGACGTGTATAATTCAAATGTATCTGACTCCAATATATTTAATCTGACTCCATTAAAGTTGTTGTTATTCTTTGACCTCTTATCCTTTAAAAGGTCTTTCTTAGAACTGATAGGAAAACATAGGATCTAACCTGAACGTTCAGATAACAGAAAGTTATAATCACTTTAGCTTTCAACATCATCAGTGATAAAAGGAAAGATTTTCAAAGCCTTTAAAGTAGGCAAAGTTATTTATTAAGTTGCATGTTTAAATATACAGACAGGAGAATGGAACAACATACTGTATAGAAAACTTAGTTGTAACAAATAATGCACTGTTGTGCAAACAAGGCCGTAAAATCCTTTCTCATAGTATGAGGTTACGGACTGGTGTGTGGGAATGGCAGGGTTAAAGCCTTTCTTCAAGATCAACAATTACCTTTCCTTCTTACCCTGAGCAAAGCCATTGTTAAACATGAGTGGAATACCAACACCGAAACCGACCGACAGGAACCCAAAAGAAGAGGAGCCCACGGGTGGTGATCAAGAGGGGGAGAAGAACATTAACATTTTCTCCTCAATGCATGTTTAACCAATAGTACCTAGATTGTACATTAGGATACTTTAATAGCCTATCTCTATTAAGTTCACAACCATTCATTTCAATTTATAAGCTGTCAGATGAGACCAAACATAATGACAGTTACATATTAGAACACACTAGTAAATAAAGTATGCAGTTGAAAGCATGTCCTGTGAAGCAAATGTTACAGACGTGTCATTGAGGTGCAAATAACTCTCTCTCTCCCGACAGAACCATCCTATTGATGAAATCCCTTGCAGATCGGCATACTGTGATGATGAAGGCCATTGTGCCACGTTTAATTCATAATGGATACCTTTAAAAAAGGATTTCTGAAGTACTAGGGCAGTAAAGAGTTCTGCCCATATTTGCTCAACCCTACACTGTGCAGACAAAGCGAGAATGGCAGGCAAACAGTTGTTTACATTCTTTTTTGTGGTACTGTTACTCACTATACTGTAAAGTTTTCTCATCGGGAGATGGGGGGGGGGGGGGGGGGGGGGGTTCAGTTGGAAAAACTGAATATTTTCAGTGCTAGCAGGCTATTTCCTAGATCACCTATTGCACCTTTAAAGCTGTTTTTAACACATTCACTACTACAGATAAGATGATCATAATCACTCAATTCATCATTAGGGCTGGTGCCCATTTTAGAACCAGTTAAAAATTTCCAAGAACCGTGGATTAAAAAAGACATGCAGAACTGCTCAAATTCAAACAATACCCAACCCTATTCATCATACCATAAGAAAACCACAGACACCAACAGCTCAGCAACCGAAGCTGCCATGTGTGAGCCATGTCTTGCAGCTGGTTT
Source organism: Tiaroga cobitis (assembly GCA_030578255.1). Classification (NCBI taxonomy): domain Eukaryota; kingdom Metazoa; phylum Chordata; class Actinopteri; order Cypriniformes; family Leuciscidae; genus Tiaroga; species Tiaroga cobitis. The sequence goes on along the minus strand of CM060595.1, from coordinate 28,683,131 downwards.
ACTATCTGACTAAAGTTCAGTGAAAAAGAAGTGTGCAAAAGACATACTTTAACAACAAGTTAAATAATTATTTCCATCAATCTGGCAATAATACAATACAGTGCTCATGCATCACTCAGTGCAAATCTACATACAAAAACTGGACCAGTCATGGGCTCTCTGAAAGACTAGTTGGTCTGGAATCCCTGATAGGCTTTGCTCATGTCAAGCGTACACTGATCAGACTAATTTATTAGCATTTTAGTATTTTTAAAGATTCTCTCAGTTTCAGAGAGCTTTCAGTAGATGATTATCAGAATAAATTAAAAACATTTAATGTTATTAAATGAATACTGATCAGACACAGTTTTGTATGGCTAAAAGGTGACAACACAATCACAGTTGTCTCAATTGGCTGCGGTACAGCAGGATTACTGCAAGATCTTCTGGTATGAGGTCACCTCACTGAAATAGACATCAGATTTCCTCTAAACCACTCACACTTTGCGACCATCTATGAAACTGCAAGAGATGCTTCTAAACTAGGGATGTGCGCAACAACTAATTTCATTACAGTTTTATAATGGCAATAGAAATTTTGCAACTGACTAGTCGACTAGTCTAACCTCGCCCCCCTGCTTCACAAAAATTATGAATCACTCCATATGTCAAGCAGAATTCCCAAACACATGGAAAACAGCCATTGTATCACCCATTTTTAAATCAGGAAACCCACAATCCGTTTCTAACTATAGACCAATAAGTATTTTACCTGTAATGTCTAAGATCCTTGAGAAATGGACATCTGATCATATAAAAGACCACTTAAATAACAGCTCTTTTCATCTTCACCCACTACAGTTTGGTTTCCGACCGAACCACTCAACTGAGTCAGCGAATTGCTATTTTATTGATAAAATCAAGTTATCACTTGACAGCAATAGCATTGTAGGAGCAGTCTTTCTTGACCTTAGAAAAGCATTCGATACAGTAAACCATAGTATCCTATTGGCTAAATTATCCTCTTTTAATCTCTCAGATAAGGTATTAAAATGGATAAATTCATATCTCAGTCAACGATTACAAACTGTTCGTATTGATAACAGTCAGTCTGAGCCCCTACCTCTGTCGACCGGCCTGCCACAAGGCTCCATATTAGCCCCTGTCTTATTCTGTATGTACATTAACGATCTGCCACTGGTGTGTCCGGAGATTAACATTCAAATGTACGCGGATGACACAGTTTTGTATGTACACGGATCTTCAAAAACCGAGGTAGCGGAAAAGCTTACAAATGCGATGGTTAAAGTAACAACATGGTTGAATGAATCGTGTTTACAACTCAATGTGTTAAAAACGGTGGGTATGTTCTTCACAAAATCACATAAGGAAACCAAAGATGCAGATATCCTAGTGTCAGGTGAAAAAATAAAAATTGTCCAAGAATACAAATATCTTGGCATTTATTTAGACACCAAACTAAATTTTAGATCACATGTAATGCAAACCTGTAAAAAAGTCCAATTTAATCTAGCAAATTTCCGATTTATTAGAAATTCAATGTCCATTCAAGCGGCTAAAACTTTTATGCACTCAATGATTCTATCTCATTTTACCTACTGTTTAACAAGCTGGTCCCAGGCTAACTCTACTACTCTGAAACCAATACAGTCTTTATACAAACAGACACTCAAAGTACTTGATAAGAAACCAAAGCATTTTCACCACTGCGCCATTTTATTAAAATACAATATTTTAAGTTGGGAAAATTTAACTAAGTTCACAAATTGCTGTCAGGTCTACAAAATCTTACATGGGATGGCCCCACCACCCCTTTGTGATTTTGTCAATCTTAGAGCAACCACACACAGAATCACCAGAGGAGTGTCAAGAGGTGACTGTATTATTCCACTTAGAAAAAGTGCTTTCGGCCAGTCCGCCTTCTCTGTTGGGGCTTCTCTGCAGTGGAACACCATCCCATCATCAATCAGAGACATCGACACATATAGCCTTTTTCGATCACATCTGAAACGTTGGCTTATTAGTAATCAGACATGTCAACACTGAAGTTTTACTGTTGCCCGTTTGTACTTCTGTATGACCTTGCTAATGATGTTAAAACTTGTCATCTTTATATGCATCTAACAAATTTTTAAACCTGTTGCACTGACAGTGCATGCTAGTTGCTGCTACTGCCGGTGCATATAAATATGTTGTTTTTCAAAACAAATTTTAAGTGAGATTTTACATTTTAATGATTCTCGTCTATTGCATCTATGCTGTAGCAGACAAACACAGCTCTATTTACATGCAAATTTTTAAATGTGTACTTTCCCTAGGGTGCCGTTGTACAACTGGCAAACAGGACTACAGATGAAAATTAGCCTTTGGCTAACTCTGGCATGTTACAGGTGTACTGTTGTTAATATGCATTGTCCTGGTAAATAAATAAATAAAAATGCTTGCCTTGCATTATGATCATTGTATATTAAACTTGAGTGTTCTCTTAAGCAACGTTAGCCATTATAGACATATTTATTTATTCAAATCAACGGAGTCAAAAGTAATCGCAGGACCAAGAAGCTCAAACCCAAAAGCCTATTATAAACAATTTACTAAAAAAAAAAAAAAAGTATGAAAAAGCGTATGAAAAGTATCTGTTTACATGACGGGGGGCAAAAATCGCACGAAAAGCCTGACATGTACTGTCAACTATATATTATTTAAGCGCCTTTTCATTAGGATGTTGATATAGAAACTGTTCAAGTGTCAAGTAAGTTTCATTCATAATGTTTCTCCTTTAATCAGATATAAAATTTCATACCGTATTGTCCCTCATAACCGGTAAGTTCAAGTGTTATATACTAGTTTGACATGACATAGAAGAAAATGTGAAAGTTTTGTGTAGGCTGTCAAAATACTCCCTCAACTTGCTCATCTTCCAAGTGAACATTTCTCTGAACTGCCACGAGTGCCACAGAGAGAACCAACGCATGCAAAACCTGAGATAAAATTAAATAATTTTGTTTTCCGCTGCAGATATACACTTTTGAAAATTATTTATTAATTTAAAAATGTAACATTAACTTTACGGTAATTTAAACGTAGCCTTTGTAAAAAATATAAAGCAAACATTAAAAAATGTTTTTGTAAATGATTAGTATTTCCAAGTCGACTAGCAGCAGCATCGTTTGATCGACTAGTTGGCTAGTCTCACACATCCCTATTCTAAACTGCTAACAACCTCAGAACAAACATGGTCATGACCATGTCTGCAAACAAGAAATGTGTAAATAATTGAGTAATGTGAATTAAAAAAAAAAAAAGAGACAAAGCGCCAAAAGGGAGAGAGAACAGCTGGGGTGTTTATTTCTGCTTCTTTAGCTCTGAGGAATGTGCTACAGTGATACCCAAATTGATTTGTAACGTTGAGGCCCAGCCATTTCTCGCCTCCTTTCAACAGAGACAGAAGGGGATTGTTGGGGAAGAGAGAAACTAAGCTTACAAGCAATTTGCAGTAAAAACTAGGGGTGTAAAGATACATCGTTATATCGAGATATCGCAATATAAAAATGCGACGATATGTATCGTTAAGGGATGCTCATTTCGGTTAATTTTCCCGACCGCCAAACGCCACTCGAAAACAGGCACATATGAGTGTCAGGAAACACGATGGCTGGGTGTCAATATCCATGGATCACTGGATCTTTGGCCTAAGTTGTAAGGAACACTATATCGAGTCCAACTTTTAGTTTAAACTGATAATAGTTTGTCTTACTCACGTTTTCTCAGTTTCCCCTCTATAGTGCATTACTGGCGGAATAGGCGGGACATAGGGAGCACTGGGAGAGTCTGTGTGCGCGCGGCTTGTCTGTCTAAGGGGTCGTTTACACAACACCATTTTCAACTAAAAACTAAATACTTTTTATGCGTTTTGGCCGTTCGTTTTGGTGGCTTGAAAACGTGTTTCAAAGTGCAAACATTGACGTCATGCACATAAACAGGCTATTATGCATGTCCATAATAATTTAGTCTATAGGCTTTTTTTGCAAATGAAAAGATACAGATATTAACAGTAAGAAATAAGGTCATCATCACAAGTGGTTGTACGAATTATACAAATCAACACAATATAAAACTTTGTCATCATGTCTACACCTAAAGGTTCCTTACAACGGACTCAAGGATGATACCTGTTTGCGAAGCCTTTGTGTTCAAATGTTTTGACATTTTCTTAAAGGGCCCCATTATGCTATTTTAAAGTTTCCTAATGTTGTTTTGGAGTCTCCTACAACAGGTTTACATGCATCAAAGGTAAAAAAAAACCTGTTTAATTTCCTCATAATATACATTTGCACATCGTCACATTTTCAATGATTCTCAAACGACTCGTCAAATGAATCAATCCCTCTAAATCCCTCCTTTCCACGAGCTACTCTGTTCTGATTGGCAAGACAGCTCAGTCTGTTGTGATTGGCCTACCGTGTACAGCGCATCGAAAACAAAAAGATTTTCATGATATGTCACCTTTAATAAGTACTCTATTCAAAACCTGATTAAAAATCAAACTCCACTGCCTACAATCAGCAGACTGGCTCTGACTTTTGGCAATTAGTGTTGACTCTTCCAGATCGCGAGTCAGGGTGTAGTGGATTCGAGCCTTTAGGTTTTACAAGCTAACCGTTCGCTTAGCCTTTATTCTACATATAGCCTAGATTCAACGCAAATGTTTAATTATATTGCAATTAATTGCATAATATATAAAGTAATATTTTTGTCTGATCAGACATTACAAACAGCTATTCTGTTGGGTCCAAGACAAACTCAGCTTATCAGGTGGACTGAATTGTCTATGACAGCAGCAACGCATACTATTTGTGGTAAGATTTCAAAAAGCTATGGGCAGTTATGCAGCCAATCAATAACGTGAGATCATCCAGCAGTATAAACGCCCACTACAACCAATAATACATCCACTCTCTAGCAATAACACTGCTGTATGTGTGAACACTCCATGACACAGCACTCATTATACAGAAGTGAACAATTAAGTGGGTTAGGTCTGGCTTTTAGGAGAAGGGAGGTAAACAGTGGAAGTTTTTGCAGGGCAAGTAAAAATTTAAACCACTGGCCGACCTGACCCAACCGGACCAGTAGAAAAATAAATTCTTAGCGTTGAGCCCTGCAAGTACATGTCTAACTAACATGGGTTGTTGGTATTAATGTCCTACTGGTATTGACATTTAGGGATAAGCAGAGGCTGTGTAAACCCCATCAAACCTGTTTCCTGTTTATAAAGTTTACAAAACACCTTTCTCGTTAAAGGGATAGTTCACCCGAAAATGAAAATTAGCCCATGATTTACTCACCCTGAAGCCATCCTAAGTGTATATGACATTCTTCTTTCAGATGAATATAATCGGAGTTATATAAAAAAATGTCCTGGCTCTTCCAAGCCTGATAATGGGAGTGAATAGCTGTTTGACTTTAGAAGTCCATTAAACGCATCTATTCATGATTAAAGTGCCCGAAACGGCTCTGCGGGGGTTAATAAAGGTCTTCTGAAGTGAAGCGATGCGTTTGTGTAAGAAAGATATATTATCGACTAAAATAAGTAGCTTCCGGCAGAGGGCTTTGTGCGTCAAATTCAAGTGTTACTCTTTTGGCATAAATCAATGTTGTAGCGTATCTGGGTGAATCATGTATTCCAACACTGGGAACCGTTCTTGTCATGATTCTGCCCTCTTGTCATTATCTTTCTCTAGTCTTGAGGCAGGATCATGACAGACCCATGTTTTGTGTGCAGGCACATGGCCTTGTGTTTGGGCTGTGTGCTTGTGTTGTCTCGTTCTCTAACCCCGCCCCCTTGTTATCCTCGTCTTGTCATTATTACCTTATCAGTGTCACCTGCTGTCATTATCTGTTTCTCCCTATTTTATCCCCTTGCGCTTGCTGTCCTGTGCCGGTTCATTGTCATACATTGTATGAAACTTATCTGTGAGTACCTTGTCAAGAGTTCTGTCTAGCGAAGTTGTGATATTGTATTAGCTGTTAGTTCTAATGTAGTTTGTCAAAGTCTTAGTCTAGTGTTGCTTGTTATTATTTGCCCTATCTGTGCTGTTTTCCCCCCTCGTGGGTTTTGTTTTCCCCATTTTTGTCATCTTATAAACCTTGTGTGTTCTGCTAACTGTCTGTGATTGGGTTCATCCTGAAACTCATAACAGAATGAACCGGCCAAAGAAGAACCCAGCAGACAGTATGAGTCCGCCCTGTCTGAGACTGGCCTTCCACTACCAGTCACGTCTCCTGCTGTGCTTCCCCAACCGGTCACAAGTCTGGCGATGGCCTCTGCTCCGCGGCCAAGGAGAAAGAGGAGGAAGAAGGGAGCTTTCTGTCCTCAGTCTCGGTCTCCTCCTGAGTCCGCAATGGCTTCTCAACCTTCTGCTACAACAGAGAAGGCTGTTCCGAAGTCTGATGCAGAGAGAACGGTTCCTGATTTCCATTACATGAGAGTATATGTTAAAACTTTATGCTGATTTGTACTCGGCTTTCGCCAAGATAAGCAACACTAGGACGTAGCTCTACAGTAAACTATGCTTCTCCATCCATTTACGCTTCTTTCCATATGGTGGTGTGACTCCCCTTCTGTCCAGCGTTAACGGCTGCTGTGTACTTGGCGCGTCAGCACACATGACGGCTGCAACTACAGTGTGGTCTCCCTAGTTGACCAGCACGACAACCGTCTGGATTGAGCCGAGTAGGGGACATCTCTAGGTTCTTCAAGTGGGCACGTTCCGTCCTCAGTGTTTCGTCGACTAGCCCACGACACCTAAAGTAGAGATGTTCCGATACCCTTTTTCCCTTTCCGATGCCTGGACTCTGGGTATCGGCCGATATCGAGTACTGATCCGATACCTGGGTGTGTACAGTATCTATACAGCTGCAATTCATACTAGCACTGTTTGAATTGATAGAATTATTTTATGGTGTGTTTCAGACTTATCCCTTAATTAAACATGAACAAATACATACAGTGAACTAGAGTATTTTTATTATCTGACATACATTTCACAGCAATATATTATTTATCTTTCTTAAGTGAAAAAGAACTTAAAATGCAACCACACATCTAATACTGTAAACTGAAAAAGGTATTTTAGTTTTACAATATAACTGCATAAAAAAGTGCAACAAATAAATCTAGGAATCTAAAAAATTATATATGAATAATATAATAAAATAATCTCTTTATAATTTAAAGTCCATAAACAATTTTGTTAAATAAACGGCATTTCAGTTTTGACCGCGGCTGGTCATCCAGAACAATAAACTCAATACATGTTGTCGGTTATATTTATCGCTCGTTGGCTGTCTTTTGAAAACATTTCTCTACCTTTGAATTAAGCTTTCAGAGATTGTTGATTCTGGCGCGGCTCATTCTTCTCTGCCCTTGCCTTTGTGTAATCCTGTTCTGCCGGGTGACGCGTCTTCAAATGCTTTAAGTTACTCGTGTTGAAGTTGCTAATACTTGTTCCACCCCTCGAAATTGCAGTATGGCATACGAGACATGTCGCCGTTTTACTGGCTGGTTGATCCAGTCTGAAATACTGCTTAACAGCGGAGATACTGCTATCGCGCGCGCACGTTTTCTTCTTCGCTGCTCTAAACAGTGGTTGCTTGTGGCAACAGCACACTTCCTGTGTCGCCACAAGCAACCACTGTTTAGAGCAGCGAAGAAGAATTGATCTCCGATCAATTACTAAAATGTTATTTAAGAAAATGGTATCGGATCGGTACATGGGTAGAAGTACTCGCCGATACCGATGCCAGCATTTTTATTGGTATCGGCGGCATTACCGATACTAGTATCGGAATCGGAACAACTCTAACCTCAAGAGGGCTCGACAGTGACTCTAAAAGACTTTATTGACTTATCTGAATGAGTAGTCAGGATGATTGTCACATAATTTTGGAGCAAATATTCTAGACTATGGGATACGGAAGTTTCAAAAGTCTTGTGAAGAAATAATCAATATGTGTTTTATGGCCTTATTTCAGAAACTTTTAGTTTTAGTTTTTTCAATAACCACGCATAAATAATATTCTCTCAAAAATACAAACATGTACATACATGTTGCTTACATATTATGGTAGCCCCGTTTGTGCTATATAGAGTGAATTAACATGTTTATAAATAACTGAAAAAAGCACAAATGTCAGTGCATGTCAAAACATCCCAAGGGCCCCAAAAAAACCTTGGTCCCCAGAGGGTTAAGCCCCGCAGAGGCGTTTCGACCACTTTAATCATGAATAGATGCGCTTTAATTGTGTTCATCTGAAAGAAGAATGTCATATACACCTAGGATGGCTTCAGGGTGAGTAAATCATGGGCTGATTTTCATTTTTGGGTGAACTATCCCTTTAAACTAAGTACATGTAATTTTAGCTGTTTGCAGCAGTATATCAGGCCTGCTCTGAGAGAAATGGTGGTGCTACTAGTCTTGTGGTTCAGGATCTGCAGTGAACACACAAAACTAACAAGTTAAGTCCAAAGTAGAGGGAAAGGAAAGTTACTGTTACAATTCTACTTTAGCACCATTCCTGTTATGTAGTTTGTTGGCAGTGTATCGTGCAGCGTAGACGAAGGTGTCTGTGGTACTGACCGTCGGGTGGCGTGTGGAGCTGAAGGTGTACTGCACTGAGTGTGGTGGGTAACGGTTCTGCTCGCTGCTGAAGGACCCCTGGCTGGGGGGAAATCCCGAACTGGACATACTGCGGCTGCCTGGTGGGGTGCCGGAGGCTCAGAAGGGGCCTGGAGCACTGCTACTCAATCACGGCCTCAGCTACGGCATGATCGTGCTGTCAAACCACCTGAGGAAGAGAGAGAGAAGGAAAAAAATATATAACTACTAGGGCTGTGCTCAGAATATTGATACAACGATACATTGTCATGAACTCCTGGCAATGCGCGTATCGATACAGCAGCTGCCGTATCGATACTGTTGTGCTTTTGAATGTAGCCAATTCAGGGCTCGAATTTCGGCACGTGTATTGCGCATAATTTTAATCGTTCCCGCAGCTCTCCCACCGGGAAATTCCCACAAACATTGATTCACTTAAGCATGTAGGTTGCATAAGTAAATGAATCCTCACAGATTATAAAATCAAATCAGTAGTTTTAAAACGTTCTGCGAGACGCAATTTCACAAACAGCGCGAGTTCAATGGTGCTGCGTCTTCTCTCTCGTCTCTCAAAACGGGCTGCTCAAGGCAAGCGTCAAGCGCTGGAGCCGGTGAAACTACACTCTCACGTTTAAACATTCAAACGATTTTAAACTACTCAGTTCTTGCGCGCTATCTCAGAGTTGGTTTTCTCTGCGTGCATACATAGACTAGAGTAAAGCCGCCTCACATACAGCTTGCGAGATTATATCGTTTTAACAGACTAAAACACGCAAAATGATGTAAAAAGAATTCGGTCTTGGTAAGTATCCTCTAAACACAGTTGGTTATGTCTTAAATAAGCATAAACGTTTATAACAGAAACAAAAATTCGCGGTTGTATGATGAAGTTAAGCGAGATATTCTGCTGTCACTCTCTTAACCCTGAGCATGTCAATCAATTGTTGTTTATGCATAAAAATCTGAAAATATAATCATTTAAAATGATTTCAACATAGAAGAAATGACTTTGTTTGGTGCACATTTCAACACGACCAAATTGTTAAATACTAGGTGTTTAAAAGAGTTTGAGAAAACTAAGTTATATTTAAGTTTTAAATCAGTTGGTACTAAATTCAACTAAAACTGTAGCAATGTGTTTTTCTATTAAAAGTCAAGATATGGAACAAAATTTTCAAATTAATTTGCAAGACACAACTATAAAATTGGTTTTAAATACCTTGGATTGGTCCTTGACCCTCAATTAAAATTTGATAAACATCTTAAGAAAGTCTCAAAAACTATACAAAGTAACCTAAACTGTTTTAAACTAATTAGACAATATATTCCAAAACAGGCCGCCCTCCTGTCCATGCATGCTATGATATTCTCTCATATATCATACTGCATGACAGTATGGGCACAGGCCACGCTCGCAACAACTAAACATATTAGGTCAATATATAATCAAACTATAAAGATTATGGATAAGAAGCCAATACGCTATCATCACTGCAATATTCTTCTGAAGTATAAATTGTTAAGCTTTGAAAGCTTTAGTGATTTATGTTTTCTCAAACTAACTTTCAAATGTCTCAATAATATAGCACCTGAGCCACTCAGTTCATTTGTGCAGAGACTAAGCATCAATAGTCACCAGAGGCTCTATCAATAACAACTGTATAGTTCCGTACCGTAAGACTTCATTTGGTCAGTCTACTTTTTCATATAAAAGTGCAAAATTGTGGAATTCATTACCCACTGAATTTTATAACCATGACTGAGCTTAAACTGTTTACTTCTCTAGTTAAGTCTTGGATGAAATCAAAACAGGAATGTACCCATTTATAGATAACTTGTTTGTGTATGTAAGTGATTCATTTGGTGTGTTTATAGGGTTGTTTTTAAGTTGAAATAGCAAATGTTGTAGTGTAAAGGCCCAACCATGGACTGAAAATTAACTGTAGCTATAAACTCTTATGCATAGCATCAGTAACAGACTTGTCTTGTACTATGTTTAATTGCAATGTCCATGTCAAATAAATGAATAAATAAAAAAATAAAAAGTTGTTGCTGTTTTTGCTTTTATGGAATGTTTTAAGTTTTGTTTAGTCATTGAGCAGTGTAGACATGCTTCATTGTCATTTCAGTTATTGAGGCAGACTTTAAAAGCAGGAAGAGCCATTCTAAGCATTTTTATTTATTTAATTTTTATTTAACTGTTTTTTTATGACAAAAACTAAATTGTTTTTCAGTTATCACAACTGTTATAACACTGTTACTAAACTCAGCTCAAAATAAATTTAAATTCCAAATTGATCCATATCGTGATACGTATCGTATCATGGCTTTAGTATCGTGATGCGTATCGTATCGTGACATTGTTGGTGATACACAGCCCTAATAAGAACATATCAAGAGCCAAAAATTCTGAAGGAGTCTTGAGTACTGTGCTGTACGGTGCTGTGTTTTACAGGATTGCTAAGCAAATGTTCTGCTTGGTTTTCCAGAAAAAAGTGCTGGCTTCTTAAAACCAACAACATCTGTCTCTTCAAGAATGACTCAATGCTCCATGGCTCTGCCTATCTGCAGTTTTTTTGTAACATTTTGAGGCTTAAAAACCCTTCACATTCTTTACAACACAAGGAGCCTTCAGTAAAGTAAATCTATGATCACCTCCATTTATGTACACCATCTAGAGATGGTTTGTCACCATACCAAAATTTCAGTAGTCAAGACCAATATCGGTGAAATTTCATGATTCTCTATACCATCGGTTCCCAGCAGGGGGGTCGCGGCCCACAATGGCCTCAGCGAGCTCTGTGGGGGGTCGTGTCATATTTTGAAAAGTTTTGAGCAATGAGCATTAAATAAAAGTCCTTAACTTTTTTCTGTTCAAAATGTATATAATGAGAGAGTTTCATCATGAATCCATCAATCCGTGTTTTTGTCTTATCCTGAACCACTATGGTACACCTATTATAAGTGTTTACATTGGGACTATTTTACACTGGTTCGGATCGCTGCCGCTAAGGAGTAGCCCAGTACCTGCGTGACTCGTCATAGACGTACACAGAGAGAACTAGTTCCGGCTACAATGTTCTTCCGAAAGACGCATTATTCTGTTAATAAACGCAAGTTTATTATCGCTCGCTAAAGCGCCAAAAACGTAAAAAATAAAGCCTCACATAAAGCCTCACAAATAACTTGCAAGTATTGAGGCCCCAGACAGCAGTCATTTAGTAATAGCCTATATTCTATCTTTTTTTTACCTACACACCAGTGTGAACAGAGCCGGCCCGAGCCTTTTTGGGGCCCTAAGCAGAATTTGATTTGGGGGCCCACTACGCAGAGTCACCTGTGCTTGACGATTATTGACAAATATCACGCAATAATGATACATTATAAATGAATACAGTGAGGTTATGTATTTAATACAAAATAATTACTTAATAAAAAATAGATAGCCTACATAAATAAAAGTGTTTTAACATTTACTTTACTCTTTTACTAACTCTTTGAAACTTCTTAAAACAAACTGTCTCAAAACATTTCAAATAGGTCATTAACAAATCTTGAGAGTTGCTAATGACCTCCGTTTAATCCGAGATGCAGGTAATGCTGCAGCACTGATTTTATTGGACTTGAGTGCGGCTTTTGATACGATAGACCATGTGATTCTCATAAAGCGGTTATCCCAATTGGTTGGAATCCGTGGGACAGTTTTAAAGTTTAAAGTCGTATCTTACTGATAGAGCATTCTCAGTAAAGTATGGTAACTTTGTTTCAACAGCAGCGCCTGTCATTCGTGGGGTTCCTAAGGGTTCTGTTATAGGCCCAATTTTATTTTATTGTACATGTTGCCTCTGGGTTTGATTTAAAAAAAATATGGCATGTCGTACCATTTGTATGCCGACGATACACAAATCTATCTGCCTTTGAAATCAGGATCGAATTGTGGTTCTAACTCTTTGTTGGCATGTTTGGAGGAGGTTAAGAACTGGATGACTCATAATTTGGTTCAGTTAAACCAAAGTAAAACTGAGATCATGCTTTTTGGCCCTGCCAGAGGATGCTTTGATATTGCAAAAAATTTGCACATGGTCAGACTACAAGTAAAAAACCTAAGTGTTGTGTTTGGCCCTGAGCTGAAATTTGATAAGCAGATTAATGCCGTGGTTAAGAGTTGCTTTTTCCAGATTAGGACTATTGCAAAAAGCCTATTCTGTTGAGAAAAGATTTAGAAAAGGTTATTAATGCCTTTGTTCTTTCCCGCCTTGACTATTGTAATGTTTTATATGTAGGGTCCAGTCAGACCACTTTATCACGCTTGCACAGCTGCTGGTGGGTGCTAGGAAAAGTCATCACATTTCTCCGGTTTGAGCTACTCTCAGGTGGCTACCAGTGGATTTCAGGATAAAATATAAAACCCTGCTGTATGTTTTTAAAGCAGTGCATGGGATAGCCCCTGCTTATGTGTCATCAAGCACCTGGGTCTTTAAGATCAAATAATAAATCCTTGCTCTCCGTCCCTCGATCTCATTTAAAGTTAAAAGGTGATCAAGCCTTTGCTGTTGCGGGTCCGAGGCTTTGGAATAGTCTGCCTCTTGAACTAAGAGAGATCACTTCTTTAAATGTTTTTAAAACCAGTGTTAAAAATTATTTCCTGTTTTTAGCCTTTGAGAGGCTGGGCTAGTGTTTGTATTTGTAAGTTGTATGTTGTTGTTGTTTTTTGTGTTGTTTTTTTTGCTGCTGATTGTACAGCACTTTGGTCTGCAGGTACAGTTATAAAGTGCTTTATAAATAAACTTAACTAACTAACTAACTAAATAAATGATTTGCTAAAATAATGACAAAACCGAGAAATCAGAAACATAATAAGAGCAAGGGTTCAACAATGACAATTATTGTTGAAAAATGTAAAAATATTATTATTTTTCAACCGTCTCAATACAGTGTAACTGTGCTCAAAATCTTTTCTTTTTTTTTTTTGATTATTATTTGTTGGATTGTACATGGCAGAATCCAACAAAGTCTGTTACTATAATACCGGTAATGATGTACTGGCGCTCATTGTATATGTGTGTATGCAATGTATTTTTCCCCTCGGGGCTTGCCGCAGATAGGAATGGGTCAATTGCTGTACAAAACATACAGTAAATAATCATGCAAACATACTTTTATCTTGCTCGTTTTTTCTCCTCCTCCTGTCCTTTTCTTCTTTCTATATTCGACACCAGAGGGATACGTCCTTTTTTGTGACATGGCTTAACATTACCGTTACTATGCGCGGTTGCGCACGAATAGTCTATGCACGCGCGAGGTGTCTATATTATGCGCATGAGTATGACTTAAACGCTGGCAGACACAGCAGCAGTTGTAGGCAAGTATATTGATCATGAAATCAGAATTTTCTTGTCTTGAATTACTCTTTCATTCATATTCATTCATTCATTTATGTCACTTAAGTCATCTAAAACATTTTTTTTTTTCAATTTTTCGACTCGATTGGGGGGCCCCCTGGTGGCCAAGGGGCCCCAAGCAGCCGCTTAGTTCGCTCAGAGACTATTTATATAGAGACATGCCACTTCCCCAATCCTTAATACAACTATATAGGGAAAACCCGTAACGCCAAAGATGGCGGTTGTATGCACATGCCCCGCCCCTCCCGCTAGAAAGCCAATCGTCTGCTTTTAACAGTCAAGCCGGAAAACATTTAAGCCTATTGTCTGGTTCCACTGACGCATGCGCACAGTTGAGGTTTGCGACAGCGGAAAATATGTTACTGTTTGAAAAGGCGGCAGATTTGTTAGTTGTGTAAATATCAGACATCCCAAGTCTCCCGGAAGTTCCGGGAGTCTCCCGCAGATTGATAGCGGCTCCCTGATGACCGCAAATGAGTTCAAATCTCCCGGAATCTAGAGTGAGCGAGCAGTAGCGCGCGCACGACAGAGAGCGAGAGAACCCTTGCGCATGCGCATTAAAAGTATAACCTGTGGGGAAAAAGGCGTTTTAAACCTTATTTTGGGGCAAAGTCATCACACTTTTTCAGCGATTTTTATCATATTTTATTAGTGTTTGTACACATGCAGTTTTTATGTCCCGGTGACCAGTGAAAGTGCAGTTCTGGGTCTCTGCCCATTCATTTAGATAGGAGCCTGGTCTTGTTAGTCCGAAATAGCTGCCCGGTGGCGCTGCCAAGATGGCGGCCGAGTGGCATGACTTGCCTAAAAGGACTTTGGTTCGCTTATGCCTCGGGCCGGCCCTGAGTGTGAATATTTGTTTTTGCATTTCAAATAGGGCCAATATATAGGCTTCTCCTATGTTTACGTTTTTAAATTACAAAGGGTCAACTGATGTTTTTGTTATTGTATTTTCAATATTATAGGCTATTATTTGTGCATAAACATATCTGGTTATAGTAAACATACCGTTTTTTTGAAAACAACATATTTTGTAATCCTTGCTGCAAGCTTACAAGAGCGATAATTAGGGATGGGAACCGAGAACCTGTTCTTCTTCAGAACCGGTGCCCAGTGAACCAATTCCTTAGAACCGTTAGCATGCCTGCTTAACGATTCCGCTTATCGGTTCCGCTCGTTGGAAATGTGTCATGACGTCACACACGCGCTTGCGTTGTTTTGGTTCAGAACGCAGCAAACATGGCATCGAGGCAGAAGCGCTCGTTTGGTTATATTTCACGTGAAAAGACGACAATATATGAGGCGCCGTCTAGGGCTTAAATCAAACTTCATTCACGGACACATATATGAAACACTTGCATACACATATAATAAGTAGTCAAACATACACTGCTGAATGCTCAAACAAATATGAAATGCACAACGACACACCTAAAGTCGCTTACGCACATACACGCAAACTCCACACACACGAGATGCGCAGAACTCTCCAGGCACATGCTCATATGCGACACACGCGCGCACACACACACTCTCCACGCACATACTCATATGAAACTCGCGCACATACTCAATGAGAAACTTAACCCGAATCCACAGCCAAAAACACATCATCCACCCGCCCTAATAATGTTCTCTGATTTAAGTATCCGCACCCGATGGTCAAATTACAATTATTCTGTGTTGTTACGCGTGATTATAAATGGATGATCGTCACCTTCAACAGCGGACTCGGCCACGGTTGATGCGCGCATCTCTAGGGTAACTTTAAACACTGATGAATGAGCGCTGCTTTTAAATGAACATTTCTTTAAAACAAAATTGATTTGACAATTTCATTTTCTTAATGCCATAAACAGACTTTAGTCCCATGAAACTTAAACTGGAATGTCACTGTTTCTGTCATTGCGACTTCCCGGACAGGCGAACACGCGTGCACACGCACACATCACTTTTGAAGGAAAAGTGAAAATTGAGGATGCAGTGCATCGTAATGCATGAGATATCGAATTGAACTGAATCGATCACATGATAATCGTAATCGAACCGAACCGTGAGACCAGTTCACACCCCTAATACTCTGTGCTGTGTCTTCTGATCAAATATTAAAGCGAGTTAATACAAACAAACAAATTTGTAATTTGTAGAATCGATAAGAGAATCGGTAAGGAATCGGATCGATAAGCAATATCGATAATGGAATCGGAATCGTTAAATTCTTATCAATTCCCATCCCTAGCGATAATATCATTAAATGTGAAGGGGGGCCCTAAAATATTTTCTTGGGAAAAAGGGGGTCTTAGACAAAAAAAGGTTGGGAACCACTGCTCTATACAACCCTCTACATTGCGAGTAAATCACTCACATATGCGACTAAATCTTCACTCTGTGCGACTTAATAATAACTATCATTAGCCATTGGCTAATAAATTCTCAGATTTTACTCGCCTGTGGGTGTTAGAGGCTAATTAATATCTATGAACCCAGCAGCTCATCAATCATTGGTGCATTGTAGACTTGTAGTCAAGACCGCCTAAACCGAGACCAAGACACTACAAAGACCAGAGGGTATCGAGACCAAGCCAAGACCAAGACCAAGACAGACCAAGTCGAGACCAAGACCGAGACCAAGTCGAGACCGGAGGGGGGAAAAAAACAGACTAGTGTTGAAGCTAAGCAATAATGTGTAAGATTTTGTTTTGCAGTGCCTGCCTATTTCTGCTGATTTGGAAGTCTCCAAATGAATCCATTCTGCAACTTTTAAATACATAATTATATTTTTAAAACGAAATTAGGCTTAGTGTAGGCTTAAGTGCAGGATCCAAAAGTTGGTCGTTTTGTCGCTATGGTTACACACACACACACCGTTGGCGGTGCGCTCAAAGTCATTTGACAGTAGAGGTCGACCGATTCATCGGTTTTGCCGATTAATCGGCACCGATAGTTGTTTGGTGGAACTATCGTTATCGGCAAAATCCACACCGATAGTTTTTCCGGGTTGCGTCCGTTGCTGGAGCGGCTGAGAAGTGCGCGCGGTCATTACACAGCACGAGAGCGCTGGGAAGAGACTGCTGGCATTATACAGAGCGAGAGCGGCCTCTAGAGGACAAATAACAAACTATCACTGGCTGAGTTGTTTACGTTAACACGTGAGGCAGCGCGCGGCACGGAGAGAACACGCAGCACAGAGAGCGCTGACATTTAAAACACCGACAGCGAAACGGTATGAATACGTAACACTAAAGTACATATTGCCATATCATTACAAAGTAATTCATTTGTTGACTAGATGCTGCATAAGCAGAGAAAGAACAGTAGTTTGCCGTCGAGGCTGTGAGGACTCTAACATTACCTCAGTCAACCGTTAATGTGACAAAAACACACGCAGACCTGACACAAATGTTTTATGGCGCAATTGTTACCATCTATTTGCATTTTTTTATCCGGCTGGTCACTTTTATGCATTCATTAGCCGACGAAGTTGCATATTTAAAACTAGTGACGTGATTGCTTTCTCAACATTGATATGTTCATGCAGCCGACAGAAACGTAAACTAATCAGAAACGCGTTCGATTTAAGATCTTTTTAATCACTACAATAGATCTTGTTATTTTGATTAGATAATGACCACGTGTTCTAAAATATAAAAGAAAATAAAGTGAGAGACTATAGGCTGTAACATATACATAATACAGTTATTTATTACATTTTAATGGCCATCTTTAAGCACGACTCTTTGGAATCATATGAAATGGTAACACTTTACAATAACATTGCATTTTTAGCATTAACTAAGGTTAATACAAGTTGTATAAGTATTATTCATTGTTACGGTAAGTTTGTAAATTTCAACATTTACTAATGCATTTGAAATGTTTTAATTCTTATTTTATCTTTTATTATCTTAGTTAATGTACTATGAATGAACTAACATGAATGATAAAAGGTACAATTGTATTGCTCATATTAATAAATGCAGTAAAAAGGTATACTGCATTATGCATATAGTTCATGAAAGCTAGTTAATACATCCTTGTTTACAAGTGGAACTTGCAAAGTGTTACCTATGAAATGTACGTATGTTTCTAGGTTATAACGAAACCTGTAATATTTTAATGTTTAAATTATTTTCTGTATAAAGTTAATATATTCATATTTATATATGTATTTAATTGAGCACATTTCAGTTCAGCACTGTTTTATTGTGAGTATGATGTTTGTTTTTAATCCAGTATCCATTAAAAAAATATCGGTTGAATTATCGGTTATCGGCATGTATGGTCAAACCTAGATATCGGTATCGGTAAAATCCACTATCGGTCGACCTCTATTTGACAGTTGTGCAGTTACCCCAAATCTCCTGAATGAAGTTAAACCCATCATGTCACTGATATGCGTTTTACAAAATATTAATACATCAAAAACTGTACATGATATGTGTTTTTTAAATCAAGTGATCAAAGTGCTCGTTGCCGCTGCGATCAGTGGCGCGGATACGGTGTTTTCTCGTGTGGCTCGCGCACACCGCACTGTATTCACTCGGACGCGCGCTTCAATTCGTTGCGGATATCGTCGTGGATATTGTAGTATAGTATTGCTAAATCCCCCGACCACTATGTCGGTCTGAGACAGCGAGACCTAGACAAGAACGAGAGGTCCGAGACCAAGACAAGACCAAGACCAAAGACCGTCAAGGCCGTGACAAGACCGAGACCACGTAAAAGTCAGAGTCGCGAGACATACATCACTAGTGCATTGTATGTATATATTTTTTATTAGTAGTAGAATCAGTAGTAGTATCTTTTAATAATAATAACTACTAATATCTATTTTTTTACAGAAACACTGAATGACCAACAATATCTTAAGCACCACACCAGTCCTAAGTTCAGTTAAAATGACAAATATGCATTCATACATGGTTACCAAGTTTTAGTTCTAATTACTTAAGTTCTATCATTAAATAGTGCTTGATTACCATAATATCATAATATAATGCTTGACTGCCTGATGTTAAGAGTACGTTCAGATATTTAAAAAGATGTGCCGTTTTCCAAATTTAAGTTGATTTGGTGGAATCATATACATTTACACTCACCTAAAGGATTATTAGGAACACCTGTTCAATTTCTCATTAATGCAATTATCTAATTAACCAATCACATGGGAGTTGCTTCAATGCATTTAGGGGTGTGGACACTCACCTAAAGGATTATTAGGAACAATTGTTCAATTTCTCATTAATGCAATTATCTAATTAACCAATCACATGGGAGTTGCTTCAATGCATTTAGGGGTGTGGTCCTGGTCAAGACAATCTCCTGAACTCCAAACTGAATGTCAGAATGGGAAAGAAAGGTGATTTAAGCAATTTTGAGCGTGGCATGGTTGTTGGTGCCAGACGGGCCGGTCTGAGTATTTCACAATCTGCTCAGTTACTGGGATTTTCACGCACAACCATTTCTGGGGTTTACAAAGAATGGTGTGAAAAGGGAAAAACATCCCGTATGCGGCAGTCCTGTGGGTGAAAATGCCTTGTTGATGCTAGAGGTCAGAGGAGAATGGGCCGACTGATTCAAGCTGATAGAAGAGGAACTTTGACTGAAATAATCACTCGTTACAACCGAGGTATGCAGCAAAGCATTTGTGAAGCCACAACACGCACAACCTTGAGGCGGATGGGCTACAACAGCAGAAGACCCCACCGGGTACCACTCATCTCCACTACAAATAGGAAAAAGAGGCTACAATTAGCAAGAGCTCACCAAAATTGGACAGTTGAAGACTGGAAAAATGTTGACTGGTCTGATGAGTCTCGATTTATGTTGAGACATTCAGAAGGTAGAGTCAGAATTAGGCGTAAACAGAATGAGAACATGGATCCATCATGCCTTGTTACCACTGTGCAGGCTGGTGGTGGTGGTGTAATGGTGTGGGGGATGTTTTCTTGGCACACTTTAGGCCCCTTAGTGCCAATTGGGCATTGTTTAAATGCCACGGCCTACCTGAGCATTGTTTCTGACCATGTCCATCCCTTTATGGCCACCATGTACCTATCCTCTGATGGCTACTTCCAGCAGGATAATGCACCATGTCACAAAGCTTGAATTAGGGATGGGGCCGATCCGATCCAGTATCGGGACCGATACCAGCGTAATTCACGTATCGGATTTTCCCGATCCAACCTGCGGAGATATCCGATATCCATGAGCCATGTCTGCGCTTTAACGTAGTCTGCTGAAATGACTCAAAGTGATTCCCGCGGCCCGCCGGCTAGTCTGCTAGCTGGCTGCAAACTGTGGAATGGATATCCTGAATGGAGGTGCGGCTCAATGAGACACAGAGACCCCCCCCCTCAGGAAATCCATTCCGCAGTTTGCAGCCAGCTAGCAGGATAGCATTGAGCTGCCAACATGTTCGCTGTGTGGAAATCCTATGGTGGAAATACTTCACACTGGAAACACCACAGCAGAGCAAGACAGCAAAATGCAATGTTTGCAAAGCCGTATTAATTAAACCATTTGTCTGTGATACATGTTTGCTATTCGCAGTCCAGAAGAGAAAGAGAGAGATCTCTCACGCGGTGCCACAGCGCGCACAACATGACAGCCCATCAGCATGATCGGTGATTGTTGTAAAATGCAGTCTCTACTGTTGCTAAATTGCGGGACGCTTTTAATAATAAAAAAAGCTATTAAAAGCACAAAAATCTGCACAAGAGGAGCTGTTCCCGCGTCGCGCACTCCGAAACAGACCGCAACGAGACAAGCACATTATACTTTGGGCTTCATATGCACGTCTAAACGATCAAATGTAGCCTACACAAAAATGTCAAAATGACCGGCTTGGAGATTCACTTAAACAGTTTGTCTAAAATGGACGTAGTTATGGAAATAGTTGGGAGAAAATATGGTGCACTCGTTCTTAAAGGGGAAGCAGTCTAATAAACATGCTGACGATTGCTCCATTACTGAGAATCAAACAACAAAAGGCAAAGAGAAAATCACTCACAGCTCTTGAATGAATAACTTTAGCTTTAATAAGCATAAATCTATCTATTATAAACTTTGCAGTGCTATTTTACTTTTGATTACTTTATTATAATTATTTTTAGACCATACCTGAATAATGTTAGTAGACCTTCCTGAAATTAAAGCACTGTGTAGGCCTGTATAATGTGTATCTTTGTTTAATTGTCTATCTTTTGTTTATCTATTGTTTAATATATATATATATATATATATATATATATATATATATATATATATATATATATATATATATTGACATACATGCATACATACGTACATATCATACTTGCCTGTAGAGAGGAGTTTATTTCAGCATCATATAAAATCAACAATAATGATAATAATAATATTAAAGCAAACACAGCTCTGGTATCGGAAAAGTATCGGTATCGGCCGATATCCAAATTCAGGTATCGGGATCGGATGTGAAAAAATGTGGATCGGTGCATCCCTAGCTTGAATCATTAGGCCTGTCACGATAACAAATTTTGCTGGACGATAAATTGTCCAAGAAATTATTGCGATAAACGATAATATTGTCGTTCCGAGACCATTTACATCTAAAATAATGATAATGGCATTATAATGCAGACACCTTTTCAAAGATCAATAAACTTTTATTTCTAAAGACCATTTAACACTGAAAATGGAAAACATTTTAAATATCCACAATAAATGAACAAAATAACCCAAAAAAAATAAAAGCAATGTCTCCGTTAACAAAAAATGCACTTGAATAAATACCAAAAATAATAAATAAAATGGATGCAAACAAAACCCAAACCTAAATTATTTGTTATTAAAGCATTAACACACAAACCACTGTTAATTTAACATAAAAGCAAGCAGCTACTGTGTGCGTGGTTTGGCATGACTGAATGCGCGCAAAGTGTGCTCCCTTAATAATTCCTAAAAACGCGATCTCACACATCTATGTTATTATCAATGTAGCTGACTGCACAATGCATTTTTCATAATATCTACACTTTGTTTGTTATAATTAGAGGATTTTCCAGCATACAGAATTCAGCACTGAACAAAAAGTCTGTTTTGAGCGATGAGGGGAGTCTATCGTAAATGCTTCTGATTGGCCATTACGTTCAAGAAATCAACACATACAGTGTGTCTGTGATTGGCTACATCACTCAACGCTGCAAACATGTTATGAATAGAAACTCTGGCCTATAAATCATTTTTATTTTGTTTTAGTTGTTCTTGTTGCTTTTCTGCAACAGATGAATAAAAATCTATTAGTTTCTCTGTTTTATTCATAGATATTTCTAGTTTGCGGGAGTCCCGCGAATCGTTTTATTCTCCCGCAACGCGCACACACAGAGTGAGGGCATTACCGACCGTGCTCGCACTCGGCCATCAGATCTAGTCCCGCGCCGCACTCTATTGCATTGGGAGTCCACTGCACGTCTCTAGATCAAGGGCCCGGCCCAAGGATAGTCGGGTCAAGGTCAAGTTCGGGCTCGGGCAGAGAATCTAAGTTCTAGTTCACGCTAAGGAACTGAGAGTTGTCATCCAGTCTCTTTGGTAGAGAGAGAGAGAGAGAGAGAGAGAGAGAGACACGAGGAAAACAAACAAGCATGCAAATGGAAATTATCGCGTCCGGAAAAATTAGAGCTCATTTTTTTTATCGTGCGATTAATTGATTTATTGACTATCGCGACAGGCCTACGAATCATTTCAAATTGGTTTCTTGAACATTACAATGAGTTCATTGTACAAAAAAAAAAAAAAACTAAAATTGAAAGCTCGATAAGGATTTGTGTCCTTGTCAAATTGCAAAAGACTGTCTGACTGCACTGCGCAAATAGAAGTGCGCACTTCGCTCACGCGATCAGCTCCGCGTCCGAGTTCACAGTGAATGAATGCAGTGAACTCCATCTGTGCATGTGTCAAGTTAAGCGTGCATTTGGGAATGTAGCGGGCACCAGTTAAACATTATTTTCACATTTGCATAGTTGACGATTACAGCATTTCACTAGATTTGTAATGAGACATGTAGGGGTGGGCGATCTGACGTTTTTATTTCGTGAAAGATTTTGAAGACGTCCATGATCTACTTTTCAAGTGAATCGTAGAGATCGTGATCTTCTATGTCCTCATAATAGCTGGACTTTTATTTTGACGGCTCTGAGAACGGCAGCGCCTGAGCACACAGTGCTCACATTTGCTGTCTTCATTAGTTATGGTCTCGGTTTAACAAGTTTAACCGTTTTCATTAGTTATGGTCTCGGTTTAACAAATCTTTAAATATCAAATAAACATTTTAATTTCACAAACCTTGCAGGCTTAGGGCCGTTACAGTCAACGCATCGGTACGCATATGCGTCCACAAGGCTATGCATTGCTACGGCTGCCATTATGCGTCGATGCATAGCCAAATGTGCTGTCCTAGTTTTTGATACACGACGCAATACTGTGCATTGTCAGGGGGGGGGCGACATTGCGAGTATTGTACATTAATTCAAGTATATTATGTTTACAGAAGAAGGTTTGAATACAATGGCGGGCGAAGAGGAAAAATTATGCAAGCTTATCATGGAGCTTATACGTATACATCCGCATTTATATGACAGTTTGTCACAATTACACTCCAATGGGAAAGACCGTAGATAGATGGAAATGGATAAATACTCTAAATGTTCCGATCCAATCTGACTTGTAATGCTGCTTGAATCATACAAGGTTCCTTCGTTGGCCAGAGGAGAACTGGCCGCCGACTGAGTCTGGTTTCTCCCAAGGTTTTTTTCTCCATTCTGTCCCTGATGGAGTTTTGGTTTCTTGCCACTGTTGCCTTGGGTTTTGGCTTGTTTAGTCGGGGACATTTAATATTCAACAATATTATTGATCTGCCTTACTTAAGGTGGATGTTAAATGCAATTTTCTTCTAGAAACAAACTTTGTTGTATTATTTTCGTGTTATCACTGTGAAGCTGCTTTGATACAATCTGTATTGTAAAAAGCGCTATATAAATAAAGGTGACTTGACTTGAGATAAGGTGAAAACAGACTGGAAAAGTGCCTGTGACAAATTTACTAGGGTGAATAGGTCAAATTTTTCGGTATGTAAACAACGTTGTGTGTGTAGCCTATCTAGAAGTCAATGTTGTGTGCCCTTCTTGAGAGGCTGAAATAGCCTACGGCAGGAGAGAGAGAGACAGAGAGAGATATAGTGTGTGTGTGTGTGTGTGTGTGTGTGTGTGTGTGTGTGTGTACGACTCTACTAATATCACCCGACTCTACTACCCCCATTGCGTGAGCGGTGTTTTGCATTTCACGCACCGCCCGTGACGCTTGCGTCTGCTTGCGTCCACTGTTTAGACTATGAAAGGGAGCGCGTCGCTCGCGTTGACTATGTAACAGCCCTTAGTCGAATCTAGCTGTCAGCTATTTTGAAGTTCGCATTTGCAGCCTGTATGATCGTGTTACTGTGCTTGACAGTCGGTCCGTGTGAATTAAATGCGGACAGGAGAGTTCAGCTTCACTGGAGACACATGATCGACAAACTGAACGCTTGATTTTAAACTATGCTGCGCTATATTTAGTTGCTCACTATGTCATATTCTTGTCATTTTCAGTGTGCTGTGTGTAAAATTAGTGTACACTGTTTAACATTCTGAAAAATACTGTAATACGATTACAGAATCTAGAAGTTACAATCTAAAGTAAGTCTGTTTGATTTAGAGTTTTTTTTTTTAATTTTCAATTTATTTAAATATTAATTAAAATATATATATAAGCTAGCTTTATATTGGCCTGCTCTTCTATATCAGCTTCAGCCATAAAAAAAAAAACAATATCAGTCGACCGACCACTATTTTGAAAACTGATTCTTTATTGCAATAATTGTTTTAAATTGCAAAAACAGTCCATAGGCTTCTTACAGTCTGGATATTATCGATAGCACACCTCAAAATTTCAGATCGTGATTGTTTGTTATAAGATAGTGATATGAAATTTTAGGAAGATCACCCACCCCTAGAGACATGTTTGTAAACTTGTAAAAGCTCACAGGTTTATCTCTTCCATGTATAGAAATTAGAACAAAACAATTTTTTTAAGTTTCATTTATTTTACCATATATGGCTATTACTGTCATATGAAAAATATTATAATATTATTATTATCATTATTATAATATTATTATTATTATGTAATGTAATGTAGACAGACACTATATCACAACTAAAAGAGGGCTGAGTCCCCTTTAAAGTTCAGGTACAATGCACTGATTTTTTCCTTTTTTAATTTGCACACTGAATATGGGTTGAAGCTCTTCATTTTGAAATCTCAAAGTTAACGAATCTTACACTGGTTCACTATAGGCTACTGTACTGTATAGGTTTGATCTAAAAATCATTAGGCTCTCAAACAAATCATATAAACATTTGGATTTAGATTTATCGGCCAATATATATCGGTTATCGGCTTTTAAAAATACAGAATTATCGGTTATCGGTATCAGCCAAAATTTTCATACCTGGTGCATCCCTAATAGTAATATAACTATCTTCTTTAATTTGGCTTAAAGTATCACGATAGTATCATATCGTGAGTTCATATCGAATTGAGACATGATGAGTGTCGTTACACCCTTAACTATGATATTTGCATTAGATGGCTGTTGTCTTAGTTTTATATAAGTATAATGTATCTGTCCCTATCCCAATAAACACAAATAATAACAATAATATATTTCTACAGCTGCTTTACAGGAAAATGTGTCTAATGCTTTTCTTATATTTGATGAAGTTACTTTCCTGTTTGTTATTGTAAAGGTGCTTGGAAAAAAAATCTATCGTTTAAAGCACTATAAAAATAAATGTGACTTGACCCCAAAGCACTGGTATGCCAGAGCAGAGGTCATATGTATTAATTAGTGGTGCACGATATATCGGCCGCCGATATAATATCGGTCGATATGGTCAATTTTTTACACATCGGTATCGTTCCGATGTCAAAATAAGGCCGATGTGAACAGGCCGATGATCATTCCTGTGTATTTGACGTGGGTTTAGATGTGGGGGCGGGGATGTTTGTTTTTGCACGAGCGCATACATTACGAGCGCAAGTCCTGTCAGTTTAAACATCAAGCGCAAGAAGACTGGAACTTGCGCACTGTTTTCTGTCAGGCTTACTAAGGCGTATTTTTGTCCCGCCAAAGCCTTATTTGACCGGTGAGTGATGTAGATGACCGACTGCTGCGCTTGTTTAACAGAGAACGAGCAGAGAGAGTGAAAGCTCCTGTCGCGCGCGCACTCTCACCGTCTTCAAACTGTCTTGCTCTCTCTCTCTCTCTCTCTCCCTCCCTCCCTCACGTGAATTGAGTTGACTGAATATCTTTGAGAATACACAATGGCAAAAGGTCGGAAGACCAAAGTTCTTTTTTTTTCTTAACTACCACTGGTTGTGAATTGTGCTAAAATAACGTTGCCTTATCTTCTCTGAAAAGCTTTCCACACATTCAAATGACAAACCACACTTTCAATAAACAAACAAACAAAAATAAAATCTTTCTAGTGATGAAATGTTTTCTATGTTGAGACAGATCTTGTGCGATGTCCTAAACTGCCTGGATAATAACACAACGTGTGCCGTGGTCCGTTAATGACACGTCGGATTCGCGAACTGACTCCTTTGAACCGATTCACTTTAATGAATGGTTAAAACAACTGATCTGTCCAACACTGAACTCAAGAGACATAAATCGGAAACACTTTACAATAAGGTTCCATTTATTAAAGTCTAGTTAACACATTAATATTAGTTTCTATGTGGATTTACTCCATGAAAAACTCCCAGTCATTCTAGAATGATTCATTCTTTCCAAATAGATTCAAGTCATCTGGTGAAATTGTTTTTATGTCATTTTATACCAAAATCGTGCAGCCCTAATCCTTGCTATGTGTTTTCTAAACAGAGATATCGACATCGGTAAATATCGGTATTGGCCATAACTAGGGCTGGTCCGAATACCATTTTTTGAGCTTCGAAGCTTCGGTAGTAATGAACATCGAATATTCGAAGCTTCAGAATCTCTATATGTCTGTCTGTCCGTTTGCATTTTGATTATTTCGAGAACCGTTCATCCAAACGACTTCACAAGGAGTGCAGTGTCGTATTTGGTGCAATATAGACAGGCGAGACGCGACACGTTCAGAATTAATAAACTTTTAATAAACTACAGAACAGCGCAAGCGGGAAGCGTCACCTTTAAGTTAACAGACCTGTGTGTTTTATATCACTAGTGCAGTGTCTGTTCTCGGAGCATATAAGCCCTGCTCGCGTGAGGCGTGCCGCTTCTTTATTTAAATCTACCCTACTTTATCAGTAATTTGTTAGTGAGAAAAATATTAGACGTTATTAAAAATATTGCTTTTCTCACTAACAAATTCTATTTTCCACAATGTCAAAGCAACGCAGCTTAACCCAAAACACAAGCTCAGGCATGCACTTCTGTCCATGATACAAACTCCGCTGTTCTGCGCTCTAGCCAGAGAATACTCCCGTTGCAGGAACACTTTTAGTAGTCCAAGAAGAAGCAAATATATTTATTAAGTATAAGTTATATGTTAAGTATTATATTTCACCAGATTTTATAGTGTAAAACATATTCAAGCACGAATGTGAACCGTTTCGAGGGGGATGCCAGGTGTGCAAACAAAAACAAAAACGAATATTCGAATGTTTCATTTTCAAACCGAATACCAACCCACCGAATGAATATTCTGGTCCAGCCCTAGCCATAACAGCAATATTAATATCGGTATCGGCCACAAATTTTCACATCGGTGCATCACTAGTATTAATGCATGTAAAAATGCACAGTACAGCACATAAATGATTTTCTGTTTAAACAGAAAGGTAGAATAATGCAATGATGTAATGTAAGGGTGACATGGATGTGTGCACAGCATTTTTGGACTTACTGCCTCCTAATGTCTTGTGAAAGCACACCTGTTGACCTTAGGCTCAAAGCCCTTGCTATCTGTGGCTGGACTGCATCCATCTCTCCTGACTCACGACAGCAAAATGCAACAACAGATGCTACTGAAGGGGTAAGTGGTTTACTGTAGCAAAGTCCACAATCGTTTCATTATCATAGACAAACTGTAAACCCAATAATAGTTGGGCCATTCCAGTGACCCCACAAACACTTCTATTGCTCCATTCAAATCAATGCATTATCATCAGAGCAAAAGCAAGACTGTTCCATGCAGGTGCATGCATTACCATTTTACTTAAATATTAGCAAGAAAGCTTCAACAAGCTTAAATATTAGCTTTTTGCATAACCCTGAAATATTCTGTTAATACCTTTTCATATCAGGTCAAAAGGTCAAGGGCATTTATTTGGCTTTCAGATCACAGGTCACGCTTCAGTACACACTAATAAGCTCTGTCCCACATATCAACACGAGAGTCTGTTTGCATACCCAAATCAGTCAGCAGGAATCTCCATGACTGAAGCTGGCCGAGTGCTCCTCAGCTCAGAGTGTGTGCGGATGGGATTTTCCATACACACTTCATAATGCTTATCTGTCAGGGCATGGACAAAATTACAGCCTAACAAGAGGATACCTATTGTTTGATATGTCCACACTTCACTTTTATATCTTTTGTCTCTCTTTCATCAGGTTCAACTCCAACTCCGCCCATCTTCTTGCATCCATTTATGCCATATATTCAACCTTTTGTCATCACTTACCCCCCAAATATGTCTCAGGCTATATCAAAAACAATTCACAAAGATAAAAATACTAAACAGGTAGCATTCATAAAACATATCAAACATTGACACATCATTTACAAATTAAACCTGACACTGAAACACTGTAAAAGTTAAATATTCAGCTAGGGGTGGGCGATATCTCGATATTTAAAATATATCGAGATATTTTTTAAACACGATATGGATGTTGACATATCGTAAATATAGATATATTGTTTAAATTTAATTCTGATTTCGCCACTTTGCCTTCTGTGCGCTGTGCTCGCCCCCACCTCCTTGCTTTTGTTCCCCCTCCGCTCACGTTGTCTCATTCAACATGGGGGCGCCCGCAACTAGCCCGGAGTCTACAGAACTCGTCTTAAATGCTTTACATGCACTTCTTGAGGCACACACGCACACTAGCAAACACACGCAAGGCCTCTCGCTCTCTGTCCCTCTCTGCCGTGCGCACGCTACACAGTTTGAACATACATATTCACGCAGCCTTTCGAAAACTGGGACATTCTGTGTCCCGGGAGAGTGGATAAATTTCCCGGGACAGGTTATTAAAAAGAATGACAATCCCGGTAAAAAGAGACAGGTGGCAACCGTGGCCATTGTCGTCGTTGAATTATAATTTTTGTATACAGGGATTTTTATTTTTATTTTTTATGTCGCAGAAGCACTTTGGACTACATGAACTGCCTACCTCTTTGCACTCCAATAAAAAAAGACTGTGGTATTTGGCATATTGTTTGTGCAGTAGTTTTTGTTGGGTTATTTTTCCTGTAAAGATATTGAGATATATATCGTATATCGAGATATAGCTAAATATATCGAGATATATTTTTTGCTCCATATCGCCCAGCCCTATAGTCAGCACAAGAGAGCAGACAGAGAGCATAACACTCCCATATCCTGCAAAATCCAGGATTTGGCCCCATCAACACCACAATAGAGATATATTAATATATAAAGATTCACTAAACCACCACTCTGGACATGATTTCATGGGGAAGCTTATTGTTAAATCTTAACTTTAACAATGATCTGAGAACAGTTCTGATGGTCAAGATTACTTTTGGGCAGAGGAGGATCAACCCAGATCAGAATGAAATGACAACCTCTCCCAGAGACCGATTCTGTCATTAATGTTGTCGTCAAAACAACAAAAGATAGCTTTAAAGGGGTCATGGCATGAGAAACCAAATTTGCCTTGATCTTTAGGGCTGGTCCGAATACCATTTTTTGAGCTTCGAAGCTTCGGTAGTAATGAACATCGAATATTCGAAGCTTCGGAATCTCTATACCGTAAAACTTCAAATAATAGCCCGGGCTTTTATTTTCCCAAATCGTCGAACTGCACCGGCTTGTATTTGAGACTGGCGTCTGAGACCGGCCTTAATAATTTAGTGTTGAGATGTTGTTCATTGAGTCTCTAATCTCTAAAAATCTCCGAATGCTCCACGTGAAACTGCGGTCTTCCAAACTTTTACTATCGTGTCAATTGATTTGATTAATATGCGCGAGGGAGAGAGAGCAAGCAGCGCTCGTGTTGTTTGAAGACGAGCGCGGCGCGCGGCCGGGGCTCTCTCTCTCTGCTCGTTATAGTCATTCTATGCATAGTTATGCAGTCATTCTATTCTACATCACCGATCAAAATAGGCTTTGAAGTTTGGCTGGACAAAAATTTGCTTTGGCGACCGCCAAAAAGCGGAAGATCTGACAGTTTTAGAAGATTAACAACCCGAAACTAAAAAACAGACCCGGCCACTATTTGAGACCGGCTTTTATTTACCCAAACCTGCAGCCACACCAGGCGTGTAAAAGAGACAGGTGTCTATTTGGGACTCGTCTATTATTTGAAGTTTTATCTGTCTGTTCGTTTGCATTTTGATTATTTCGAGGTTCATCCAAACGACTTCACAAGGAAGTGCAGTGTCGTATTTGGTGCAATATAGATAGAGGAGACGGGACACGTTCAGAATTAATCAACTTTGAATAAACTACAGAACAGCGCGAGCGGGAAGCGGCATGCCTCACGCGAGCAGAGTTTATGCTCCGAGAACGGACACTGCAAAACACACACAACCAGGTCTGTTAAAAAGCGGCGCGCGCGCCTCACGAGAACGGACACTGCACTAGTGATACAAACACACACACACACAGGTCTGTTAACTTAACCAATATTTTAATAAGGTAGTCTAATATTTTTCTCACTAACAAATTACTGACAAAGTAGGGTAGATTAAATAAAGCGGCGCGCCTCACGCGAGCAGGGATTATGCTCCGAGACTGGACACTGTCTGCACTAGTGATATAAAACACACACACACACAGGTCTTTTAACTTAAGCAATATTTTTAATAAGGTATAGTCTTCTCACTGACAAAGTAGGGTAGATTTAAATAAATAAAAACGAAATTGAAATAAATAAAAACGAAATTGAAAAATAAAAACGAAATTGAAATAAATAAAAAACGAAACTTAAATAAATGAAACATAAAAACGAAATTTAAATGAATAAAAACGATAATAATAAAAAAACGAATAGCTTAAATATAGAAAAAACGAAATTTAAATAAAGAAAAACGAAATTGCGACGTGACGTCCCAGTAAAATTTGAAAGTCTCGCTGTAGATTCATTTAGATTGATAATAACGGGTAAAAAGGATAATACTTTTTGTTTCTATTATTCTATTTTCCACAACGTCAAAGCAACGCAGCTTAACCCAAAACACAAGCTCAGGCATGCACTTCTGTCCATGATACAAACTCCGCTGTTCTGCGCTCTAGCCAGAGAATAGCTACTCCCGTTGCAGGAACACTTTTAGTAGTCCAAGAAGAAGCAAATATATTTATTAAGTATAAGTTATATGTTAAGTATTATATTTCACCAGATTTTATAGTGTAAAACATATTCAAGCGCGAATGAGAACCGTTTCGAGTGGGATCCCAGGTGTGCAAAAAAAAAAAAAGAAATATTCCAATGTCATATTTTCAAATCGAATACCAACCCACCGAACGAATATTCGGGTCCAGCCCTATTGATCTTTTGGTATTTAAGAGGTCTTTGTTCCATTAAAACCTCCTGCAAGTTTCATAGCTTAAGACGTCCTCCCCATTATAAACCGTTCTAGATCCTTTGAACTTAGTGACGCCACGGTACGAAGTGACGTACCAGTCGTTTGCATAGCATCTGACCGCCTCCAGCGCAAGACAACTGCGCCTCATTTGACATCATCGCATGCGTTGAAGTGCAGCGAGGGGGTCTGTTTACAAGATGACTGCGATGCCACGCAGATGTGCTGTTCCTGGCTGTGGACAAACAACATGTTTGAATGCTGCCGAACGATCCAGACGTCAGGGAAAGCAGTTGGATGCAGTTTATTTGCAGCATATGCAGCCCGCCAAAGCCTTATTTGTTCGGTGAGTGATGTAGAAGAGTGTGAAGGGCGCATGTTACTGAAAGAGCAAGCAGAGAGAGAGAGAGAGAGAGAGAGAGAGAGAGAGAGAGAGAGAGAGAGAGAGAGAGAGAGAGAGAGAGAGAGCCCCGGCCTCACGCGCGCCTTCAAACTCTCTCTCTCTCTCTCTCTCTCTCTTAACAGTGGGCGTTAACACTGAACTCTTAAAGGGGAAACACCTCCAAAACAGACTGTTTGAATCAGAGGGGGAGAAACAGGGTGGGAAAAGGTCATAAATCACTACATTTTTTAAATTTTTTTGTACAAAAAACTATAGTAATACTATAATTGCACATAAGGGAACATAATAAAACAAAACAAAAACCATGTCATGACCCCTTTAATTGTAAGGAATCAGAATTAATAGCCCATGTATTTAATTTAGCCAGGACTCAGGACTAAAATACTATCAGTGTCATTTTACATTTGATTACCTTATTCAGTTTCTGTAGTATTTCTGAATACTAGTGTTAGGCATGCCCAAAAAGTTCTCTTTTTTTTTCTCTTTATTTGTATCTTTTATTATTTTGTATAAAATTGTGCTACTTGTGTTGTGTAAACTCTTCACAACAAAATTACCCAATTGTAAAAACGCAATGTGTGAGCAAAAATTTAGGTGAGAAATGTAATTTAAAAAGGTTAAAAAAAATTCTATATCATCATAAATATCATTATCGCAAATATTCTTGAAATATCGTGATATAACTTTGAGGCTATATTGCCCACCCCTACAACTAATAATAATCAGTTAATGGTTTAAAAACTAATGCAAGTAATTTTTGGAGTCATTTTTCAAGATATTGTAAAACGTTACCTGCATAGTGGAAAAAAATGCTACACACATAAAATTGGGGTTTGAGAGGGAAAAAAACAAGATAAGTCGAGTTTATGCCGCATTTTATCGCGTCAGAAACACCAGTGATCTCAAACCGCGTTTTTGAGACCGTCTCACTGCAGTTTTAATGAGAAAAAAACGCAGCAATTGTGTTAACTTATAAATTTGCACATGGTTTGTCTTAACACTAGAAGTGCCAGAATTACATAACTACGAGAACTGCCACAAGCTCTATATCCAAACTCTATATCTTTAATGATAAATACCCAATTGAGAGATTAATGCATTATTGTATTAGGATATCTTTTAAAAACAAAACACCAAACTGTACATTTAAGTTTAATTATACATTCATAAATAATCATTTGTAGCCTACCGTACTAGGGATGTCAACGATTAATTGACGATCGATTAATTGTCGATAATACATCTAATCGATAAAACTTATCGATCATCGATTAAGCAGGATCATGCGCGTGCGTGCTGCTCAACCGCGAAACATGTAAGCGAGCGCGCCGGTGTGGTGAAGTGTTGAGTCCCACTGAATGACACACCCCGGAGTTGTTTGGGACTATTTTACACCTTCATCATGACTATAAGTTTGCGTGTGCATTCGCAGCCTTTTGTTTTGTGCAAATGTAAGTTGTAATAGTTTATTTTTTGTGTACGTATATCTATATCTGATTGGTCTCATATTGGATGCATTTGGTTAAGAATCGACGTGATCTTTAGCGCGCTCAGCTCAAACGACAATGCACGACTAATAATGACTATTGGGACTGTCATATTACACAAGATTATAAAGAGAACACTATTGTAATATAACATTGTGAATTATTTGGGTTTAGATGCCATGTCGCGTTGTTCCAGGAAGAGCTCGTCAGAGACTTTGAGCGCGTCCACCACAACATATGAGTCATTCTGAATGGCACGTAACTCAGTTTAAGTTCACTTGTGCATTCACGTCATTTTGTGCAGATATAATTTTGTAATAATCTGCTTATTTTGTATATATCTGATTAATATCAAATAGGATGCGTTTCTTTGAGTTAAATAAACGCTAACAAAGTGCTCAACGGTTATTCATTCAGCGCGCGCCGCTCAAGCAGAATGCACAACTAATAATAACGATGGTTAATTTGGGACCTTCGTATTACATAACATGAGAACACTATTTTATTAAATGGTTGTGAATTCATTTGGTTTAGTTGCCGTTTTCAGTGCGTTGTTCCAGCACTTCCACAACAGTCACACATTCTGACACGCATATGAGGCGGCGTTGGTGACACATTGTATTTGTCGTTATATTTATATATTAAATAGTTCATTTAATTTATCAATCACATCAAAACATTTTACAATCCTACTAAGCCTTTATTTAGATTAAAAAACAGTCTTATTAATTTGGTGAGTAACATAGCTTTTTGAGCAGCATTTGCAGACCCTGTGCTGTTTGCCATTAATGCTAACGATCGATTAATTGATCGTTAATTTAAACGACGATCGATCATGGGAATTTGTGAAAATTTACATCCCTATACCGTACTTATCGCATATTCACAACAGCTATATTTCCATATCCATTCAACATAACTCAGAACAAGATAATAGTAACTTAAAGTATCTTATTTAGATTAGGGCTGTTAAACGATTCAAATATTTAATCGCAATTAATCGCATTAATGTCATAGTTAACTCGCGATTAATCGCAATTATTTTTTATCTATTCTAAATTTCTCTTGATTTTCTTTTTGTCCCATTATTTTTTCTCATTTTAATGCTCTTATCAACATGGAAAAGTGGATCGGCTTGCTTTGTGCAAATGTTTTTTTATTGAAAACAACATTGGCATATACTGTGTTAAATTTCACACTAACGTTCTCACTTGGAGCAAATAATATCTCAATGTAACACTGTCCATCAATAAAAGGGTGGAAGAAATACTGACGAGGTCCTGATATTGACGAAGGGGCGGAGAATTCGCATCAGCTGTGTGTGTGTGTGTGTGTGTGTGTGTGTGTGTGTGCTTGGCCATCAAGTGGTATTTCAGACTGGACGTGCTGCGATGATGATAGCTCAGTTCACAACGACAAATCACACAGATCACTTTGGTCTTGTCAATGGAACTTTTTGCAACTTTTTAAAAGTAAACTTTCAATTCAGAATCTTATTGGCATCCATTTCGGCGTCTCGCGCTCGTCATCCACTCAAAACGTAACGTTAACCAACTATTTGGCCGGACGTTACGTTACCATTAACCGAAGGTATCCCATTCGTTACGTAACGTTAACCATTAACCAAAGGTATCCCATTCTGATGGGTATGGTGTTCCGTCAGAACACCTGTTCGCAAGCCTAAACAAGTGTGTGTGGCGTGCCTGTTGTTTTGTTTCCGGTCTAGCTAGAACCGCTTGCGCTTTGGTCGACGAAGCAACAAAACGTCCTCGTGCGGCGCAAGCCATTGAAATGAATGCGTTTCATAGCGCAGCGCCGCGCATGCCGCGTCCTGTTGCAAAAGCATGTGAAAAAAAAACTACAAAGTTTGCTAGGCCAAAAAGACCGTTAATCGCGCGATAAAAAAATTGACGCCGTTAAAATGGGTTTGCGTTAACACCGTTAATAACGCGTTTAACTGACAGCCCTAATTTAGATATTCTGTTGACAGTGAGAGACAAAGGTCGACCGCGGGAAATGTAACAAAAGAATACCGCAAAATTCAGAGCGGTCAAAATGACCGTCTATGGCCGAAATAGGTAAATATGTTCTCTTTTTTTTTTGCCTTATATGTAATTTATATGAAAAACATTTTAAATGAAAATCCAGACATTTTTAGGAAAAGTCAGGTACCAGCTGGATTTTTTTTTTTCAACAAAGTTATTGCAGATATAAAATTCAAAACGGTCAAAATGACCACCATGGCGGTTCTAGTGTTAAACCATATTAAAAGCACCACATAGGCATAAACAACATTAAAAACTTGATTTTCACCACAAGGGGGCTTTAAGAATCCATTTCAGTATCGATTAAAATAGAGAAATCAATCATGTCAACCAAGTCCACACAGCAGACACGTTTACCTATTGTAGTTTATCTGTTAAGTGCACAAAATAGACGCTGAAGTCAAAATGTGCCATTAGGAGAAGCGCTAATTAAACGTCACTATTTCAGTCAATGATTTCAGGCATTCAAAACCATTTTGGCCCGAAACTGAACATTTTCATTAGGGGAAATTTTTGTGCATTCCTAATAATAACATATGCATGGATGAATTCTTCACAATAAGATCATTAAGATGCATTTAGAAAATAGATTTCCATTTCATGGCAACTTTAACACACTCCCTGGCATCTATGCCCCACATACAGATCTGGAGTCCTTGATCATCTCTCAACAAACAATGCCTTAAACCTTAAAGCACTGCATCTGAGGGGAGATGAGTCAAGATGTTCAAACTTCAAAGGTAAAATAACTCGATAACTTTAACATAACAGCCATTAATGCAACGAACATTTGAGTTGTACTGCAGTGTTGTAAATAAATCAACCACTGATTCCTAATTGTGTCCACTTTCGGAAGGCCAAATAAAGTGCTGCGCTTTTGCATAGAAACACACAGCGTCTCACAATACGGTGGCAACAACACTACTGATGACTGAACCCACACCTTCTTTCTTTGCGTATGCATTTGGGCGGCATTATGCAAATATTTCCACCTAGTGACGTAGGTCGGTGAGGTAGAATTCAATCGAAGTGTTTTAGCTAGGTCTGGATCTGCCTTCTCTTTTAGGGCCCTTTCAAACCTAGATTGTTTGTTCCGGACTTTCGGACTTTTCAGTTTGGTCCGAATCAAAATTACAGGTGTGAAACCTACCCCGGACCGGACCAAACAGATGAAATTTGGTCCGACGAAAAGAGGTTGTCTCGGTCCGGATCAAACTGAACAAAGGTTTGGTTCGTTTCTAGTGTGAAAGCATTTCTGTATGGTTCGGACTTTCAGACCTTTTACAGGAAGTTCCGGTGGTTCCCGCATAGCCGAAAAAACAGAAGGTGGCAGGAAAAACGAGCTGTGGTAGCACATGAGGAGAGTATGAGACAAGGTTTTTAATTGAAGTATGGTCTGATGACATAAAAAGTCAACTTGCAGTCTTCTCCTCCTTTCCTGTCGGCGACGATAAAATGTTCGCACGACGAGGACGTTCATTTGGCGAATTTGAACTAGCCTTGTGTATAGTTGGTGCTGCAGGTAATTATTAGGGATGGGCATTTTTCAAAAATATTGCATTTGAATATTCGGGCTCATAAAAATCGAATATTCAAATATTCGTTCATTTAAATGACATTTAACGAAAACGACGTTATTTTTTTAAGTTTAATTTTTTTTTACGTTTTTGTCACCATTTCTGAACAAGCTTACAATTAGGTAATATACACAACAAGCTTACAATATATCTTAAAGTATTTATTTTAGTTGAAGACATTAAACAGTAAGCCTATGCGTAAACAAAAAATATAAAAAAAACAAAAGCATTAATAAAAGCATGCTCAAGCAGCGCGAACGGAAAAAAACGCCTAATAAAGCGATTGCGCCAGATATCGTACAGAACGTACACACCAGTGGCGTAGGTTTGATTTTGAAATTGGTGGGGACGGGGACATCAATGTATAAATATATATTAAGTTTTGATCGAAATTATTGCCACGGATATATCAGTGTCACTGGATATTGGTAGGGACACGTCCCTAGCGTCCCTACTAAATTCTACGCCCCTGGTACACACACACTAGAGTCAGCGTATGATTATCGTGTTTATATTGTTTCACGTTTATATTGAGAAAAACAATAATATCCACATGCAGGGGCGCCGCCAGCAGTTTATGCTCGAGTGAGAAAAGGCGCTTTGCTGACAGACGCTTCAGAGACACAAAGATAACGGTGTTCTAAGTTTCTAACAGCACTTTACAGTTTCTGTTCTTAAACCGGTCTCCCTCAACGAAACTTAAAGGAAGTATATGTCTCAAAATCATTAAGCTATTAGATAAGTTAACATCTCGGATCACGCGGGGTCCAGCTACGCTTACCTGAACTCGTGATGCAGTGTTGGTCAGCTGTCTTTCCTCAGTCGACTGTTTGGATTTCATGTGATTTCTCATTGTGGTGATGATGATATTATAACTCAGATTAATTAATTAATTTGATCAAAAGTAATTCCATTTAGTAAGATAATTTTCAAGTAATTCCAAACTTCGCGAGGCAGACGACAACATTATGTGATCAAATACACACAACTTGTTAAAACACTCCACAGCGCCACCCAGTGCATTTAATTATAACTGTGAGTTAGTGCTTAGGATTTATCATGGATTCACTGCATTTACGGCCAGCAAAGCAACGTAGTAAAATTCGAATAGTATTTTATTTTTCGAATAATAATTACAGATCGAATATTCGAAAATTCGAATATTCGTGCACACCCCTAGTAATTATGCCATAAAAATAACAATATAGTTGCAACGATATGCGTCTGTTCATTCATGTTGTCAAAGTTACCCGCCGAGTTGACAACACGCTGACGTCAGACGCACGTCCATTTACAAAACCAATCAATGTCAAGATGCAGCCCACATAAATGATGACGACAGGACGCAAGTATGTCACGTAAAGTTCTTTAGTGCGCTCGCATAATTGCAGTGTGAAACCAAACCAAAACTTTCTGAAAGTATAAAATGTATCAAAACATGAACTTTGGTTCGGACCTTGGTGCGGACTTTCAGGTGTGAAAACGCCCTTACATAGAATAAATGTTTTTGAGGGAGACATTGAGCTATGAACAGCTACATAACACACTAAAGAAAAAGGAAAACATGAAAAAGGAAAACACT
Source organism: Tiaroga cobitis (assembly GCA_030578255.1). NCBI lineage: Eukaryota > Metazoa > Chordata > Actinopteri > Cypriniformes > Leuciscidae > Tiaroga > Tiaroga cobitis. The sequence goes on along the minus strand of CM060595.1, from coordinate 28,644,138 downwards.
CCCTCAAATTAAAAACTGAAACTCCTTAAATTATATTAAGTTCTACAATATAACTTTTATTAGTTATATTATAATAATTAGCTAAATAATTACAGCTCTGTGGAAATTAATTATCTTTGCGAGAGAAGTTCTGTGTAAACGCACAGATAAAGCGCTCTGTCAGCAGCTAGGCTATGTCAGAGGGATGCTGCGATTGATCTGTATTGGCTGATAATCACATTCTATGACTCGATCAGGAGACACTAAAATAGGTCGATCTCACAAACCGATTGTCAATTGATGATGTCAGACTTTAGCACCAGTCATACCATCACGCTGTTGCAAGAAACAATGCGTTTTTAGGCCTTGTGATTTAGGAACAAGTGATTTGAAACCACTCACGTGCAGTAAGCAGCGAAACAGTGCTCATTCAATATGTGTGCGGGTTGTCTGAGGGACGGGTTATGAGCGCACATACCATAAATCTCATAAATAACATGAAGACTTCACAAAGCAAGTCTTACAATTAACAGCCTACATGAACACCCGTTTGATCAATCTGCAGTGTAAAACAAACAAAATCAAACGAAGATAACAACAGAAATGCAAATTAACACATATTTGCAAAAATAAAAGTGAAATATGTTCTGCAATAATAATTATTGCATGTTATGCAATTCATCCTTATAACACATCTGTAGCTTGTCAGATGCAATCAAATGGATGGTAATAAAATGCCATGATGCCATCACAATGCGTAATGACGTAATGCGTAATGCAACCTTTTGCCACTCAAGTTCCTTTTTTGGCATTAATGCCCACACTGTGCCCTCCAAACAACATTTTACTCCTCTTTTCCACCTCGCCAGTGATAATTTCTACTTCACATTGAGTGAAGTTACGTTTCTTGTAGAGCTGGGCGATAAATCGATTTTATCGATTAATTCGAATGTGTAGTTTACGCCGATTTTTTTTTATGAAAATCGGTTTTCTCTTTAACAACCGCTGACGCGCCCATCTGGCCTCCCGTAGTTCCGACCGGGCTCAGCGCTTGCCATGATAGAGATACACAAACAACATGGCAAATGAACAAGACCGCGGCAGCAGAAGCACACCCGCCGAAAACATTTAGCCTAAACTGAATCACAGGGCTGTCCACTCTTACGAGTTCACTGTGAGAGACGCAATTGTCACTTTTTACACGCTCTCACGCACACATGCATTTTCTCGCGCAGAGAGAAATCGCGCAGCAAAGAGCACACCGACACCGACAGACTAGACAGAGCAGGTTACTATTGATATGAAACAGATTCTCAGCTCTCAGATTCTGTCAATTTTATTACGAAATTCAAACAATAAACACCGTTTTGGCGCTTGTAAATGTGACGTGAAAGATCGCTGACAGATCTCAGTTCAAGCGGCACGTGAACCCATCATCTGGTACTCTTCACTACTAACTTACCGAAATGTAATAAAATCGATCGATCGTTTTTCAACCGCGGAAAAACGTCCATAAAACAGCTGGAGAACAACATGTGTCACGTAACGTTACATTTACCACAGAAATGCCTTTTAATTACCCATAGCACGCATGTTAATTGGACTTAAAGTCCCCATGAATTCAAAATTGACCATACTTACTTTGTTTGCCTAAATTGGTCGTTTTGTGGTGAACAATTCATCCATGCAAGTGAATCCACACAAAAAAATTTTTTGGCTTCATAATCTTTAATCAAAATTTGAAATGTCCCCTCCCCTCTGCATTGGAGGACCTTCCCTGATGATGTAGGTTTGACGGTTTAGGTGTCTGCTTAACATCCGTAACCACTCCCCTCCAACTGACAGTAGACAGGCTGAATGAAAACACCTACTTTTCTAGATCCAATCAGGTGCTAGTTGGAAGAAAAGCCACGCCCACTAGTTTGCCTCATTTTGTATTCCGTTTCTCTCGGAAATACGTCACAACACTGGAGAAAAGTCGTTTGCAACTTCCGGTTCACGGGGACTTTAAAATAATTGCTATAGAGAGGAGTATTTTGCTAAATATGATAACTATATTACACATTTATTATATTTTTACATATATCATTAAAATATTATAACGTTGTTTGTTATTATAAAAAACGCATTATTTGAGTTAGTTTTAACCTTTAATAATACCAGCTGACAGGGTCTCTCTGTATGTTAACAGCATTAGGTGATTTATTTGTGGAGAACAATTAACATAACGCATTAAGGTAGGCTATCTACCTTAATACTGTACCTAATATTTACCCCAAAGGAATTGATATTGAATCAATATCCGAATCAAATCACAAGAATTGAACTGAAATTGTGAAATTTGTGTTAAGCAATAATAAAAACAGTAGCATACCAGTCTTTGTACCATGTAAACATTGTGTTTACATAGTTAATAAACTTGATACAATTATGTTTAGTTTCCAAATAATTTGACACAAACTTATTGTTATGCAAGTTTTTTTTTTTTTTTTTTTACACATCCCCCCAATCCCAATCCACCCATTTTATGTTATGTTACATTTACACACTTACAATGACAGGGCCTGCCCTGTCTTTTTGGCTTGTTGTTTCTGATTGCACTTTAATCCAGATAGGCTAATATCCCAGAAGGGAATATCAAAACAAAATAAAGTTAAAACTTGTTTTGAACAATTTCTTTGTCATCTACAGATTGATTTTAAGTAGGGAGTGAAAAAAATCGATTTAAATCGTAAATCGGATATTTTTTTTAAAAATCGGGGATTTTTTTTTTAGGCCATATCGCCCAGCGTTTTCCTCTGTGTTTGCCATGATTTTGCAATCGATGAATATTAACTTGTGGGCGTTTCACGGACTATTTATGGGCAACTATGGGCGTGACATGAAGCCGCAAAAGCTGCGCTACATTTAGACTTGATTGTGATTTATTAAGGGAAAACTGCGTAGGATGTGTGTGCGCACAGTTTTATAAATCTGAATATTTCTGTGCGTACGCACATCCTATGTTTCATCCGTACGCCACTTCTGACGCAAATCCTACACAAAGTTTTATAAATGAGGCCCCTGGATTCCACGCACATAAAGCTGCTGCTCATACAGCGCATAAGTACTTATCTTACTGGTCTTGAACGGTCAAATACACACACTTATGTGTCAAAATGCCCGTCTTTGCGAGTATCTTCATAAACAGTCGTTTATGTCTTAAGTGAACAAACAGTGCATTCGGTGTTAAACTGTGAAAGCAGGCTATAAAGCTGCAGCCGTCCTTGCCATTCATACCAATCAAACAGTCTCTCATTGCACTTTAATCACTTTTGTGACGATTATGCACCTTTTTGTGCATTTGATTACTTTATACTTATTTATGTTGTATATCTATTTCTAGTGATTGAAATTTAGTGTGAGTGTTGATGGTGAGCGACTATTCAGTACAGCCGCATATGTTTTGGAGGAAAAAAAAGGAATATACTCTCCCCAAAATGCAGAAAAGCTCAAATTTATAAAGAGAATCCTGCCTTAAATACTTAAAGGGGTCATATAATGCTATTTTCATACAAGTTAATTTGATTCTTTAGGGTCTAAATGAAAAGTTTGTAATATACTTTAATTAAAAATTCTCATTAGTATTGTAAGAAAACACAAATTTTATCTGGTCAAAAACAGCTCTGTTTTCAGCAAGCTGTTTCAGTGCATATGCCTTTAAATGATAATGAGTTTCGCTCACTCCGCCCCTCTGTTCTGCTTGCGTTTTGACAACGCACATGGAGTGTTGCCTTGACAACAGTTGAGGCTATATTTTGGAGAAAGAATGGCAGCGGGAGTCTCTGAGGACACATCTGTGCAACTGTATACGTTTGTACCGGAGTCGCACCCGGAACAAGATGACGGCCGCAAAGAAGTTCGACAATTAAGGCTCGAACAGGACGTTTCTGAATGGTTGGTTAACAATGTCACTTTGATCTATCTTTGTGTACTGGCAGGGTAACGTTAGAGTAACTTAGTGAGATGTACGAACGCTATGCGTTTACTGATGTATACGTACTCAGTTTGTAATAACACAATAACCATAACGCGTTGTTCATTATAAACGTGGGATTATGAATTATATTGAGAACGTTGTACATAGAAAACATGCCGTAATGTACCCTGAGTGTAAACCTGTAAACCTAAAGCCGCATTCATCGTGAAGCGTGCAAGCGATTTGCAAAGATTAAGGTTAATAAAACGTTACACTCACTTCTTCTGGAGGTTCAGCAGGAACACGAATAGTTGGTACCGATTATTTTTTCAGGAGCAGCTTCTTAGCAAAACCAGCTTTATACTGACCCTCGATTATAAAGCAGTCTGCAAAAAGATTCGCGAATCGCGCACACATGAAAGCATTGTCGTTGCTCGTGGGGAATATTCCCTTCAAAAAACAAAACTCAGCCACTGTGTCTTCAGCGGTTCGGATTTAGGAACATTAAAATGACTGCTGTGTTCGTTATTACACCCAAGAACAGAACACCACAATCGCTTAGACGCCATTCTGCTCCAGCGTATCAACAATGGCGGACTATGATGACAGCTCGCTCAGGGCGAGGATGTGTTGAAACGCTGCTGTCAATCAACAATCGTGAGAGGGGCGTCCGACCGTGTGACGTCACACGGTCGCACGGCTCAATTTGAGGCAGGGGAAAACATAAGGAGATTAAAACAAAAATACTGGATAGATTTGTATCATTATATGATGGTTAAGTACGGGCACTGCCAACACACATTTCAGTACAATCAACTTGAAAAAGTGCATGTACCATTATATGACCCCTTTAAGTAGGACGTAGGAAGGAAGGACACAAAAATACTCAGCACTAGCTGAATAATATTCCCGATCATTTTTGTATCAGACTACTAATTTTGTTCATTTTTGCAGTGTTTCTATTTGTTTTTGTCCTCAGTCACATATTGGACAATGTTTAATTGCACGTATGGGTTGTAATTGTGTTCAGTTTGACATTAAGTCTTGTAGGCTCTTTATTAATAAGCCAGAGTATCCTAATATGAATAGTGTTTTGCATAAGCACTGTTTTTAAAGGCCTAAAAACTTAAATTAAATTGTTCATTGTAAAATGATCATGCTTGTTTATTTGATTCTCAAATAAAACAACAATCTATAGCATTACTGTAAAATAACATATTTGGTATTACTTATCTGGAGAAAAAAATAACACTGATGTTGTTAATATTAATTCTGTTGTTGTGAATAAAAATACGCAACTGGGATTTTGAAGCTACACTAAAGTAATGTGTTTTTTTATTATGTAGGTGGTTTAGAATGTTCCATGCTTTTTTATTTATTTGTTAGAATTATTTTTACATGCTATTACCTGTTTGTTTTTTTAAAGACACTTTAATGACACTGAGTGCATTATATATTTTTGCACACTTTCAGACTATTTATTGATGTAGAAGTGTGTTTTGTATGCAAGGAGGGAGTGAAATTGCAGAAATTACAGTATTTAAAAAGTAAAAAAAAAAACAGTTTGTTCAGTTCAATGCTGTTGTTGTAACTGTCCAAAACAGAAATAGAACAATAAATAATGATCAGTTCTGTATATCGGTTATTGGGCACATAAACATGCAAATAATTGCTATCAGTAATTTAAAAAAAAATCAATATATCGCTCTATTTTAATGGCACAAAGGGAACAAAACCCCTCAAACTTACAGTCAACGTGGCAGCTTGCCTCTGAGTATTTTCCGGTGCTTGCTCGTTCACTATGGAATGCCAAAGCTGACTTAATTAAAAATAAATAAATACATAAATAAATATACGAAGAAATGTAAAAAAAGTACAAATAAATGAGTATTTATACTTTTATTTCCTTATTTATGCATAATTGTATTTTTTTACACATTATACATTTCTTTTATTTATACATTTATTTATTTATTTCCACTTTTATTTATTTCAACATTCATTTATGTATATATGGTTTTATGTCTACATTTATTTATTTCCACATTTATTCATTTACACATTTCTTTGTCCGTATGCTAATGAGGGGGCCGTGTTTTACCTCAGACTAGGGCTGTAGTACTCGAGTCCGGTCTTGGACTCGAGTCCGGACTCGAGACCGTTTTTCTATGGTCTCGGACTCGCTGGTATTCGGACTCGGACTTGTCTCTTTCTCGGCCACTGGTCTTGCCAAATATGGCTTTTGGTCATGACCGAGTCCAGGTGTCTTTCTATTATGTTCATAATATTGAAGGAAAAGTAAAACACTGGCCACCTAATAACAAATCACACTAGATTATCCTCGCACGTCACGCTCTGCGTCTGCATGCCCGTTAATTTTGCATTTGTAAACTTTGCATCAGCCTAACGTCATAAAGTTATAAGTTTGATTACGTATGGTGGTAGTAGCTAGCTGTGTGGGTGTGTGTGTCGTATGCGTTAAAGGTGGTTCATTTGGGTATTGTTAATGTTATCTGACATCGGTGATGATTTCTTCAGTTTTAAATTGAGAATAGAAAATGTGTTTAGGACGAACAGAAATATTCTCCAGGACGCCTACAGAACGAAAGACATTTTTGTATGTGTGTTCATTTATTACTAGCCTATTAAGGTAACGTTAACTGTCAAAATTAACCGACCAAGTGCTCACTACAACGGAACGCGTCTTCTCATGCTGTTACTATAGTTACTATCTTACTAGCTACTACTTAAAAATCCTGGGTGTTGTGACACTTTTGGACTCGGTCTTGTCTTGGACTCGGTCTTGACTTGGACTCGACTAGTCCTGGTCTTGGACTCGACAAAGGTGGTCTTGACTACAGCCCTACCTCAGACATCAGCAATCGAGCTCAGAGTGGCAGTGCTGAAGCTTTGAGGCCACAGTGACACCTTGTGGTGTGTGACCAAACGAAACGCAAAAGGTGTGCGGACAATATCACATTTTAAGTCATGTACATCACCCTAACTGTATGTAGGGTAGGCTATATAGGGTTAACACACATAGCACATATAAACAGAAACTGCACTTCAACGGGTCTGATAGCAGACACTTGGACATGGAAGCGCACCACGTGCTACTGTTAATTTTATTATAATTTTCCCCCCGAACAGAATGAATCAGTATTTGAATGAATCGGTCTGAACTAATGATATGACTCACTCGTTTAAGACAGTGACTTACCGCCACCTACTGGCTGTTTTAGTTTCATATTTAAACATACAATTTAATTGATTCCATCATTTCATATTTCTATATTCTTTTTTTTTCTTAACATTAATCTCATAACGACTTTTATGCAATTGTAAATGCAGTGTAAAAGCATTCTCCTCTGTATTAAGATTTTGACTTTTAATGACTTAATGACTTTTATTAATTTTATTTTAATGATAACAGCCATATTGCCTTATTATAATTATAACTGAGTAGTTTATCGATTAATATTAAGAACTTGACATATATGCCTACCTATTTAATAAGGTTTGGGTAGATATATAATCAATTTATAGGGGGAAATATCACCACGACCATGGGCACGACAGGTGCTGTTTGAAAGGGCATGATGATGTTTCTGCCCTCCACTGCATGCCGTGAGATGCGTGGCTCACTAGCTGCGTTTACATGATGAGCCCCTTTTGTTTGATTTAAGAATAATTCCAAATTGATGACTTGCGATTAATCAGTATCTAAGAGCAGCATCTATGAAATATGGGTTGTGTTTTAAGCATTTGAATTGTCACCTGTTATGCATACGAAATTATGAAACGCGAATGTAAACCGTGTATTGAGTCGCGTTTCAAACTCATTGATCAATATGCTTGCGTAGGAGTCAGTGAAATGTGCTCTGGTTTCTCGCCGCGTTCTGCGCTGGTGTGCGAGTCTCATCGTCAAAAAACGCAACCTCTTATCAGCCCTATCCACCGCGTTTACATTGTTATTAATAGTAGATACTTTCATGCGCTTCCATGTCCAAGTGTCTGCTATCAGACCCGTTGAAGTGCAGTTTCTGTTTATATGTGCTATGTGTGTTAACCCTATATAGCCTACCCTACATACAGTTAGGGTGATGTACATGACTTAAAATGTGATATTGTCCGCACACCTTTTGCGTTTCGTTTGGTCACACACCACAAGGTGTCACTGTGGCCTCAAAGCTTCAGCACTGCCACTCTGAGCTCGATTGCTGATGTCTGAGGTAAAACACGCCCCCCTCATTAGCATACGGACAAAGAAATGTATAAATAAATAAATGTATAAATAAATAAATGTAGAAATAAATGTGAAAATAAATAAATGTATACATAAAAACATATTTACATGAATGTGGAAATAAAAAAATAAAAAAATGTTTAATAAAAAAATAAAAAAATATGTAAAAAAATACAATTATACATTAATAAGGAAATAAAAGTATAAATACTCATTTATTTGTACTTTTTTACATTGCTTTGTATATTTATTTATGTATTTATTTGTCTCCTGATGGCAAGCCTAATTAAGTTGCAAGTGGAGCCGCAAACAGAGCTGGGTTCTGCTGCAGGGTCGGGGAGAGAGAGAGAGAGAGAGAGAGAGAGAGAGAGTGAGAGAGAGAGAGAGAGAGAGAGAGAGAGAGAGAGAGAGAGAGACAGAGAGATAGAAGACAGAAAGAGAGAGAGAGAGAGAGAGAGAGAGAGAGAGAGAGAGAGAGAGAGAGAGAGAGAGAGAGAGGGGGGGAGAGAGTGGGGGGGGGGGGGGGGGGGGGGGGGGGGGGGGGGGGGGGGGGCATTGCTTAATTTTGAGCTGCAAGTGTGAATGGCAACTACTTTTCTTACCTTCTGCAGTTATGAACATGCTCACTGTGAACTTCTGCCTTTATGCCAGTGCATGTACTCTGCACCCTAATTAACAGATCTGAAAAATATTTCCTGAAACCGTGTACACAGGGTTTCTGGGTGCTAGTCGACATTTTGACATGCTAGAAGTTGACACTCACCAACAACAAAATGTTGCAAGTGACTAAAACACTCAGTCTCATGCTGGAAGGTACTTCCCCCTTCAATATACAAGTCCTATTATGAACCTGTGAGCACAAACTAATTTAGATGGTATGCACATTGAATTTACAGGGGTGCAGCCTACACTAAAAGGGGGAAAAGGCATATTACACACACACACACGTATATTTGACTATAATGCTGAGATTAAAAGAAAAAAAAACTTTGAGAGAGAAAGAGACTATATATATATATATATATATATATATATATATATATATATATATACACTGTATTTACCCATACAAGTGTGTAATATGAAATATAAATATCAGAAATATCCATAACGCTGAGATAAAGGAAAATCCTGTCTAACAGACTGTTTATCTGTCCTAAGCAAGTCAATGCAATATTTATAAGTACATTTGAATGTCTCTGGTAAACGTGTGTCATTAAAGTACGTTATGTATTATCTTTAAGGTTGATAACTTCAACAGACTGTTGCAAAGAACTGTCATCAGTTGTGAAACGTATATAGGTGCACAAGTCCAAACTTTATGTAATTTCCAGGCAGCGAAACTAACATACTGAATGCATTGGGTTTCACATTCAGCACTTGTTATTCTCGTTTCAAGCATGATTTAGACACTAACGTAACGTTACTCTGGCTTTTTCCATGCAAGAAAAGGATAAAACATTTAAGAAAACCCACAAGTATAAGAAGTCTCAGCTCATGTGTGTATATTACGGAGCAGACTTTAATGATGATTTTCAGCAATAAACTCCTAGCTGTGGTATAAACTCACACTGTAATGGCGTTAGCCAGCAAGCTAAAATTAGTTAATCCGAGGAACAACATTTAACCGGAAACCACAAACAAAATCTAAATAGCTCGGGTAGACAGAGATGTGAATCAACCTCATAAGAGATCACCTAAATCAATATGTAGTGTAAAATGAGCCGGGGGAGAGTTTAAGGGAAACATCCGCTAGCTGAATGTTGCACCTTTGCATTCAAAACTGCGTCGCCATCTTGAACATACGCGCTCAGGTCTCACGAGCCTGCGTGTAATTCACCACAAAGCGCTCAAAATATTCACATTAAATAATACACTCACCTCATGTCCTTAAAGACACCACAATATGCGCTGAAAGCTGAGTCTGTGCGGTTCAAACGTGCGGTAATGCAATTCGTCGGCAGTGAGACTGCGCGAGCACCCACACACACACACTTCAAACACAGGCTTGTTATTTTGTCCTCACTGAGTCGTGTATATAAATTCGAGTCGTTTTCTTTAAGATTCTGCGCCAGAAGTTAATATACGTCACAAGTATGCCGGGTTCTTCTTGCTGAATGCCCGGTGGTTTGCATTTTGTGAAGCTCTGGTGCACCTGAGGAGATGGAGTGAAAGAGTTTTTCTCAAGCAAACAGGATGAAACGGTGTGACGTTCAAACTCTCCCCACAGACGGCCTTCACCCCACCCAAGCCTCAATCTCCGTATATTGCTGTACACCAGAAATACAGAGAATTTATGTTTTATTAAAAATCAACTTTTTGAAACGAATTGATTCCCGTATTAATAATTGTTTTATGCTTCCGCATTTGAAATTATTCCAGCTAAGGAATTTATTCAATATAATTGAATCAATTATGTCGTGCAGTTGTGCTTTTTTTCTGACTTCAAAATCATATTAGTGTATATAAATTGGAAATAGAAATAATATCCTACAATAACCCAGTGTTTTTTGTTTAAACAATCCGATCTTCAGGTTTATAGGAACTATTGGTCAGGAGACGATGTTCTACACGGACTCTTTCATGGCGCGGTCGAGATGTTTGTTTTCGTTTCCATCATATTTGTCTTTGTGGCTTACACTGTTTCTATAAAGTTTGTGTATTACAGATTTAGCCAGTTATGGCCACACTTACGAAATAAAATATCCACCCCTTCATACACCTTTGGAGACGCACATTTTTGTCCAACACAAAAGAGGTCCGGCGCGTTCTTACGAAACTCAGAGGATGGCAAGCAGCGCGTGACAGCAAACGAGACTCGAGCTCTGTTAGTCACTGCACATCCAGATGACGAATGCATGTTCTTTGCACCTACAATCTTAAAACTTGTTGAATCACAAGCATCCGTTTATTTGTTATGTTTGTCAACAGGTAGGTTTACTATTCCGTAAATAAATTATAACCATAACCTGAAAACATAATTTTTCAGTTCTATTGAAAGCCAGAACCTTTTTTTTACCTTGCAAATGCATGCTGTTTAATACTGTAATTTGCATAAATACTATACTCTATGTGTAGAACTGATTAAATAAAGAAATCTGGACTTCTGCTAAAATATTTGCCATGCTTGTGTAATGTAAAAGAGACACATAAAATGTTTCTGCAATCCTTAGGCAATTACAATAATCAAGGACTCCAACGCAAAAGGGAACTGCTTGAAAGCTGTGCGGTGCTGGGAATTCCATCCAACCATGTCACCGTCATAGAAGACAAGTAAGTGGGCAGCACACAGGATACACAATTTTCATTTAAAGTAATTGTTCACACCAAAATGTAAAATCTGTCATCGTTTGCTCACTCTCATGTTGATCCAAACCTTTATGACTTGTGGTCATAATATAATATAAATATAACATCTTAATCATCTGAAGAACTTCTTGAATGGAAATCTAAAAGACTGCATTGGATTTATAATTTAGTGCATTTTTTTTACTGTGATGGCAAAGCTGAATTTGCAGAAATCATATGAAAATGCTAATTTGGTGCTCAAGAAACATTTCTTATTATTATTATCAATGTTGAAAATGGTTGTACTGCTGCTTAATATGTTTATGGAAACCGTGATGTCTGCTATTAAAAAATTTGGGGTAAGTATTTTTAAAGAAATTTAATAGTTGTATTCAGCAAGGTTGTATTAAATTGATCAAAAGTGAGGGTGAAGACATTTATAATGCTACAAAAGATGTCTATTTCAAATAAATGCTGTTCTTTTGAACAAAGAATCCTGGAAAAATTATCACCGTTTAAGTCAAGTCAAGTCAAGTCATCTTCATTTATATAGCACTTTTAACAATGGATTGTTTCAAAGCAGCTTTACAGAGATAAACATATAATTTAAGCTAACAGAGATTGTTTTGGCTTTATAGCGGTTCTTGAATAATGTTATTTGCAGCTAAAGTTAATTTTGATTGATTCACCTCCGTCGAAATGATCAGACTTTAAACACGAACCTGTGATTAACGCTGACGGCGTTCACATGCTGATTCAGAATTGATTCTATAGTTATGTGCTTTTGAAAATATGTGCGCAGGTTTGTAATTCCATACAACCCAGCCTAAACAAACTACTTGTCTTGCCTATAAATTTTGATACAGAATTTTGTTTTAATTCACAACGCTTTATCTGTAGAGTGGGAAAGGGATCCTCCATAGGGAGAGGATAGTGGATACTTCAGCACTGCATTGTCATCGGTTCCAGGCGGATCTCCTTCATCAGATCTGGACACGGCCTGGATCCGGCAGGCTGCGGGAAAACCTCGGGATAAACAAAGACACTAATATTAGCGTAGATGCCATTCTTCTTATGATGTAACGAGTACATCAAGATTTAAGGGAAGTGTTTCCAGTTCCGGCTGACCTAATCTATGCAGCCTAACATTGAATTATAGAAGTCTATAGTGTATTATGTCTATGCTAGGTCAAAGAGATGTGTTTTTAGTCTAGCTTTGAACTGACAGAGTGTGTCTGCTTCCCGGACAATGGTAAGAAGACTGTTCCAAAGTTTTGGTGCTAAATAGAAAAAGGATCTACCGCCTGCAGTCGATTTAGATATTCTAGGTATTATCAACTGGCCGGAATTTTGAGATCGCAATAGACGTGAAGGACTATAATGCGTTAAGAGCTCGCTCAAGTACTGCGGAGCTAAACCATTTAGTGCTTTGTAAGTAATCAACAATATTTTCAAATGTATACGATGTTTAATAGGGAGCCAATGCAGTGTTGACAGAACCGGGCTAATATGGTCATATTTCCTGGTTCTGGTAAGAACTCGAGCTGCGGCGTTTTGAACTAGCTGTAGTTTATTTATTAAGCGTGCAGGGCAACCACCCAGTAGAGCATTACAATAGTCTAGCCTTGAGGTCATGAACGCATGAACTAATTGTTCCGCATTTCCCAATGAGAGCATATGGCGTATTTTAGATATATTTTTAAGATGGAAAAATGCAGTTTTACAGATACTAGACACGTGGCTTTCAAAAGAAAGGTTGGTATCAAAGAGCACACCCAGGTTCCTAACCGACGACAAAGACTTGACAGAGCAGCCATCAAGTTTTAGACAGTATTCTAGGTTATTACGTGTGGAAGTTTTTTGTCCAATAATTAGAATCTCTGTCTTTTCAGAATTTAGTAGTAGGAAATTACTAGTCATCCAATTTTTTATATCAGCTATGCATTCCGTTAATTTTGTGAATTGGTAAGTTTCTTTGGGTTTTGAAGAAATATACAGCTGAGTATCATCGGCATAACAGTTTACACAATATTAAGCAGCAAAAGCTGTTTTCAACAATAAAATACACATATATGCGTATGTGTGCATATACATTTCTTTCATGACATTCTGTAGAACAATATAAAATCATTTTGGAAACATATAACAAGATGTCTCTCTCTCTACAATTACGGTTAAAGGGGCACTTGGCAACTCTAGTCGTTTCTTCGCTGATTTTCACTTTTGTTGTGGCATGTTTTCTCATCGAGCTCCCCCTACAGCTGTGCGGCATATATTTTCACAACACTGTCATAAAAAAAACTCACTTGCGGCACCTTCCTCCCGCATTCTACCACTACTCATGTGCATTTGTTATTATCGGAGCCGGCCAACTTTATCTTGTGGAGCTATGTCTACCGAGTGGGTAATACATCATACACAGTATCATAGAATTATGTCGAATTGCCATAAAGCAGTTCGTGTTTCTCGCTCGTTCTTGCTTCTCACAAGACTTCTATTTCCAACTTACCGGGACGTTAGTCCCCATGTTGCAAGGTTGGTTTTTCCGCATGGGGACGCTGGGGGGAGCGGGGAAAGTCACCATTCTCTCCAGAACAGGTTATTGCTCCATTCAAATGATTTCTAAACGGTTTTATTAAGTTGAAATAGTTGCCAAGTTCCCCTTTAAAGCTGCAGTCCGTAGTTTGTTTTGGGTGAACCGTATAATTTGCATGGTTTTGATATGATATGATATGATAAGCGATTTTTAGAGAGAACCAGAACAAAAGTGGATGTTACTTACTTGTTCAGATTACATTTTCCGGTGAAAATTATTATGTTGGTCATACTTCCAAAAAGAATAATCTGTGATTCTGAATGCCAGTATCCACACCGGCGCGGTGACTGACAGCAACACTCTCCTCAAAACATTGGATTCATCCGCGATGTGCCGTGTCGAAGTACAACTCGCGTAAAGTTGATAATTCTGCGAATAACTGTCATTGCAGATTTCGAACAGAGATGGCGACAAAGAGGAAAAACTGCGGACTGCAGCTTTAAATTAATACTAGTACTTGACCCGAGCACAGTTGCGTTTACATGAATGCAAAGGCATATATGGCAGATTTTCTTGGACTATGCAGTTTCTTCTTATGAATGAATGCACATGCTTACTTGATGAGTAAGATGCACAGACCTGCCAACCCTGATCTTCAACATAACTCCATAAAGATAATAAAGATTGTGTCAATCAATCAGCTTCCAACACTGACAATAAGCCCTAGTCTACTCTTGGTGGGGTGTTTTATTAATGCTATGAAAATAAACATTTATCCCCCCCCCCCAAACCCATTAAGGGTGTCTGGGTCAGGCCCCTCCTCTTCTCCCCTGGCTGCCCTGTGAGCAAAGAGTGGCTGGGCTACAAATGAAACCCTTCCATTCTTGTCACAACAGAGGCACAGACAGCTTGAGATGATGTATGGGAGCTTGATCTGTCACCGACAAACGACCAGGCCGGGAGACTAAAAGAGGGCAGTCCTTAACCCCCCTGAGAACTCTATGATGACACGGCCTGAAAAAAAGAGTGCATGGGGCATGATTTTCAAAAATAGTCATTGTGATCCCACAATTATCAATATCACTCACATCTGTGTGGTATTTTCTTATTCACGGTTGAATAGAGTGCCGAAGTTATGACGTCACTTTGTAGGACAACTCGGAAGTTAGCGGCGCATGGGTTCCCTCGATCGAAAAGCTATGCATTTTCCCCATAGACTAGACTAGGAAAATCGCAAAAAATAAGATCTGTGTTCAACAAAGAGTTGTGACCCTTACACGTTTTGTCTATCAAGATAATCTTTACAAGTTAATCCAAAATGTATACATTTTGAAGCCTAAATAAAGCCAATCACCGTTTTTTTAAGACACAATAAAGTTTAAAAAACCACAAGCAGGTTATAACTGTGTGTTTTATGTCATAGATCAAAACGTAAAATTATTTAGAGGCTTTGTTAACCACAGACCTTATTTCAGGCGATTTAGCAAAAACCCATTAAAAAAACCCATAGACGTTAGGGCGAGGGAACTGGAAGTGCTAAAATGCTAACTCACTTCCGCGTTTTGGCCTACAAAGTGACGTCATAACTTCGGCACTCTATTTTCAGTGTTTTCCTGAATCATCAGCTGTTTTTCTCAAATATGAACTATGTTTCAGATTTCCAAAATACAGGCAGGCCAAATAAGATTTCTTCCTACCCACATTTTCCGTCACTGCTGCTTAGCTGTGCCAGAGTCTGGCTGAAGTACATGTAACCAACAGTAGGATACACGTATCAGTAATATTTACACCATTGAAAAGTTTAGGGTAAGTAATATTAATACTTTTATTATTTTTCTATACTTTTATTCAGCAAGTACACATTAAATTGATCAAAAGGGACTGTAAAGACACTTATAGTGTGACAAAAGATTTCTATTTCAAATAAATGCTGTTCTTTTTAACTTTATTCATCAAAGAATCCTGATAAAATGTGTCATGGTTTCCACATAAATACTAACAACAGTTTTCAGCATTGATAATGATACATGTTTCTTGAGCAGCAAATTATAATGTTTTCTGAAGGATCATGTGACACTGAAGACTGGAGTAAGGATTCTGAAAATTCAGCTTTGCCTCACAGGAGTAGATTACATTTTTAAAAATTATTACAATGGAAAATAGTTATTTTAAATTATACTAATATCTCACTTTATTATTGTTTTTACTGTATTTTTCGATCAAATAAATGCAACTTTGATTATTATTATAGACTTTTTCTAAAACTAACCCAAACTAGTGTAAGTGCTTTAATCCAAAGCAACCTACAATTTACTTATTGCAAGGACAACCTGAAGTTAAGTGCCTTGCTGAAGGCTACAATGAAGGCTTCACACACAGATTCCGTAAGGGCCGTCCGATGCCTGACCTTAAACTACTTCGTGTCTCTATTTTCTGAAACATATTAGCCATCATTTGGGTGTTTTTATAAGACTCAGATGTTGAAATATTACCTGATGTGATGTTGTTCCATTAATGCAAACCAACTGTGTGTGTGTGTGTGGGAGAGATAATTTATACATGATTATAAAATGTTGTCTCTTCGGAGCAACTGCTACTGCTAGGATTTTTTTTAGTTTTTAAGCATTTTTAGTCATTTCTTTTTTTTCTGCTGAGTAAACTTAACACTTTTTATTCCCATAGACCCTAAATATACAGTTGGAAAATGTAGTTAGGAATCCTTCAGCATTTCAGATAACACTTTGTCACGGTGTGCTTGGATTTCAGCCTGCAGCTGGTCTGGAAAAAAAAAAGATATTTGACAAAGAAGTTCTTAGCTTAGTCAGGTTTATGCTTAAAATGTAAAAAAGTCACAAGTCCATTCAAAGGGGAAACCAGTTTTATTTTCTTACTGCATTAAATAAATCTGGCAAAATATTTTTGGAATTCTTTGAAAAAAAAACACTTAATATCGTGTTTCTCAGATAAATGTATTTTTAGGCATTTTACAGGAAACAAGACAACAATAGTTAAAATAGATTTTTTTGCCGTGTGTGCCCTTGTTCCACAGTAACGGTTCATCCCAGTCAAAATGTCATGTTTGGAAATGGGTATTTGTTTTTTGTTAAAAATAATTAAAATGTTGGACCGGCTGGATGACAATAAAATTCAGACAGCTTGTACTGTATTCTCTGGAAATAATTGCAAGTCTCTTGCTGAAAAATCATGCGAAGGTATTTTAGATAATAATAAATAAAAAAAATGAAAACTTTGCTCGAATGGGATTTTGTCAAAATTAATGACATAAACCAGAGTTTTCCTGTCCACCCAGAGAATGGCAGGCAAAAAATATGATGTATGTGTCACAAATTCAAGTTCTCCCAAAAGAATTTGCATAGTCATGGTAAAATGTTTTCCAGGCTGTTTTCCAAGTGCTATGACCCACCCTGCCTGCAGTTCTTCCCTGCATGAATCCGTGCGCTCTAATGCTTCCTTCTTGGCATTGGTGTTTTCGTGCTTAAATTCTGCAGATCCCCAGAGGTCCAGAACACCATCACATGGCTGAAACTTCTCCACATTTAGAGTGTGTTGGTTTCTTGGAAGGATGGAAAAACTAAAGCAGAATGGACCCTCTAGCTGTCCCAAATGTAACAAGACATTTCCTGGTGTGTTGGACGATCTGATACGCCCTTGTTTTGACTGCTTTGGACACAGCTGTCACATTTACCTCCATTTGGGTCATTGAGATCACTGTGCGCGTGTGTGTTACGCACTCTTTGTGTAAGTGTGGGGTCAGTGAGCAGTTGTCTTGTTTTAGACCACTCTAGTGGCGGAACTGGTGGCGTGGAATCAGGGTTCTGAGAAGCCTGGGAGTGTTTGTGTGTGTTGACTAGGTTATAAGTATCATGTAAACTCAGACACCCACCTGGAACTTTCATAATAAGCTGGCACAACACCCAGTCCGCCTGTATCTCTCTCTCTCTCTCTCTCTCTCTCTCTCTCTCTCTCTCTCTCTCTCTCTCTCTCTCTCTCTCTCTCTCTCTCTCTCTCTCTCTCTCTCGCCATATCTTTATTTATTAACCTAATGTACACACTGCATAAACTTTGATCCATTCTGACTCATTTTCCTCGTTCACCTTATCCACCGTATCTCAGTCTTTACCCGGGAGCTGACACTGTAATCTTTATGATCATTTCCTCTATAGTCATTCACAAGCACGTACACAAACACACGTGTCTTAAATCTAACCCCGCATTTGTCAAAACCCCAGTTTGTGAGTGACTAAAAGTAAGCTTTGGTACCACATAGATCACTTCACTCTCAAATACTCTAATCAAGATTATTTTTTAATCTTTTATTTTTTAATACTTTTTTTTATCTAATGTTACAGATTTCACTGGAGCATAGATAACTGACGACTGCAGTGAACTGATAACGCTTAAATCTGAAAGATGAGCTTCTGGGTCTTTCGGTTGCATAGCATGACCTCAGCAAACTGTGATAATCTCTAGTTTTCGTGTGTGTGTGTGTGTGTGTGTGTGTGTGTGTGTGTGTCAGCGTCCTGGCAGGGTCATCTGGGCTCTGAGCTGGTTCAGGAAAGGTCGCTGTTTAGTGATCAGGGATTGGCGTGCATGCAATGATCCTATTCATACCCTGCAGTCAGCAGCACCAACTGTTGTCGTACACAGTCTGAACGCACACACACACACTCAACTGAGTAGACAAAGGTTACATGAGTGCACATAGTTAGAGTGACAAAGTCTTGTGGACTTTAGTCTCAGTCTCAGACGTCCACAGACCGCGCACTCCCGTGCATTGTATGCAAAACTGGTAAGAACTGGTTGAAGTCAGCATATCCTGGCATCAGGGTCCCCTCTCAATATTTCCCCTTCAATTTACCTGCCTTTATTTAAACTACAGGGAGGCACAATATACCTGGACTAAATCTGTAATTACTGATTATTTCTCTCTCTCTCTCTCTCTCTCTCTCTCTCTCTCTCTCTCTCTCTCTCTCTCTCTCTCTCTCTATATATATATATATATATATATATATATATATATATATATATATATTATAAAAATTAATAATACTTTCTATTTCTTTCTACATCAAAGAACCCTGAAAATAAGTATCAGGGTTTCCACAAAAATATTTGGCAGCACAACTGTTCAACATTGATGATAATAACAAGAAATGTTTCTTGAGCATCAAATCAGCATATTAGAATGATTTCTGAAGGGTAATGATGCTGAAAATCAGCTTTAATATTACTGGAATAAATTACTTTTTTAAACATATTAAAATAGAAAACAGCTATTTTAAATTGTAATAATATGTCATTGTTTTTGCTGTATTTTTAATCAAATACAACCCCAAATCTAGAAAAGTTGGACATTTTGTAAAATGCAATAAAATTAAGAATCCGTGATTTAAAAAAATATATATATATTCTCTTTAACCTTTATTTAACTGACAAAAGTACAAAGAAAAGATTTTCAAAGTTTTCACTGACTGTATTTTGTTAATATACTTTTTTTTTTTTTTTTTTTTGATGGCTGCTACTTGCGCCAAAAAAGTAGGGACAGAGGCAAAATAAAAGTGAAAAGCTCATAGAATATCCAAGTAAATTTCTTTTTTTTTTAAACAGTCCATGATAAATTGGTGAATTGGTAATAAGTGAGGGTCTTGTGGTTGGGTGTAAAAGTAGCTTTTCTGTCTAGCAAAGATGGGTCATGGCTCATCACTTCATGCCAAATATCATGAGAGAATTCAAAACAATTCAAAAATCACATTTCTAATGCAAGATTGCAAAGAATGTATGGCTTTCAATATCTACCTTACATAATATTGTGTGAAGATTCAGGGAATCCAGAGAAATCTCAGTACATGTAGTAGGGCTGTAACGATACACCAAACCCACGATTTGATTCGTATCACGATTTTTGACCCACGATTCGTTTCTTATCGCGAGTCTATCACGGGGGCGGGGCTTGAGGGGGCGGGGCTTGTGGTGAAAAAAAAGAGATTTTGAGAGAAGAAAAAAAATACCGGTATTTTTATTAAATAACATTAGGAAAAACCTGTATAATCTAAACACCAAAGAACAATAATAACTATGCAAATTATTAAACTATAGGCAGTGTAGGCTGCTGCTTTTGGGTTGTGTTCTGTGTTCCAACTAAACTGATTTCGGGATGGTGCCGTAGGATATGCATCTGCATGTTGGACGTGTTGCCGGTCAATTGAGGATTAATTTAATGCACTTTCTGAGAATTTATATTTCAAGTTTTGGCTGCAAATGTCACGTCCATAATGCTGAAATTGCCAAATTTTAAATAATTTATCCTCAACTAGTTTTGTGGTGTAGGTCTACGTATTTTATAATGTTAACTTCAAATAATACTAATACAGTAATAGTAGCATTTTTTCCAAACAAAATTATTACATTTATCTTGCCTAAATGTTTACGCTCATTGCATTTTTACAATGGGGTAATATTGTTGTTAAGAATTTACACATCACAAGGAAGCTTGACTTAAATTGTTTAATTAAATTGAAAAAAGTAGCACAAATAAATACAATACAATAAAGATACAAATAAAGACAATTAAAGAGAAAAGTTTTTGAACAGGTCTAACACTAGTATTCACATACAGAAACTGAATAAAGTAATCAAATGGAAAATAACACTGGGTAGTATTTTAGTCCTGAATAAATTAAATACATAGGCTATTAATCCTGATTCCTTTAACTTAAAGCCGTCTTTTGTTGTTTTGACAACAAAATTAATGACAGACACATATGGCTTCCGTCACTTTAAGAGCTAGTGCACGGATCCTGTGTTCATTATACTGGCATGCGTTTTATGCCTATTAAAGACAAAACCGACTATGTTTAGAGTATAGCCTACTCACAAAGACCGAAATTGACAATTTTGCGTGTTAAAGCAATATAATCTGCGAAAAATAGTTACTGGCCAGCTGTTTTTGAGGCGGATTTTCTATGAATGTGCGCATAGAAAATAATCTCTCAGAAAGCGCGCGAGCACTGATTAGTGTAAAATTGCTTGAATGTTTAAACTGGTAAGACTTAAAAAGACTTTTACAGTCTATGGTCCCGACTCCAAAACGCGAGTGTGTATTATCGCCGCATGCAGCGCCTGCCTTGCACAACACATTATGAGAGAAGAGATAGAAGACGCGCGCGGCACCGCTGAACACTCACGCTGTTTGTGAAATTGCGTCTGGAAGATAGTTGTTAAAAGAATGATTTGATTTTATTATCTGTGTGGATTACGATTGCGGGAATTTCCCGCATTATAAATGGGAGACCTGCGGGAATGATTAGAATTATGCGCAATACCCGCAATCCTGCGCCGAAATTCGAGCCCTGGTTCTGGACAAGAAGGATAACTCTGGGAGTTGGAAGGGGTGTGATCGCGATTCTGCCTTCTCACATCGCGATACAGGATCGTAGACCTGAGTATCGCGATTTCGATTTTATATCGCGTATCGTTACAGCCCTAACATGTAGGGGAACGGCAAGACAGGAAACAGCCATCAGCATGTCTCTCAGCCATCTCTCCTAAAGTCTTTCTTCAAAACTCCCTCTTGCTCAGCTCACTCTCTCTCCTCTCCCATCATGAGTGGACACTCCTACTGCTGATTGGCTACAAGTTTGTTGTGGTGCTCTGTCCAATCCACTTTCAGCTTCTTTTTTCAAAAATTGCTTACTGCACCTTTAAGCATCATAACATTGCTTTGACATTGACAAAAAAGTAGATTTTAGTTGTAGTGGGTTATTTTAGACAAAATAGCATAGATTTTTAGTATGAGCTTATCGATAACAGCTAGAGTTGTTATTGGTGCATTCCTACCCTGAACATGTGAAGAAAACCAACAGGTTGAATGCTTTACATGTTGGTCAGACAGCCTCTTCCTGTTTAAGTTTTGTTTTCAGTCATAATTATCTGCAGAGTGGATCAGACTTTATACCAGCTTTTAAATGTCTGACTATGTAAACCTCACGAACTTGTGATTATCATCTCTAATTATGTTATCTGTGTAGACTTGTTTGCTGGCAATTAAAAGTGTTCTTTCTGATTCATTGAATTGTTATGCGAGTGTGCGCGATATCCATTTAATTTTACACTCTGATTGTAAAGTTCTGTTGTATCTTACTTTGTTGTATCTTACCGTCTCAGAGTGTGTGTCCTAATGGGCTCTGAATGAGTCGCGTGACCCTCTTCTCAGAGTTGCTTTGCTCTCTCTGGTGCACAGCTGCATTGACCGCCTACACTCTGACCGAGGCAATGCATCATGGGAGTGCTTTTGTGATAAGAGCACATCTGAACACGCTCCACTGAACTTGTACTTTGTCGACCCCCACGCTCTTTTTCTCTCTCTTTTTCTGTATTATTCATTGAGGCAGACATATGTACGCTGTCTGTGCATGTGAACACAGACCACACAGTCCACCTGCATGGCAGGGTGACATCAGGTTGAGAGCCTGTCCTCTGTTTACTTCCTTTTATTGGTCTCTCTCTGTGTCTCTGTCATGTGTTGAGAGCTTTCAGTGGGTGTTAGGTTAGTTTTTGTAAGAGTATCCTGCATGTCTTGAACTAAGCCAGATATACATACAGTTTCTCAGAGAAAAGAGCTCTTGCATTCACACAGTGGCTGTCTGAGAATTTATAAAGGAACCTATAATCTTAAGGTTGGACTGTTTTCACAGCAAATATATTTTCTAATTTAATTCTAAATAAAATTTTATAATTATTTAAATGATTACATGTAATAAAAATGACTACTATCAATATAATATGTATGGAAACCCATTTCTGTTAAATAAGAAAAAAATCATTCTTTGGTTAGTCATAATTATGAGATAAAAATATATACTAATTGGAAATTATGTCAGAAATAATTGAACTCTCAACAGTGTTTGGCAGCAGCATCTCTACTAATAGCAAAGCTATACGTTTAACTGCTTCAAAAACAGAAACGTTACCACCTCGCTACTGAGAATTGTCATTTAGCTTTTCAGTTGTGAAACTATTTTGTCGTCGTAAAAAGTCGATCACCAGGCAGCGCTAACAACAAATTTCTGTGCACATGTAGCCTATGCTTCTGTCTGCGTGTGACTTTTTGTCATTTCGACTTTTTATGTCATAATTATGACTGTCTCGTTTTGTGTAAAAATCTGGACTTTTTAACCTCATAATTATGATTTAGTATCTCTGTAGTTTTGACTATTAATGTCTTAATTATGACTTTCATATGATTTAAAAAATGCATAATTTGCTTATCTTATGTGGCGGAAATGGGCTTCCATAATATAGCTATAAAACAACCAATGTTTGCCAAAAATTATATTTGAATAATATGAAAAAAAGACCCTCAGAGAGATGAGCTCTGTTAACACAATTACCTGACAGCACTACAAATGCACTCCCTACCAAGAGCTTGTCATGAAAAAAAAAGTCCTTCTTTGGGAACATTTGAGGTTTCTATATCTCTTCCAAGGCAGAAACGCTCAGCTGATTCACTACCATTTTTCTTAATTTGCTCCCCTTCTTCTTTTCATCATAAAGCAATGTGCTCTGTATTATAATCTTGAAAGCTGCAGGGCTGTTTTGTGCCAAGTATTTGAGAGTGTAATTTTATTTTAATAGGCAGGGGCGTAGAATTTAGTAGGGACGCTAGGGACGTGTCCCTACCAATATCCAGTGACACTGATATATCCGTGGCAATAATTTCGATCAAAACTTAATATATATTTATACATTGATGTCCCCGTCCCCACCAATTTCAAAATCAAACCTGGGACGTGTCCCTACCAATATCCAGTGACACTGATATATCCGTGGCAATAATTTCGATCAAAACTTAATATATATTTATACATTGATGTCCCCGTCCCCACCAATTTCAAAATCAAACCTACGCCACTGTTAATAGGTGTTCTAAATTTGGCTGAAAAATGCTGTTTGGCTGCTCCTGAACATCTAAATGAATGAAGAATAGCTTAACTTTCCAGTTTGCTGCACCACAAAGCTACTGATCTGCACAAACACAACTGCAAACCTTAACCCATTTCAGTCAGATATTTTCCATGCTGAAACTGTCGTTCAGCAGTCAGCTTTTCCCAGCATGCACCGGGGCCGTGTAACGGAAAGGCGGCCCTGGCCCCATGTGACCAGACAAAACAAACGTTGCCAGTCTCCCCACCCTCTCTCCTCTCACACACACACACACACACACCCCGCCTCCTCAGTAGGCTAAAGTTCATCTGCTGCATTCAGATGCCTGCAAGCAATTACACATGCGGATGAGTGAGTGAGCGAGCATGAGAGAGAAGGAAGGGAGGGAGAAGAGAGGTTACTAAGGGGCATTTGACACTGTTGCTATAGCGAGGCCAACACTGCATTGATCCATTCTGAAAAAGGTCAGGTAGATCATGTGTTTTTCTCCTTTTTTTTCTTCATTTCATTATCATTCTCTCTTTCTGGTCCTTGTTCTTGGTTCTGGAAGATTAAAGGTGTAAGCTTTGAAACTTTCTTCCCTTAAAAGAGCAGTGTAGTAAAATGCCTCAATGCCTGAACACTCAAGTTGTTGTTGACTTTGGAAAGAATGTTTGTGTATGTGCTACAATTATTAAAGCAACAGTTCACCCACAATTCTGTCATAATTTACTCATCCTCATGCTATACTGAAGCCACATTAATTTTTGTCCTTTGGACGTTGAATGTGAAGTTTTGAAGAGTATCCTGGCTTTACATAATAAAAAAAGTGAAATGATTTTATGATACTTTTATGATGTTTTTCTGTCATTTTGGAGCTTGACATACCTAGTTCTCATGCGCTTTCATTATATGTAAAAGAGCAGCCAAGATATTCTTCACAAATTCACCTTCAGCATTATACATGAGAAAGTCATATCGGTTTGTAACTGCATCACTATCAAAAACGTTTTTTTGCTGAACATTCTAATAAAATGTAAGTCAATGCCAAATTGCCATTGGGGGTTTCTAAACTAAAATTTATTCAAAGTTCTAAGCTTTAAAGCTGCAGTCCGTAGCTTTTTTTGGGTTAAAAATGATCCAAAATACATATTTGAGAAAATGCATAACCAGCCAGTGTTCAAAACTATCTGCTTGCCTTAGCTCGATTCAAAGCGGTAAGCTTGTAATAATGTTTTTAATTCCAGTGGTACTGGTGGATTTCCACGGGAGATTCGAGCATGTCTTTGCGTCATTTCGTCACATCTGTACACATAAAGAAGGAGTCTCGGCTAGTCGGCTATGAGTGTGAGGATGCTGGAGGTGGAGATTTATAGCCTTTTCTCACAGCACTTGATATAATTAAACTTATCAATTTGATGGCGGAACCAGAAAGGTTCAAACGACAATCACCAGTGACAACTAGAGATTCACCCGTTATAAAATGCAAAAGACTTCGTTCGGACTTCAGAGTGGCTACAGAAAAAAAGAGACTGCAACCGGACCCATGCGAAAACAAGGATACATATCAGAAGGACATTACATGTAGTGTACATGTAACAATTTGAAAAACAAAGTATAATTTGCACGGTTTTCCCTGATATGATAAGCGATTTTTAGATTTGATCAGCGCGAGTTACTGCAATGTCAGAACCGGAACAGAAGTGGATGTTTCTTAATAGTGCAGATTACATTTTCCGGTTAAAATTATGTTAGTCATACTTCCAAAAAGAATAATCTGTGATTCTGAATGACAGTATCGACACCGGCGCGGTGACTGACAGCCTCGCAGTCTCCTCAAACATTGTGTTCATCCGCGCTGTGCCGTGTCGAGGGTGTTGAAGTACAACTCACATAAAGTTGATAATTCCGCGAATGACTGCAATTGCAGATTTCGAACAGAGATGGCGACAAAGAGGAAAAACGCCGGACTGCAGCTTTAACTAAATGTTTAGATTTCATTAAATGTAAAAAGAAAAAAATAGAAAGCAAAATCAAAGATGGAAATATCCTTTATTTTGTTCAAACAAAAATTGTATTAAGAGGTTTAATGCACTGAAAAATTGGTGTAGAGACAAATTTCACAAACAATTTCAAAGAAACCGCAAGTAACACATGATTAAACATGAATTTTTGATATCGAAAAACTGAAATAGTATTTTCTGGAGTACGTTTTACTAATGTTTTTATATACAAATTTCGAAAAATCATTATTTATAGTGTTTATATGTTTGATGACAATCACGCTAATATCAAGCTGCCTTACAAGCTAATAATTATACTTTTACTTCAGCTGTGCTGAAGAATAAATCATAAGACATCAAATTCATAATATTTGGATCAAATCAATTGTTTTATTTTTTGTGTTAAGTAGATAGAAAGATGTATTGGTATTCATACCTCTTTTTCAAGTCAAGTCCCATCTCTTACATTATCGTATGGGTACCTACTCTGTACATTAGCTCTGTCCATGCTCTCTTTTGTCTTATCCTAACTGCTACTGCCCAATTTCCAAGTCACCCCATTTTCTAGCATATCACCTCGCACCCACCCAGCCTCTGATAGGGTATCCTTCAGAGCCGACCTTGTGACCCTGACCAGCATTTGATTTATGTGCAGATCCATCACAAAAGAACAGAAACAACTGTCATGCCCCATTGTCAAGAGAGGGAGGTAGCCTCAATTCAACTGGCTCTGTTTTTCTCTCTCTCTTTATCTGTTCTCTCTCTCTCACTCTGACTTTAACCCACCCCCCTTCTCGTCTTACCCCCTGACCTTGAGCTGGGATTTTGCTGCCGGCTGTCTTTAACACATTCAGTGCCAACTGGTACGCGCTGCCAACCCGCCCCTCTCAGCCAATCACAGTCCACTTGGCCCTGCCATATCCAAAATCTGGCCATTGAATCATTGTAGATACAGAGTCCTCCAGTGAATTTGTTTTCCTTCCTGCCTGCCAGAATTCAATTATAAACTTTTTCAGCTCTGAAAATGTTTCTCTGGCTATGTTTTAAAAGTCTTATCTTATATTTATATAATAAGTAACTACTTTTATTGCCACTTTTCTCCTAAATCACACACCATCTAATTCACTGCATTATTGGATTGCCATTTCCAGTCTCCATAAAAGGTATATCTAATGCTGCCTTAGAATTTTGCACACACAAAAAAGTTGTCTTAGACAGAACAGCCTTCATATCTCAAGCACACCTATGATGACTTAAAATAATGTCTAGGTAAGCAGCTCGCTATGTTTTGGAGCTTCTGTCTCTCAATCCAGATCTCTACACTCTTGCTTACTCAACTGTTCTCTTTATCTTTCTTTTTGCTGTTCTAATATTTGATGTTTGATAAATGTGTCTAGGAGTAAAACAGCAAGAAAACAAAACAACATGCACTTAAGTGATTGTCCGCAGTGGGTGGAGCTTCTTCTGACCCCAATACATTACACAGCAGCTATGTGGGGTGTGTGTGGGGTTGTGTGTGAGAGAAATAGAACAAAAAGAAAGAGAGAGATTAATGCATGGCCCTTATTTTCCCTGAGCTGTGGTTACAGATGAATGAGAGGGAAAAGCCCGGGTGACCTTTGATCCCAGACTTCAGAGAGGACTGTGGGATGCATTCAAGCTGAGCGGTAGTGAGACTGTGGCAGTAAATCAGATAGAGAGACTCTCGCTCGCCACTGTAGCCCTCGGGCCAAAACCTGCCCTTCCAGGACCTCACTGTTTTGTTGCAGCTGTGTGTGTGTTGGAACATAGAGGCTTTTTGCTCAGTCCAAATCAAACTTACACAAAGAACATGGACAGTACAGTATTTTACAAACCTCTTCCATCATTTGTGTCTTTAGTATTGTATATAATGTCACTCATTAGTTGTGCTTGCTAAGTCAAGAGTCACTATTACCATTGCTCAGACTTAAACTTTGGTGCGTAATTTGTATTATAAGTATGGATGATACCGTTATAATGATGTGGCATATTGGAGAGAGGTGTTTAATTACTTATCTAATCACTCTAACATAAAGTTTTCTCCCAGACAATAAAAACACATTGATAGAAGAACCTATGAAAGCCTGTTTCTGAGAAAAAAACTCAAAAGGTAATTATGACTTTGTCCCATTTTGACTTTATTTTGATGCAGTGCGACTTTATATCTCTGACTTTATTTTTTATTTCTTACTTTATTGCAGAATTATTTAAATTGTTTTAATTTTGTGGCAGTAATGGGCTTCCATCATTCCACTCCTTTCAACCATATATCAACTCACTTTGAACCACTCTGAACAGCTTAACAACCATACAGCAACGTACATGCAGCCACTCAAAAGCTCACAAGACAGCCGTATTTACACACAAAATTGAAAAAATCTAGTTGCCTACATGCCATGTCTCATTTTAAAAGTGTGTGAGATCTCCATACGACACTTTTGATTTTCTCCTTCTCTCCTCTTGTTCATGCAGAGAGCTTCCAGATGACCCTGCGGTCCAATGGAGCACTGCACTGGTCTCCTCATTGATCCTCAAACACACCCAAAACTACGGCATCAGTCTGGTAGGAAACTTCTATCCATCCAGGTCCACCTCATCCAGAAGACTGGAGTTTATTTGTATGACCTAAATCTACAGAAATTCCTCTAGAACACATCGGCAGGTTGGGAGAGCTCTCGAAGCAGTTTGACATGACAGTGGTACAGTCGTGAAGTTGAGACCAGTGATAGGCCCAGTGATTTTTAGTTGAGTGCACAAAAAAAAGTTCCCAAAAAAAAGGAAACGAGTGTGTGCTTTTTAGCAGAATGTTCCCAGAGGATATCTAAAATGTTTGTTTTGGACATTATTAATAATGTATTGAGAACGAACCGGCACTTGGATAGACACAAAAGAGGCTGATGATAAGGGAACACAAGGTTGCAGATGAACGTTTGGACAAACCAAAAGATAAATATATGATAAATAAACATACAATAATCAGAAAGAGAGATGGGAAACTGACAGAATCTGCATATACAGTATGTAGACCTCTCCATATAATAGTGTTGAAATAATAAATAATTACTTCATCATAAAACACTGATCCTAGACTGGATGGAGGCGTTAAATGGTCATGTGACAGTCAAGTCTCAATAATAGTCCATCTAAATGGACTAGGTTGTGTTGGACAATGGGAGGCCTTCGAGTCAAAGAGAGATTTTCAGAGATTCCAGCTTTTTACTGTGCTTATCTGATAGCTTAAGTCTAACTCATGAGGTTGCTTTGAGTCTAGGACCATATCAGCTAGATTAATTCACTCAGACGAGCTTTTCATTGCCCCCCTGTATTTAGCCCTAATTACACATGCTGTAATATCCTATAATACCACTGAAGCAGACACGTGGTTCCCCAGGGTCACTGCTGGCAAGCCAACATAGATAGCTATCAGCCTGCTCTAAGGACTTCCAGAAAAAATCCCCCAAAAAATTTAAATCAAGATTAGAACAAACATTTTTCCCTCCTTTTCCTTCTCTCTTTTTCTCACGTGTACTGTTTAATGTTTTCTTTGTCCCTCACTCTTCCTCTTTCTCAGCCCGCATGCCATGAAATTCCCAAAGAAAGCCAAGCACGGAGGACTTGCATAAACAAGCCAGAAAACAAAGCAATGTCCTTGCAACATGGCTTGGTTTATCTCCAATCTCCATCGCCTAACATCCATAAGTGTACATGCAAAGAGCAGCCGGTATCCTTCCTACCAGACTGCCAACTGCAGCAACCGTCCAGTCTGACTTTAAACCGCACACTCACTCACTAATACAGGCTGCTGAATCCAGTGGATCAACACACGGTTCCGCTGCACCCTTAATTTCATGTTTGATTTAAGTCGAAAAGGCTGTGGGGATGGAAATACTGATGTTGAACTATAACATTACACTCCAATTTGATTTTGGCTTTCAAACGTGTGGGAAAAGAGTGGTGGCCATCTTGTGCTCTTTACCGCTCTCTCACAAGGAGCAGAGGATTGTGGGTAGGGCACTATTACACAGATAGACTCATCTGGTTTAATCAGATGTGCATTACTGCTGTGCATACCAGGATCCTTATGCTTTACATAATATGTGTGTACAGTGTGCAGACATGTTTGTTTTGTTCTTCTTGCAGGCAAATATCAGTATGTTAAAGTTCAATTTCAGGCTGACTAAAGCAATCATTTATCTTTCTTTTTTTATATATAAAAAAAGAGTTGTGTAAATTCTTTCATCTAGTTGCAACCATACCAGTCCGATTTTTGTTTATGTGAAGTTACTAACAGACCTAGATAATGCAGATGTAGCGCGGCTTCATCCAGCATGTACACATATAAATGAGACTTCAATTGACCCTTACCCGCCTTACTGTTGTGCACATGCTTTGAAAGACATAGATGACGTGCGACAGGTGTTTAATACTTAGAAAATTACATTTTACATGTGTCGTACACTGTAGGCAGATTGAAAATTTGAAAAGTTGGACTATAATCATGCATGTATAAACATATTCTGAAAGCTGACTCACTCGCCTCATTGTGTTTGGCAACATTCTACATACCTGCCACAATCTATTATTTTGTCAACCATATTTTCCTCCACCCTTGGAGCTTGAGCTTGAGCTATGTGCAGCAGCCGCTTGGAAAGCACCCATTACCAAAGACAGAATCCCTCGTCTGGTGACACAGCAGACGATGCACAGATAGAAGCCTTTCCATACAGTTCTGGCAACAACTCCCACCAAGTCCACTGCTGAGTCTTCAAATTACTGCTTTTCTTTGGCTTATGTTTCATCTTATTTTCCAGTTCTTTTCTTTTGCTTTTGCTTCTTTTTTTTTCATCTTGTTTTCACCTTTTCACCCTGTTCTTCAGTAAGAAGAAAGAATGCAGATGGAAAAAAGCAAGTTTAAGTACTTGCATACTAGACTCCGTTCTGTGGGATGCAACGGAAAAGTTCCACCTGATCTTTCCACCAAACTGGGGTGGGGTGGGGTGGGGGGGGGGGGGCTTCGGGGGGTCGCAAAAATGTTCTTACTGATCTTAAAATATTAAAACTCTATTAGATTTGTTCATGTTTTTGAAAGAAGTCTCCTATTGCTCACCAAGGCTGCATTTATTTGAACAAAAATATAGTGATCCTTCACATGATCCTTAAGAAATCATTCTAATATGCTGATTTGCTGCTCAAGAAACATTTCTTTTTATCAATGTTGAAAACAGTTGTGCTGCTAAATATTTTTTAGTAATTCTTTGACGAGTAGAAAGTTTAAAAGAACAGCATTTATTTGAACATTCTAAATCTCTTTACTGTCACTTTTGATCAATTTATTGCGTCCTTGCTGAATAAAAGTATTCATTTCTTTTAAACAAAACACAAAAGGTTAAATACTGTAGGTTAAAGTATTGTTCATTGTTAGTTCACGATACCTTAGTCTACAACAAACATAAGCATTTGCATTGTAAAGTTTTATTTTAATTCTCATATTGTTATTATTTAAAATACATGTAGGCTACTGTATTTAATGTAATTCAAGCATATGCATAATGGCTATAATTTCATTATATTATATGTATAATATCACAATAATGTGGTGTGCATGACAGTGCATTTATCATTCTCTGATTTATGGTGTGTTTCTGCAGGTGCTGACATTTGATGGCAGAGGTGTGAGTGGACATGCCAATCATATTGCCATCTACAAGACCCTCAGGTACCTTTGTGCTGATTTCATTAATGCACACAACAGGATGTTAGCAGTTACTAAAAGTAGATTTTTAAAAGTTAAAAAATAAATAGTTGTACATTGTAGTTCATTTCTAAAAAGAATGACTTCCCCCACATAAAGCAACAGTTACAATAGCTTAGGCAAGAATAGAGACTTTCTGAAGTTAGGCCAGCTGTTTGATGTTTCTTGTTATAATTACGAAAAGAAAACAGCCTAATGTTGCGTATTGAACATTACCTGAATTATTCCTAGTGGGTCCAGATGAAATGGGAAAGAGCTTCATTCTTGCTAAATTGATGCACTGTTTACATTAGATTTGAGATTGCCCACACACCCTGCTGAACAGACCTGTATCTTAGCTAGCTTAGTCAGCAAGATGTCTTTAGTCAACATGCTTTACCATCTAGATTTTGCATGTGAACAGTTTGGCTGTGTTAACCCACAATCTAGACTATAACCCATCCAGATAAACCAGCCAGAAATTTACACTGGTCTAAAAACTGGCCTTGCAGGAAAGTGGTGTGAAGATATTTATTGACTCTGTAACATACACTTCTCTCTGATTTGGCGCAATGCAGTACAGTGCAGTTTAATACTAAGTCAAACAGACAAAATAAAAGGGATCTTAACATTTTTAGAATTTCCCTGATTGAGCTGATTTTATATTTACAGCTATTTCATATTTTACTTTATTAGTTCTTATTTTACTTTTGGGGGTAAGTAAGATTAACAAAAAAGAAAGAAATGAGTACTTTTATTTAGAAAGGATTAATTAAATTGATCAAAAGTGACAGTAAACACTTTTATAATGTTACAAAGGATTTCTATTTTTAAAAAAATCTGTTTTTTTAGCTATCTATTAAAAGAATCCTGAAAATAATGTTACCATGATTTCGCACAAAACTGTTTTCAGCACATTTGTTTTCAACACTGATGATAATAATAAGAAATATTTATTGAGCACCAAATCGAAGGAATATGTGACACTGAAGACTAGAGTAATGATGCTGAAAATTCAGCTTTGCCAACACAATAATTCAATGACATTTTAAAATATATTCAATTAGTTTTTTTATTGTAATAATATTTCACAATGTTGTATTACAGTCTAATATTTACTCAACTGTATCTAGGCAAGGCAAGTTTATTTATATAGCACATTTCATACACAGCAATGTTAATTCAAAGTGCTTTACATATAAAAAGAATTACCGGTAAAATACTCATAAATAATCACAACAAATGCATAGGAAAATATGCATATCTGGCTATCATACAATCACTACACAAATGAAAGCTCACATTACACACATTCCAGCAGAGCAGCACAATACTGAATCAGTTCAGAAGGAAAGAAAAAAAAAACAGATCCTCTGTCTCGGATCAGACAGCTTGTTGTTCAAGCAGCAACAATGCACTGCAGGACTTTGCCCAATACCTTCAAATACTGTATGAATCCTAATCCTGTCTTCTACACAAGGGCATCGACCCTTAAATCATTAATAGGGGTGATGTAGGCATCAAAACAACAGGAGATTATTTTTTCTGCTGGCGTGAGGCAATAACTTACATGGAGGCTCGCAGTAAAACAGTCAGAACAAACCGCATTTAGGTATTGAGCAATGTTTGGTTATAAGAAACAGAGCCAATCTTCTCGGACCTCTGTCTCTTCTGTGCTGTTGTAGATTAATTTATTTTGTGTGTGTGCAATAGTGAAGTTGGCGCTGGGACTTGGTCGTCGTGGGCTGAGCTCTGGGGCCAACACAGGTGCTGTGACTGGGAGAGCCAGGCCATGACAGGCAGTTCCAAGAACTGCATATGGATTTAGAGCTCACTCTAATCTGAGAAAAACCCAGACATCAGGAAGTGTGTGTGTCCTTAAGACAAACACACACACACACACAGTGTAATTAGGAGAGAAAGAGAGATGTACAATATAGGTGTGCTGATTGAAGAGTGCATTTGTAATGGCAGAACAAACAAAACATATGTGAAAATACATTTATTCTGGTTAATCTATCCCATACATAATACAAATTACCAGGAAGTTTCAAACTGAGGTCTCGGGACACCCAAAGTGGTGCTAGGAAGCACACAGTGATTAGCAAATTATTTTCATTTAGTTTTGGAATCATATTTATTGTCAAAAGTACTACAATAAATCTGCAGTTCTTAATTTCGTTATATCCTCTTTCTATTGTTATATAAAAAAAAATTTTGTTTAATTGTTACCTGGATACACTAAATAAAAAATATTTTCCTAATAAGCATCGTATTTAAAAAAATAAATAAAATAGGAAGAAACTGATTTGCAAATTGACTACACAACCCCTGAGAACAAAAAGAATGCTTAAAGAGAAAGACATTTATTTAAGTTTCAAAATTAAGTAAGTCTGCTTATCAGGTTAATTTATGTTTTAAGGAAACAAAAGTGCTCATTAAGAATGTTTCTGGAGTGTATGTGCGTTTGAGTTTGGTTTGTTGCATTAATCATATTTTTTCTCTTTCATGTCTTTGGCAACAGTCATCTGGCTTCTGCTGGACGACTACCTGAAGGTAAGTCGAATTACAATGCGTTCAAAAATATATTTAGCATAATATTATTTTAAATATTATTCATCATTTTGTAGAGTAAGACTTGACAGTTTAAATCTTGCCCTCGTTGGTAGTGCTGTTAATGTTTTCTAGGCAAAGTACACCACCCACTGGTACACTCTATTAAGTGCACTCTGGAAAACATTTCCAGTATACTTGCATACCGTAAACAGTTTCCCAGCAGCACCCCTGAGCTAGACCAACCCTTTCTTACACCCAAGCGGAGAAAATCACTGAGATCATAGTTCTGCTGTGTCTACATTATAAAAGACATCTGATTGATAAGTGCAAAATTGCTGCAAATGAAATGGTCAGTTCATGACTCAGACCACTAGGGGTGGATATGCTGTCACATGAAGATGTCTTCTGGCCTCAGTAGGCTAGTGATTAAAATATTTTCAAAGGGTTACATGTCA
This sequence comes from Tiaroga cobitis, assembly GCA_030578255.1. Lineage (NCBI taxonomy): Eukaryota > Metazoa > Chordata > Actinopteri > Cypriniformes > Leuciscidae > Tiaroga > Tiaroga cobitis. Next base: position 28,609,423 of record CM060595.1, on the reverse strand, counting down.
GTGGCCATGTGATTATATATATATATATATATATATATATATATATATATATATGAACTGACACGTGCTTTATTATATTTAACTTAAATTTCCAGCTGAATTTCTCAGTGCATGTCCACTCATACTGAGGACAGGTTAGTCCTGTTAATCCGGTGTTTCCCATCTGTTTCTGGATAAATCGTATTTTACGTAACAGATCCTCAGTGAACCTCTAGGCCCCAGTGTTTCTTTAATCAGCCGGATCGTCTTTCTGATAACCCTGTCATTGACCCTCAGTACTAGGAGGTTTATCTGTGACCGCATCAAGAAGGTTGTTCATGCCCTTTACACACTACCATTCAAAAGTTTAGGGTATGTAAGATGTTTTTAATTATCTTATGTTCAAAGGGTTATTTGATCAAAATGCAGTAAGACTGTAGTATTGTAAGAGTAATTTAGCTGTGTTCTATTTTGATATATTTTAAAATGTAATTTATTCCTGTGATGGCAAATCTGAATTTTCAGCATCACTAATTCAGTTTTCAGTGTCTCATGATCATTCAGAAATCATTCTAATATGATGATTTGCTGCTTAAGAAACATGTCTTATTATTATCAATGTTTAAACAGTCGCGCTGCTTTAAAAAAAAAATTCTAAAAATTCCATTTTTAGAAATAGAAATTTGTAACATTTAAATCTTTTGTCACATTTAAATCACTTTTGATCCATTTAATGGATCATTTGTGAATAAAAGTATTAATGTCTTCATAAAACAAGATTTTACTGACCTCAATTTTGTTTAACAGTATTGTATATAGGTGAGTCCTTACCAAATATATATTTTTAAAAGAAACAAACTGGTGCAGTTTTTTTCTGTTATGGATACACCTCTTTTTCTCCTAGTCTATTACACTATATGTATTCAGTTGTATTTGATCAAAAATAGTCAGTAGCATGTAGACAACATCATTGAAACCGCTTATTGTGACTAGAATCTCTATGAAATGATTGATGAAATCGTCATCCTATAATAATAATCGACTGTAAAAGCTTTAGAAAAGTCCAAAAGGTGTGGAAACCCAGTACTAAGCTTAACTTTTTTTTTTTTATCCATCTGTTCCTACAGGTTGTCAGATCTTCTCTCTTCACTCCATCAGCATCCTCAGAAAGTATCTATCAGTCTTAGAGCTGCCGGTCAGCTGGCTCCTCCCCTCTGATTTCTGCTGTCTCATTGGACAGAAGGAGTATAAACGTGCCAAGGTGTGTCATGAGTCAGTGTTTAAACAAATAGCTTAAGCTCTGATTAGACCCGATGAAACGTTACAAGTGTCTCGCTTTTCTCAGCTTCTACAGTACAGCTGTCTTCAGATGTATTCCCAGACTGAAGACTGAATACAGAACATTCATAGCTCAAAAAAGCTCCTTCTTAAAACAAGGGCTGTGTTGCTGATTAACACATTAGTACTTTGAACCTTTACTGTAAGCATTAACTAATCCTACCGAGAGGTCTCTGAATTATGCAGTTTCTCTGTCTGAACTGCCTCTACCAGTCTGGCTCCTTACAGTAGCATGTTAAGCCCTCGTGTGTCAGTTTGTGATCTTTGGTCAGGTCATCTAACTGATTTATTATAAGGGCTATAAAAAAAAAGTAAATCAGTACACAGTAACCCAACAAATTGAAGTAATTGCTCTGTGTTGCTGTCTGTTCACTTCTCTCTCCTCTTCGTTCCTCAGAAAGCCATGCTCTGTCATCGCTCTCAGCTGCTGTGGTTCCGCCGGCTCTACATACTGTTCTCACGCTACATGTTCATAAACACGTTCCAGGCCATCGTTGTGGAAACAAAGAATGTGAAAATTTATTAGATTAGATTGTCTTGGACACTGTTCCTGTCCATGTAGGACTAAAGCTATGCACTGCATTTTTTAGGTAAAGGTTAACTTCATGTTTCTTATTTCTTTAAATAACCCCATTCCAAATATGCTGTCATTAAAATACTATATAGTGACAGCATATTAAAAAAGGTTCAGCGAACATATTCAACCTGCAGGCACTGATGGAGAAATGCTGGTATATAATGGGCATATACACACTGTACCCCAAACCATCCAATATTCAGAAAGCCAGTTTCCTAGATAAGCACTTTAATTTAATTTAGCTGAATCCAAATAACAGATTGTGCCTTTGTGTGTGCAGGGAATGGAGGAAACAAAATTTGATTCTGTATTTTGTTTACATTTGCGTTTACTGTTGTTATTTGACTTAAGTTAAAGCACTGTTCCAAACGAGTCAACAAGTACTGTACCAAATTTTGTGATTCAGTATGGTTTCAAAACTGGCATGTATTTCTGAATTCTTTCCGAGCAAATCTGTAATTCTAGGAAGTTTATGATGTTCTCTGTTTTGACTTTGAGTTATGAATATATACATATAACAATGTGGAGTAATGCAACAATTGTTTAAAATAAATTTGATAAAGTGAGAAAAAACATGAACTTTTTTTCTTTTTGAAAATAAATGGTTTTAGTGGTTTCCCTTATACATGACATAACATCCTCAATACAAAGTTAGAAGACAATACAAATATCAATCCTCCTTTGATGTCCTAAATATCTATTAGAGTATGATTTCCATTTTACGACTATGATTTCCATTACATTTACCATTAAATTTTTTCCTGTTGATACATTTCTTAATAAAAAATACCAAAGAGATCATCTCTTCATCATCATAAAATCCCTAGAAATTAGCTCTAGGATATAGGGGGAGGTCTAGACAGTATGCAATTTTTTTTAATAAAAATAATTTAGTTCATTTTTTTTTTTTTCAGAAGAGAAATATTTTTGTAGATTTGTGTCTGTTAAGGTGAATTTTGTCAACAATTACACTGATAAAAATGTCTTAAGAAGCAGGAGAGTACAATCTAAGGTTACGTTTACACAACAACAATATATTATTAACTCATAACCTGTAGTTTCATGTACAGACGACATTGTCAAAACGATGAGGACTCAAAACTCTGTATTATGCTTGCCAGGCCAGTAGTTGATGTTATTTTGTTGTTCGAGTTGTCAAATACTCACGCATTCCTATAGACCGAACATAATACGCATACACATGACACCACTGACGATAACGGTATCGTTTTCAAAAACTTGCACTTTGAAACCCATTTCAAAAGTTTGCATCTTCAGGCCCCCAAAGCGCCATTGTCATGTAAATGAACGGCCAAAACGCATACATTTTGCTCCATTTTTAGTTAGTGTTGTGTATTGTTGTATAAACGGCCTCTTAAATCTTCTGGCTGAAGCTGCAGTCTGAAAGTCAAACTATTCAAAAGGCCATAGGAAACCGTCAGTTATGTGTCCATTGTTGGTTTTGACATGCTTCTAATAGTATGATGCTTCTGCATACTTTCCTCCCAGTTTTGCCCACAGAAATCCTCCACAGTCACACTTATCACTGTTCCAGTGTCCAAACAATGAGGTGCCACACCTGTAAAGTCATGGCAAAATACATGTGAAAACACATACAAATAAGAGAAAACTTTTTCTTTACATCAAAAAGGAAATGCTCCATAGTTTAAAAAAAAGCAAGGTAAAGTACAGTTTGACTATAACATGCGGTAAAAAATTCTCCGTAAAAAAAAAAAAAACATCCCAATAATGGTCAGCCTTGTATTCAACTCACCAAATCCATCAGGGTTGGAACGTGGAGTGTAGAAACTCTGGACGCCGCACGTTTTGCAGAATGTGTGCTTGGCCATGTGTGTGTTAAATGTGTATGTGGTCATGTTGTCTGATCCCTATGAAACATAATTATATAAATAATTATAACATTATAACAAATTTAACATTATATGCATTCTGCTCAAAAAGATCCTGTGTACATGCTTCAACACACATACCTGCAGCAAGGTGAACTGGGATTTTGGTACAATAAAGTGACGATTCTGTTTCTTTGTGCAAATACTGCAACTGAGACAGAACAGCAATCAAAACCATCAGGTGGGTTACCTCATGAAAAGTCTCTCTCATGTGAATACAATGACTCTGACAATGAAAAGCTGACACCAACTTGTGCACCAACTTTTATTACAGGCATTTTTGCATTGGCTCTCTCCATTCCTCTATCGAGCCTGAAGAGACGAATATAGTCTGAATTAACGAAAGGGTGGAATGATGACGTAACACAAAGTATCCCCAGCTAGGAAAATACATGTGGCCCATTCACATATTTGTCAGAACGTAAACAAACCCATCGCTACTACAACTAAAACTAAAAGCTACTGAGCAAATACAGATGGCAGAGCATTGAATATTACTACATAAAACAAAAAGAAAATTGCCTAGGCAATTTGAAAACTCGACTTATCGATATCCATGAAATAAAGACATTTTAGAGAACCAGACATAAATGCATCTTAGATACACAATTTCAGCAGTTTTACCTTGAATACAGACAAGTTACCATGATGCCCCCTCACACAGGTAAGCTGTGGCATTTAAGCAATGCTCAGTTGCTACTAAGGGGCCCAAAGTGGCTTTGCCTCCTCATTCTGCATGCCACATAAAATGAGAGGCCGTTTAGGAAATAATACATGTATTGTGTGAATGTATAGTTTAATGACGAACGCTTTGGTTTATAATACATTTGTATAACCACATAGGTTTAGATACAGTAGTTTGATCAAGTACACATGGGTTTGTTTCTTTATACAACGGTTTGTTCAAGTATACATTGGTTTCCTCAAGTACATATGAGTTTAGATACGTCAGTTGGCTCAAGTATACATTGGTTTGATCAACCACAGTGGGGAGAACAAGTATTTGATACACTGCCGACTTTGCAGGTTTTCCCACTTACAAAGCATGTAGAAGTCTGTAATTTTTATCATAGGTACTCTTCAACTGTGAGTAACGGAATCTAAAACAAAAATCCAGAAAATCACATTGTATGATTTTTAAGTAATTCATTTGCATTTTATTGCATGACATAAGTATTTGATACATCAGAAAAGTAGACCTTAATAAAGTACAGAAACCTTTGTTTGCAATTACAGAGTTCAAATGTTTCCTGTAGTTCTTGACCAGGTTTGCACACACTAGCAGGGATTTTGGCCCACTCCTCCGTACAGACCTTCTCCAGATCCTTCAGGTTTCGGGGCTGTCGCTGGGCAATACGGACTTTCAGCTCCCTCCAAAGAATTTCTATTGGGTTCAGGTCTGGAGACTGGCTAGGCCACTCCAGGACCTTGACCCAGCCACGACCCATCTTCAATGCTCTTACTGAGGCAAGGAGGTTGTTGGCCAAGATCTCGCGATACATGGCCCCATCCATCCTCCCCTCAATACGGTGCAGTCGTCCTGTCCCCTTTGCAGAAAAGCATCCCCAAAGAATGATGTTTCCACCTCCATGCTTCACGGTTGAGATGGTGTTCTTGGTGTTGTACTCGTCCTTTTTCCTCCAAACACGGCGAGTGGAGTTTAGACCTCCTCTGGATCATCCAGATGGTCATTGACAAACTTCAGACGGGCCTGGACATGCGCTGGCTTGAGCAGGGGGACCTTACGTGCGCTGCAGGATTTTAATCCTTATCGGCGTAGTGTGTTACTAATGGTTTTCTTTGAGACTGTGGTCCCAGCTCTCTTCAGGTCATTGACCAGGTCCTGCTGTGTTCTGGGCTGATCCCTCACCTTCCTCATGATCATTGATGCCCCACGAGGTGAGATCTTACATGGAGCCCCAGACCGAGGGAGATTGATCGTCATCTTGAACTTCTTCCATTTTCTAATGATTGCCCCAACTGTTGTTGCCTTCTCAACAAGCTGCTTGCCTATTGTCCTGTAGCCCATCCCAGCCATGCGCAGGTCTACAATTTTATCTGATGTCCTTACACTGTGTTGTCCTTTAAGGAATTTAACTTTAGAGTATTTGTGTCATGTTATGATGATGATGTCACTTCCTATTAAGTCACTTCCTGTTTGTCCTTCCTGGTACTGCATGGAAACAATGAGACAAGACATGATGTGCTCTCGGTGTTAAATCCACTTGCATCCACCTTAAAGCATCATAGAGGCAATGCCATAAGTTTATTTATGTGATATTAGACATGTTAAAGATCATGTATTTTGTAGAGATTTTGTTAAAAAGATGTTTGATAAGATTGCTAAAAGCGATATTTACTATTGTGTACAAGCTCACAGCACTGCTAATGGCCTGTATAACTGCTGCTACATTGAGAATGGCATTGTATATTCATGTTATAATCATTCATAATGTAATGTTACTCAAGAAATGGACACTGAATATTGCTGTATGTTTTATTTCAGTTTTCACCACTACATGTAAATGAGGAAGCGTGACAGTAAAGCATCAAATTTACTACAACTCTGTCTTCATTTACACGGTTTAACTTGGTGTTTAGTCAGAGTTTCAACACACTGCACGAGAACACTACATACACAGCTCTCTAGTCTTGGCCATTGTGGAGAGGTTGGAGTCTGTTTGATTGAGTGTGTGGACAGGTGTCTTTTATACAGGTAACAGGTTCAAACAGGTGCAGTTAATACAGGTAATGAGTGGAGAACAGGAGGGCTTCTTAAAGAGAAACTAACAGGTCTGTGAGAGCCGGTGATCAAATACTTATGTCATGCAATAAAATGCAAATGTATTACTTAAAAATCGTACAATGTGATTTTCTGGATTTTTGTTTTAGATTCTGTCACTCACAGTTGAAGAGTACCTATGATAAATATTACAGACTTCTACATGCTTTGCATGCTTCTGCAAAATCAGCAGTGTATCAAATACTTGTTCTCCTCACTGTATATATTGTTTTAGATACATTGGCTCAAGCATATATTGGTTGGCTCAAGTATATATTGGTTTGATCAAGTATACATTGGTTTAGATACATTGGTTTGATGAAGTATACATCAGTTTGATCAAGTATACATTGGTTTAATCAAGTATAATGGTTTATTGGTTTGATCAAGTATACATGGGTTTGTTCAAGCATACATTAGCTTCATCTACAATGTATTGGTTTAGATGCATGGGTTTGTTCAAGTATATGATGTTTTATTAACAAAGTTTGGGAGGAACACGTTCAAATGATCTATCCAATCAACACGAGAGGAGGCATATATATATATACATAGACTCAACTATGTTCCTCGACAGTTTTCTGCATCCCTCCACCACCACGACTCCTCACTCACGGCTGGTTACTATCCCAGCCAGGGATATGTCGGTTGTACTCTGGGTTCGGGCCAAATTCTGAGGCTGGAGCCCTCCACTCGGACAACACGCCAAATACGCATACACTTTACTCTAAGTACATATTGTAAGAAAAAATGACGTGGACGTCGAAGATCTCAAAAATGAAGTTTATTACAGCATAGCAGTGGCAAGGTACACAAAGCACCTTGGGTTCACTGGCGTCAGAATGAACCCAGAACATCTACATCTCAAACCTTTTATCCTGGTCTTAATGTAAATAAAGTTGCTCTTGTTGCGACAGCTGTGGTCTGTATGTTAATGAAGTTGAGACACCCCACTGTCTGATAAGGTTCTCTGTGTCCCACACCCAGTCCATTCTACAATTGATTACCATTTGCTCAGTATGTGGTCAACCCCCAGTGTTCTTTAAAAAACAACAACTTGACTTTCTTTCATCTCTATGATAATTAAGCTATTTTGGGGATGAGCTCATTCTAAAATACATTTTGGAGTGGAATCTGGGTCGAGGCAGACTACAATTTCTTACAATATTGTTTTTCAAGTATTGGTTTATTCAAGCATGCACTGGTTTAGATACACTAGTTTAATCAAGTATACATTGGTTTGTTCCAGTATATATTGCTTTGATCATGTATACATGGGTATTCACAAGTATATTTTTAAGAAGCCTATACGTTGGTTTCTTGAAGTTTACATTGTTTTAGATACATTGGTTTGTTCTTGCACAGGTTTGTCAAAATATATTTTGTTTGTTCAAATATGTATTGGTAAGGATACATTAGTTTGCTGGCGAGTTAAAGGGATTCTATGTTTTTTTTAGCTTAACTGAACAGCTTCAGAGTTATTGAAATTGTTAAATGACTTCTTTCGGGTTGAATGGTGGCCGTCTCCCCAACATATCCAGTTAACTCTAGTAGAGCATTCATTTCGTTCGTTTGTTAAATAAGAGGCGATCTGAAATGTGTTGTTTTTGAAAAAAAGTGACCAAAGTGCTTGCCGCTCATAGACTGTTGCCGCTGCGATCAGTGGCGCGGATACAGTGTTCTGTTGTGACGTGCACAGTCTTCACACGAACGCGCTTCAATCCGTTGCGGGGACTGAGAGACTCTGTATATTTGTTACGGTGAAATCACAAAACCTAATGCACAAAATAAAAAACGTGTCCCTGCTTGATATACAATCACTAATAAACAATCGGTTTTGATGAGGAAAATAAACTATACAACAGTAGGAATTAGAACCCAGAACCTCTGACACACTTGGCAAAAGTTCTGCCACTGGACCATTAAAGTTCAAGCGGATAATTGTCGGATCTATGTCTTTAATCACATGAAAATTCTCACCACTAACAACAAATTTTAGATCTCATTAAACGAAAAATGGAACACAATGTACTATTGTATACTATGTAACACGTCACGCTCTGCGTGAGTGGTATTTAGACATTAATGTTAAATACAAGTACTCCACAGCGACTCTAGGGGTCGCTGTTTGACAAAAACGGGATTCCTGCCTGGTGTCCCTTTAATGGGGTTGTCACAATTATTTTCGAGATGTCAAATTATTCTTTTAAATAAAACAAAGAGTACAACTAAAAGACATTGTAAAAAGTGCACGTGATATTCTAAGATGAATAAATGAATATACACTCCTTAAAATAATCATTAATGCAAATAGTATTTCCTACAGAGATTTCTTTATTACTTGTGTTAAATTTGTGGGAGGATTTCATAGACTGAGTTAATAGTACATAGTAATAAATTAACTACACACTCACAGACATAAGTAGTAGTAGTGGTTTAATAAAGCATTTTTGATCTGCCCTGTTGAATTTTCATTAGATTAAAAGCATCAATGTATCTAAAGTAAACCAATCTATGTGTGCGGTTATACTAATGTAGCCCACTATAAACATACATTTGTCATTAAACCGTACATTCAACCAGTGAACCAACCCATATTCACACAATATATAGGCCTATGTATTATTCAACCTATTAGTGGACATAATATTTATTTAGTACTTCAATTGTGTTCCTTCCCACCCAAGTTGGTTCAGCCCTGTTTACTGTCTGTGTACTATTGTTGTCTCGGTGTACAAATTCCTTGTGTGCGCAAACATACTTGGCAATAAAGCTTTTTCTGATTCTGTTAACCCTCTCGGAAGGGATACAATTCCATAGATAAAAAATGATTTCATAACGACATCGTCATAACATCTGTCATGCCATGTATTTTTTGTTCGACGTGAAATTGATTCTAGAATCTTTGTAGACAAAGACATGGCAGAACGAAGTATTTTCAGTAAAAGACATCCCTTTCGTGGAATGACCCAGATGACACTTCGCAGGGTATTCAACAGCTAAATGCATCGTAAGCAATCCACAATGTATTATATGTATCAGTTGTACATTGTCCTGTGACTGTGCTAATGGCTGAAGATGTTTCTTACTTGCAATTGAACACGTGTAAATCTGGAGCGCTCCACACCTCAAAACGCACAGCCCCGCAGTGACAACCTCCGGTGTGTTTCACAAGACCATCACGCTCCCTGCAAACAACAGATCATTTACATCAGGAGACGTTCTGTGCCTCATTGGCTCATGTATTTACCAATGTATGTAATCAACAGACTTCACTCGCGTTTTAAGGGATTGTTTGTTTGTTTTTGTCGGCAGCAAGATAAACACCAGTGTATATGTGCCCAATCTTTTTTTCGATCACAGTTTTGTCCACGTCACTGTGAATGTCTCCATTACGCAGTGAAAGTGAAGGTTACATAGCCTACCTTTCGTCTTTAGTTACGCACGCCATTTGTTTAGCACCTTTAATTTTGTATATAGGCTATGGTAACAGTGGAGTTGTTTGTCGTCTACAACCTAACCGGTTTAAACTGTTATGGCATGCTCTCCTGTAGAACATTATATAATTGGTTGAACCATCGCCCTGCTTGCAAAACACACACTGTTGACTGGCTGGGTCACATGCTTCAGCCAGCTCATTTGTCCTCGGCGTCATCTGGTCCAACCCGTTCAGCTGTTGCAAAACAAGCCCAGACAAAGTCCACGATAATATCAGAGCAGAAAGAAAAACTTGTTCTCTTCGAAATAGATTGAATTGTAGTGTGTATAAATATAAATCCCATGTCACATTGGAGTGTGTGTTGTTAAATAAAATAGAAAGTAAGACTTATAAATTCCAAATGAGCCCAAACAATTTGTATTTTGAAACAGAAGTAAGAGTTGTATAAAACTTTAAATTGAATGTTTATCATGCCAATGTGTTAAACTTTTAAAAAGGCAACTTTACCTATATAAAATATTATATAATATTATTATTTTTTAACATCCTGTATTTATAATGTCTGATGTTGATGACAGATTAAGTTAGTTAGATGTTAAATATTTTAAGTGATATACGCACAAACACACTCTCCTGAAAGTTCAAGGTACACGTGATCTTAAACTTTCTGAACAAAAATTCTTTTGAGTTCAGTCTGGTGATGTGGCAGCTCATGTGATATGAATCTGGGTCAGGTGATAATAACCAGGAAATTTCTAGAGAATTTAAGAACATTTATGTTATGTATTTCCCGTAATTGTCTTAGAAACAATTGAAACAAGTTGTTCAATAGAAAATATAGCCTATCTTTGCTGTTAAAAACAAAAAACAAAATCACTACAAATTACATGTTCACTTTAGGGGAGCAGTGGGCTAAAAGAATATCTAATTTATAACATGAACATAAATGCTGACCAGCCTGTGATATTATAAAGCACTTTCAAATGCCAAGTCTCGCGGGGTTAACATAGAGACCCAACGGCAGACAAGGCTATATATAAGACTAAAAACAAACTGATGATTACGCTATTTTAGGGATTACTATCTTGTCCTTGCCCTCTAAAACCCTCAGATGGTGATTATTTTACCATGTACTTATTGTTAATTTCAGTATGATCAGGAGTGAAATAAGTTTAAATGTAACACCTTCACAACCACTCAGTTTCAAGAAAACTGGCCCAGTTGGGTGATCTAGATAATCTTTTAGCAGCTGTTCAAGCTCATGGAAGAATTAACAGGGACCTGATTCCACAACGATACTAATCGACTAAGGATGACCGTCCAGATAAACAAGGCTCAAAGAGCAGTTTCACAATACCATCTCTTTTTGAAGAGCAAGCTGATTAATGTTTACCTAAATTGGGTAACTATTTTGTGGTATTTATTTTAACAGCACTGTTAAGTGCTGATGAAAGAAATAGCTGCTTACCAGGAGATAACCAGAAAACCTTAGAGCAAGCTTGGAGCTAGTTCATCTTGTTTGTAGCGTTGTTCATGCATGGCAACACAAAGTCACATGGGAATAAACAGAAAGTTTCTTGTCCACCACATAGGCCTGGTTTCACAGACAGGGCTTAGGTTAATCTTAGGCCTTAGTTCAATTAGGACATATAAGTAGCTTTTATAAACGTGCCTTAGAAAAAAACCCATCATGAAACAAAAAAATGGCACTGATCTATTTTAAGATTAAAACAGCTCAAAAATACATTTTAGTCTAGGACTAGGCTTAAGCCTTGTCTGTGTTACCGGGCAATTGTTTACATTAGCCTATACAGAATTAAGCCCTGACAATTATTACAATTTAAGATTACACCTTTCTTTAATAACAGAGGTTATACAAAAACTCCAACAAGGTAAAACTTCAACAAAATCCCATCATTGAATTATTTGCAATTCAGACCCAGATTTGTTGCAGTGGTGAACAGCTGAGTTACTGTATGTCTGCTCACCCAGAGAAAATGACCTACATTGCTGCAACAGATACTGCGGAGAGAGTCTGAGGCCAACATGTTTCAAAGCAATGCCATCACAAGTTGTGTTCTATATTAAGTGCACTGGTTGACACAAGTCTCACAACAGCCTCGGCTAAAACACAAATAATGTACTTCATGGAACAGTTATTTTGTAAAGAAACCAAGCCTTTAAGCAAACACTCTTTTAGGGATAACAGCCTGTCATTTCTGTAGGCCTATATTTATAGGTTTTAAAAAAGTTAAAAGCATCCAGAACTGGGTCCAGGTTGTAGTTTTTGACACAATTATTAGCAAGACTGGTTTAAGATGTCAAGTATTCCAGATTGTTCCTTTTTTTCTTTCTTTTTTCTATCACTGCATGACATATACCCTGCTCTTTCTTTGGCTGATCCAGATTCCAATAGTCTGATTCACCAATAGTAAAGAGAACAAACAACCCAACCAGCCAATCACTGCCTCTGGTAGGCCTACCACCAGAATAGCCCATCCTGGCATATTCTGGATACTTCCTTTTTTGATACTGTATTATAATAATTATACACTTAAAATACGGATACAAAACGTACCATTCCTAAATGTTTTTTTAATCATAAATCTTTAGTGTAAAGCACATTTCAAAGTTTTAACAAATAATGGTTTTGACTGCGGAAGAATCTGGCCATGTGACGTATCGTAAACGTCACGCTCCTGGGTTTGTATAAATACAGTATCATTCGCATTCAACGGCAGTTTTCTTGAGGACGTTTTTCAGAAGCAGATTGACAGTCAATAAACTTTATAAAAGGTAAGACTCAACATTTAGTTGGTTTTATAACATTCTTAAAGACTTAATGTTACGTTTTTCTTGTGGTTATTGAATTGATACGGTCGTTTTCTGGATGTCTAAACGTATTGACCTGTATTATGTTATTCATAAAGCGTTCGTCTAAGTAATGAGCTTGAACATCTTCCGTTACCGACGTGGATGTTTTATTTAATTGTGAAGTTCATGTATTTTGCTTTCGATTTGGTTAGTTTTGTCTTACGGTAGGCTATGTATTTTTGCTGAATCATAGTATTCTTTGAACAAAGAACCCGGATGTTACTGTACAGCCGCCATGTTAGTGAAGAGGATTTTTGGTGTTGCGCAGTACAGTTTTTAAATAAAACAAAGATCTTGTAGTTTTGCCCCCTTGCTAGTTTGTTTACTACTTTTTGATAATTCAATATACTCAATAGGCCATTTGTAACAATCTAAATTGTCTTAAGACAATTTATTATATTGTCTTTAAATTGTCTTAAGACAATTTATTATATTGTCTTTAAATTGTCTTAAGACAATGTAGGACGTACTTCGTATGTATTTTGCCTTCCATGTTCTTTAAGGAAAATGGTTTCATAGAAAATTGCAATGCTGTATAATGCATTTTTTTCCCTCTTATTTTTTTTTGGGGGGGGGGGGGGGGGGGGGCAGTCCTTTGAAAGAGACAACCCACTGTAATAAAATTGATTTTGCTAAGGATACCATATTCCTATTTTGTCATTACTTTTTAATATAACATTAGTAGCTACACTCTGATACTACACCATAGATGTGTATTGTATTGTAACACTGTAACACTGATGCAGCTGTACTGTGGCAGAAAAAAGTCCTCCCACCCCCCCATACAAATGTTTAGCCCCACCCTAAAGTCATGCTATTGGTTGAGGTTAACAGAACTGCCTCCATGATTTTCTGATTGACTAACACAGATACTAAGGATGGGCAATGTCACTTATTTTGTTTTCAATACCAGCATCGGTATCGTCGATATTGTTATTGATACTGATACCTCTAAACTGAACTTTGAAATTATTATTAGGCTAAATTACTAAGAGTAAAATGGGTAACTACCCACAGCATTCAATACACCTTAATTGCAATTTATTAGATTACATTTTTGTTTACACATGGTTAAAATGTTTACTGTAGTGGTAAATAACCATGGAAATCTACTATAGTTGAACTATGTACACTGTAGTAAAACCATGGTTCATTTTCATAAGAAACTGCCAGTGACAGGCTGTTGCACCCATAAAATGCAACCTTTTTATTCTGACACTGTATGATTTATTACATTAGTTACAGAATAGAACATGATCAATATGAGCTTTTGACGTTCAATTAAATGAATGTACTAATTGCAAAAACTATGTAGGCTACAAATTTGTTTATTATTATACCCGTCGTGAATGCAGTGATGGACCGCTGTCTTTCCTCATTTGACTGGTGTTTGGATTTCATGTGATTTCTCATTGTGGTGGGTTAGGCTATATTATGATAATTCTGTTTCCTTAAATCATGTGATCAAAAGTAATTCCGTTTTAGTAAGATCTTTTTCATTTAAGTAATTTCAAACTCATCAGGCAGATGACAATATTATGAGATAAAATACAAAAAATTGTTAAACATGCTCCACAGCGCCACGCCACCCAGTGCATTTAATTATATCTGCGAGTTTTAGTGCTTGGCATTTAATATCATGGATTCACTGCATTTACAGCCAGCAAAGCAAAGTAGTAAAATTCAAATAGTATTTTTCAAATAATAATTACAAATAGAATATTTGGCTATTCGTGCACACCCGTAGAACTAACTCAAACATATGTTTTTCTGTCCTCTGATAAGCATTGTTCTATGCTGTTTTTCCCAAAAGCATCAGTGGTTTCATATTATAGGCTACTTTTGGTACAGTATCGATATATCAATACTTCAGCATCAATACACCCATTCCTAACAGATACAGAGCATAGGGACATTTTATGTGTGGTGTTCCAAAAAATACTAGGCTATCTCTTTCTGAAGCTTCACGGAAGAGCTCTGCCTTTATTTTGCTCTAACTGAATGTGTACTAATGTTTTTTTATTGGTTTATGCATGGTTGCTAATCTTATTTTTCTTAATTTGTTTACAGATGCAGATCTTTGTCAAGACCCTCACTGGTAAGACCATCACCCTTGAGGTCGAGCCAAGTGACACCATTGAGAATGTGAAGGCCAAGATCCAGGACAAAGAAGGCATTCCCCCTGACCAGCAGAGGTTGATATTTGCTGGCAAACAGCTGGAAGATGGTCGCACACTGTCTGACTACAACATCCAAAAAGAGTCCACCTTGCATCTGGTGCTGCGTCTCAGGGGAGGCATGCAGATCTTCGTTAAGACCCTCACTGGTAAGACCATCACCCTTGAGGTCGAGCCAAGTGACACCATTGAGAATGTAAAGGCCAAGATCCAGGACAAAGAAGGCATTCCCCCTGACCAGCAGAGGTTGATCTTTGCTGGCAAACAGCTGGAAGATGGACGCACACTGTCCGACTACAACATCCAGAAAGAGTCCACCTTGCATCTGGTGCTGCGTCTCAGGGGAGGCATGCAGATCTTCGTTAAGACCCTCACTGGTAAGACCATCACCCTTGAGGTCGAGCCAAGTGACACCATTGAGAATGTAAAGGCCAAGATCCAGGACAAAGAAGGCATTCCCCCTGACCAGCAGAGGTTGATCTTTGCTGGCAAACAGCTGGAAGATGGTCGCACACTGTCTGACTACAACATCCAAAAAGAGTCCACCTTGCATCTGGTGCTGCGTCTCAGGGGAGGCATGCAGATCTTCGTTAAGACCCTCACTGGTAAGACCATCACCCTTGAGGTCGAGCCAAGTGACACCATTGAGAATGTAAAGGCCAAGATCCAGGACAAAGAAGGCATTCCCCCTGACCAGCAGAGGTTGATCTTTGCTGGCAAACAGCTGGAAGATGGACGCACACTGTCCGACTACAACATCCAGAAAGAGTCCACCTTGCATCTGGTGCTGCGTCTCAGGGGAGGCATGCAGATCTTCGTCAAGACCTTGACGGGGAAGACCATCACTCTCGAGGTCGAGCCAAGCGACACCATTGAGAATGTCAAGGCAAAGATCCAGGACAAAGAAGGCATTCCCCCTGACCAGCAGAGGTTGATCTTTGCTGGCAAACAGCTGGAAGATGGACGCACACTGTCCGACTACAACATCCAGAAAGAGTCCACCTTGCATCTGGTGCTGCGTCTCAGGGGAGGCATGCAGATCTTCGTTAAGACCCTCACTGGTAAGACCATCACCCTTGAGGTCGAGCCAAGTGACACCATTGAGAATGTAAAGGCCAAGATCCAGGACAAAGAAGGCATTCCCCCTGACCAGCAGAGGTTGATCTTTGCTGGCAAACAGCTGGAAGATGGACGCACACTGTCCGACTACAACATCCAGAAAGAGTCCACCTTGCATCTGGTGCTGCGTCTCAGGGGAGGCATGCAGATCTTCGTTAAGACCCTCACTGGTAAGACCATCACCCTTGAGGTCGAGCCAAGTGACACCATTGAGAATGTGAAGGCCAAGATCCAGGACAAAGAAGGCATTCCCCCTGACCAGCAGAGGTTGATCTTTGCTGGCAAACAGCTGGAAGATGGACGCACACTGTCCGACTACAACATCCAGAAAGAGTCCACCTTGCATCTGGTGCTGCGTCTCAGGGGAGGCATGCAGATCTTCGTCAAGACCTTGACGGGGAAGACCATCACTCTCGAGGTCGAGCCAAGCGACACCATTGAGAATGTCAAGGCAAAGATCCAGGACAAAGAAGGCATTCCCCCTGACCAGCAGAGGTTGATCTTTGCTGGCAAACAGCTGGAAGATGGACGCACACTGTCCGACTACAACATCCAGAAAGAGTCCACCTTGCATCTGGTGCTGCGTCTCAGAGGAGGTTCAGATATTTAAACTGACAGTCTCGGAGATGGACATTAATTCTTTCAGTAGCCCCATGCACTCACCACTTTTTCTCCTCTTCTCTTCATACTTTAACTGAATCATTACATGTATTGTTTTTCCACCTGTTTTTTTTTTATCTTCAAAATTATTAAAAGCATTGAAATGAAAAATATTTTGATTTTTGTGTGTGCATGACTAGTAATACAAGATCTGGTAAAAGTTCAAATGAGTGAAATGGGACTTATTTTCAAACCAATAAAAATAAAATGTTCAGGATAATGCAAAAGCAACACTGCAAGTAGTACTTTTATAATTAGACTGTCCTTGTAGGCATATAGACTGAGGCATACAAATATAAATTCCTGGAGTCAAGCACTAGCATTTCTATAGATAATGGATAGAAGTTGAGGTGATGCTTTTTATTTTAAATTGTGGTGGTTGAGGAGATCCCCCCCTTCCATGTAAAGCTCTTTGAGTACCTAGACTCGTGCTATATAAATGAAACTTAATATTATTAAAGATTGTTTTAAAAGCTGTATGGCAGATCTATCTATATTATACTCCATATTTGGTTGGTAAGAACATCTAAAAAATCTAGTTCAGTAACACCTGTGGTTGTCCTGTTCTAACAGCTGCTGCTATAAATTAAAAAAAAAAATGGTAAGATGGTGCCATCAAGTGTCTGTTAAAATGACCCATCTGAAATTCTAACTTGACATTAAACAAATCGTTATGAAATGCGTACCTTCTTTAGCCTTTTATTTGTTGTTGGTCAGTAATTGTTATTAACTGAAGTAAAAAAAAAATGTTTATGGAAACATGCTCATGGAAGACCAAAGTAAATTTGAATTGGGCTTTCCTGATGAAGTTAAAAAAAGCCTTAAGTCATGGAAATTACTGTGATGTTTTTAGAATGAGCTATAGTGTTTGTGTTGAGAAAAATGCTCGCAAACAAGCAGAATGCCATTTTAGTGTCTCATTCGAGACATTTGTGCACTATAAATCGTTGAATAGTAGTTCAAATTGTTATTTCACATATGGAAATTGCAATAGGCCTATATGCAATTATTTCTAAAAATAAATCCTTGCCTATAGTAACGACTGGAAAGGTCATAGAAATGAAGGCTACTGGAACACGCGGCATTCTTAAACAGCAGGTAAATGAAAAACAGTTTTAGCATCACATTACAATAAGTTTAAATTCCATAACATTACTTAATGTGGTACTATGAATTTATTCACTGCATTTATTAATCTAGGTCAATTTATTATTCACTTTGTGTTGTGTATTTTGTATTATTTTATTTGTAGGCTATGGATGGACAATGAGTCTGAATAAAAGGATACTAGGCTACTATTAATTTAGCCTATAATTCATTCATATTCCTTAATTCATAATATTAATTTACAACTTAAAATGTAATAGCATAAATTAAATTAACACAATGAATACAAACCTATATTAATATGCTGTAAATTTATTACATCATGATACCGGTATATTAACTAATGTAAACTAATTGATCGGGGTAAAGTTAGTTTTGTTTTCGATATTCCCCAGACATTCACTGAAAAATGGCAATACCTCCTAAACGACTTGGCCAAAAATGATTTAAACCCTATTGCCGCTAAAAAGGCAAGGCTAACAATGTTTCACAAGCTTAATTTTCTGTATTTTCGCTATATATAATAAGCACTGCCCCTCAAAAGCCGCCGCAATGTGAGTTTCGCCGGGAAAGCTCGCTCTTGACGGAGATGCGAGTAAGGGACCGTGGGGAAAGTGCACTTTTTCTTCGTTTTTAAAGAAAAAGCAGAGTGTTTTTGTAATGGCTTTTTGATTTTAAAGGGCCTATTGACATGAGACCAGTGCAGTTCGGTAGGGGGCCTTAGTGGGCATCTTTAACAACCTCTCCTTTACCCCTACTGTCTGAAATGGGTATCACATGTCCAAAATTAACATTCTTTTTGTAATAGCTATGTCCAGCAGTCAGACAGAGACATAAAACCAGTGTCATTCAGTAGAGGAGGACAGCGGACAACTTTCACAACCTTTTTTTACCCATACTGCTCTATTTTCACCCATTCTGGCGGAAATCGGTATTGCATGTCCAAAAATAACATTCTTTTTGTAATAGCTTTGTCCAGCAGTGAGACAGAGACATCAAACCAGTGTCATTCAGTAGAGGAGGACAGGGGACAACTTTCACAACCTCTATTTTTACCTCTACTGCTCTACTTTCACCCCTACTGGCGGAAATCGGTATTGCATGTCCAAAAATAACATTCTTTTTGTAATAGCTTTGTCCAGCAGTGAGACAGAGACATCAAACCAGTGTCATTCAGTAGAGGAGGACAGGGGACAACTTTCACAACCTTTTTTTTTACCCATACTGCTCTATTTTCACCCATTCTGGCGGAAATCGGTATTGCATGTCCAAAAATAACATTCTTTTTGTAATAGCTTTGTCCAGGAGTGAGACAGAGACATCAAACCAGTGTCATTCAGTAGAGGAGGACAGGGGACAACTTTCACAACCTCTATTTTTACCCATACTGCTCTATTGTTATCCCTACTGGCAGAATTGGGTATTGCATGTTAAAAATTAACTCTTTTTTTTGTAATAGCTTTGTCCAGCAGTGAGACAGAGACATCAAAGCAGTGTCATTAAGTAGAGGAGGACAGAGGACAACTTTCACAACCTCTATTGTTACCACTACTACTCTATTGTTATCCCTACTGCTGGAAATCGGTATTGCATGTCCAAAATTAACTCTTTTTTTTAATAGCTTTGTCCAGCAGTGAGACAGAGACATCAAACCAGTGTCATTCAGTAGAGGAGGACAGGGGACAACTTTCACAACCTCTTTTTTTACCCATACTGCTCTATTGTTATCCCTACTGGCAGAATTGGGTATTGCATGTCCAAAATTAACTCTTTTTTTTGTAATAGCTTTGTCCAGCAGTGAGACAGAGACATCAAACCAGTGTCATTAAGTAGAGGAGGACAGGGGACAACTTTTACAACCTATATTTTTACCTCTACTGCTCTACTTTCACCCCTACTGGTGGAAATTGGTATTGCATGTCCAAAATTAACATTCTTTTTGTAATAGCTTTGTCCAGCAGTGAGACAGAGACATCAAACCAGTGTCATTCAGTAGAGGAGGACAGGGGACAACTTTCACAACCTATACTTTTACCCCTACTGCTCTATTTTCACCCCTACTGGCTGAAATCGGTATTGCATGTCCAAAATTAACATTCATTCTGTAATAGCTTTGTCCAGCAGTGACACAAAGAAATCAAACCAGTGTCATTCAGTAGAGGAGGACAGGGGACAACTTTCACAACCTCTATTTTATCCCTACTGCTCTATTTTCACCCCTACTGGCGGAAATTGGTATTGCATGTACAAAATAAACATTCTTTTTGTCCAAAATAAACATTCTTTTTGTAATAGCTTTGTCCAGCATTGAGACAGAGACATCAAACCAGTGTCATTAAGTAGAGGAGGACAGGGGACAACTTTCACAACCTCAAATTTTACCCCTACTGCCCTATTTTCACCCCTACTGGCTGAAATCGGTATTGCATGTCCAAAATTAACATTCTTTTTGTAATAGCTTTGTCCAGCAGTGAGACAGAGACATCAAACCAGTGTCATTCAGTAGAGGAGGACAGGGGACAACTTTCACAACCTATACTTTTACCCCTACTGCTCTATTTTCACCCCTACTGGCTGAAATCGGTATTGCATGTCCAAAATTAACATTCATTCTGTAATAGCTTTGTCCAGCAGTGACACAAAGAAATCAAACCAGTGTCATTCAGTAGAGGAGGACAGGGGACAACTTTCACAACCTCTATTTTATCCCTACTGCTCTATTTTCACCCCTACTGGCGGAAATTGGTATTGCATGTACAAAATAAACATTCTTTTTGTCCAAAATAAACATTCTTTTTGTAATAGCTTTGTCCAGCATTGAGACAGAGACATCAAACCAGTGTCATTAAGTAGAGGAGGACAGGGGACAACTTTCACAACCTCAAATTTTACCCCTACTGCCCTATTTTCACCCCTACTGGCTGAAATCGGTATTGCATGTCCAAAATTAACATTCTTTTTGTAATAGCTTTGTCCAGCAGTGAGACAGAGACATCAAACCAGTATCATTCAGTAGAGGAGGACAGGGGACAACTTTCACAACCTCTTTTTTTACCCATACTGCTCTATTGTTATCCCTACTGGCAGAATTGGGTATTGCATGTCCAAAATTAACTCTTTTTTTTGTAATAGCTTTGTCCAGCATTGAGACAGAGACATCAAACCAGTGTCATTAAGTAGAGGAGGACAGGGGACAACTTTCACAACCTCAAATTTTACCCCTACTGCCCTATTTTCACCCCTACTGGCTGAAATCGGTATTGCATGTCCAAAATTAACATTCTTTTTGTAATAGCTTTGTCCAGCAGTGAGACAGAGACATCAAACCAGTGTCATTCAGTAGAGGAGGACAGGGGACAACTTTCACAACCTATACTTTTACCCCTACTGCTCTATTTTCACCCCTACTGGCTAAAATCGGTATTGCATGTCCAAAATTAACATTCATTCTGTAATAGCTTTGTCCAGCAGTGACACAAAGAAATCAAACCAGTGTCATTCAGTAGAGGAGGACAGGGGACAACTTTCACAACCTCTATTTTATCCCTACTGCTCTATTTTCACCCCTACTGGCGGAAATTGGTATTGCATGTACAAAATAAACATTCTTTTTGTCCAAAATAAACATTCTTTTTGTAATAGCTTTGTCCAGCATTGAGACAGAGACATCAAACCAGTGTCATTAAGTAGAGGAGGACAGGGGACAACTTTCACAACCTCAAATTTTACCCCTACTGCCCTATTTTCACCCCTACTGGCTGAAATCGGTATTGCATGTCCAAAATTAACATTCTTTTTGTAATAGCTTTGTCCAGCAGTGAGACAGAGACATCAAACCAGTATCATTCAGTAGAGGAGGACAGGGGACAACTTTCACAACCTCTTTTTTTACCCATACTGCTCTATTGTTATCCCTACTGGCAGAATTGGGTATTGCATGTCCAAAATTAACTCTTTTTTTTGTAATAGCTTTGTCCAGCAGTGAGACAGAGACATCAAAGCAGTGTCATTAAGTAGAGGAGGACAGAGGACAACTTTCACAACCTCTATTGTTACCCCTACTGCTCTATTGTTATCCCTACTGCTGGAAATTGGTATTGCATGTCGAAAATTAACTCTCTTTTTTTGTAATAGCTTTGTCCAGCAGTGAGACAGAGACATCAAACCAGTGTCATTCAGTAGAGGAGGACAGGGGACAACTTTCACAACCTCTTTTTTTACCCATACTGCTCTATTGTTATCCCTACTGGCAGAATTGGGTATTGCATGTCCAAAATTAACTCTTTTTTTTGTAATAGCTTTGTCCAGCAGTGAGACAGAGACATCAAAGCAGTGTCATTAAGTAGAGGAGGACAGAGGACAACTTTCACAACCTCTATTGTTACCCCTACTGCTCTATTGTTATCCCTACTGCTGGAAATTGGTATTGCATGTCGAAAATTAACTCTCTTTTTTTGTAATAGCTTTGTCCAGCAGTGAGACAGAGACATCAAACCAGTGTCATTAAGTAGAGGAGGACAGGGGACAACTTTCACAACCTATATTTTTACCCCTACTGGGGAGAAATCGGTATTGCATGTCGAAAAATAACATTCTTTTTGTAATAGCTTTGTCCATGAGTTAGACAGAGACATCAAACCAGTGTCATTAAGTAGAAGAGGACAGGGGACAACTTTCACAACCTCTATTTTTACCCCTACTGCTCTATTTTCACCCCTACATGCGGAAATAGGTATTGCATGTCCATAATTGACATTCCTTTTGTAATAGCTTTGTCCATGAGTAAGACAGAGACATCAAACCAGTGTCATTAAGTAGAAGAGGACAGGGGACAACTTTCACAACCTCTATTTTTACCCATACTGCTCTATTGTTATCCCTACTGGCATAATTCGGTATTGCATGTTAAAAATTAACACTTTTTTTGTAATAGCTTTGTCCAGCAGTGAGACAGAGACATCAAACGAGTGTCATTCAGTAGAGGAGGACAAGGGACAACTTTCACAACCTCTATTTTTACCCCTACTACTCTATTTTCACCCCTACTGGGGAGAAATCGGTATTGCATGTCCATAATTGACATTCCTTTTGTAATAGCTTTGTCCAGCAGTGACACAGAGACATCAAACCAGTGTCATTCAGTAGAGGAGGACAGGGGACAACTTTCACAACCTCCATTTTTACCCTTACTGCTCTACTTTCACCCCTGCTGGCGGAAATCGGTAATGCATGTCCAAAAATAACATTATTGTTGTAATAGCTTTGTCCAGCAGTGAGACAGAGACATCAAACGAGTGTCATTCAGTAGAGGAGGACAGGGGACAACTTTCACAACCTCTATTTTTAACCCTACTGCTCTACTTTCACCCCTGCTGGCGGAAATCGGTAATGCATGTCCAAAAATAACATTATTGTTGTAATAGCTTTGTCCAGCAGTGAGACAGAGACATCAAACCAGTGTCATTAAGTAGAAGAGGACAGGGGACAACTTTCACAACCTCTTTTTTTACCCATACTGCTCTATTGTTATCCCTACTGGCAGAATTGGGTATTGCATGTCCAAAATTAACTCTTTTTTTTGTAATAGCTTTGTCCAGCAGTGAGACAGAGACATCAAACGAGTGTCATTCAGTAGAGGAGGACAGGGGACAACTTTCACAACCTCTATTTTTACCCCTACTGCTCTACTTTCACCCCTGCTGGTGGAAATCGGTAATGCATGTCCAAAAATAACATTGTTGTAATAGCTTTGTCCAGCAGTGAGACAGAGACATCAAACCAGTGTCATTCAGTAGAGGAGGACAGGGGACAACTTTCACAACCTCTACTTTTACCCATACTGCTCTACTTTCACCACTACTGGCGGAAATCGGTATTGCATGTCCAAAATTACAGTTTTTTTCGATTGCTAAACGACAGTGAGCACAACTGGAGCTACATGTGCAAAACTCTAACTCCAGTCTGCACAGCAGCAGTTCATGTGGACCAAACTCTAGTTCGTTTTTCATTGCTTGAACACAGTTTTCAAAACTCTACACACTTATCCCATGACTTTAACCACAACCTGCACAACACTGTGGATTTACAGCACTTTGTTCAAATGCTAAAACACTGCTGTCAAAACTGTGAACCACACATTCAAAACAGAATAGATTTCTGCCTTGTGCCTTTCAAACACTGCTGATTGCAATTTCAGCTGAAAGGCTGGAAACCTGTGGCCTGATGCTAGAGAGAGGCAGGATTAGCCCCTCAATTATTTGTTCGAATTACAGTATGTACTTTTAGTTTCTACCTTTTTTTCTCATTACTGTATTTCTGTAAATTACTACAGACTATTGAAGCAAACTGCTAATTTTTATTTACCTTAAAGAATTATGTTCTAAAAATTTAAATAAATCACCTGAAAGAATGTCACTCTTTTCTTTGAAGAAAATATAACTTTGTATGAAGTCACTGAAATTGTTCAAATTGTAAAGATGAAAAGTTTGTATTTTCTGTATTGGTGTTTGATGCTAGTGTTTTTCCTCTCAGTGTGTTCTGAGTGACAGTGTGTGTTATCTCAGTGAGGGTTGTGCATAGTGTTTGTCTGCATGAGCCTGTTTTGAGCCATGTGTTAAGAGTTGTGTTGCTTGGAATGAGTTTTGCAGGTGATGTGAACTGTTTAGCTCAGGTGACTGTTGGTAGTGCAGACTGTAGTTATAGTTTTGCACACGTAGCTCCAGTTGTGCTCACTGTCGTTTAACAATCGAAAAAAACTGTAACATTCTTTTTGTGATAGCTTTGTCCAACAGCAAGACAGAGACATCAAACCTGTGTCATTTTACAGGAAAGCTGCTTTAAACAGTTAAAAAAAATTAAAAGTGTTGTATACATAACGGTTACTTGACTTGATATTAAACTAAAAATTATATATATATATATATATATATATATATATATATATATATATATATATATATATATATATATATATATATATATATATATATTGTTATATTTAAAAGTCAGAGATTTCACCCAAAAAAAGTTCAGGACAACAGCCATGTTGACAGAACTCGTGTTTATGCAAATTGGAGAAGACTGAACAAAATGATCAAATAACATTAAACATAAAAAATAAAATAAAAAAACATAAAAGAGTAAACAATTTTTTGTACATGTACAATTTCAACCGTTTTGGTATTTTTTATCTACAGAATGCACACAACCACATAACATTCTTAAATTTTGGAATGGCTATTTTAGGAATGTTGACACAGACAGAGTGATACCACCTTTCGCATGTGCTGCACTGAATCTGGTGAGGGAAAATTGTGACAATTAAACTTTGTATACTTTTATATTAAATCAAACATTAATTTACAAATAAACTTTAATTTAAAAAAATCTTGCGACATGAATAATAAAGTAATATTATTTTCAACTTGAAAACTTCTAATTAAATAGAAATCAAATATACAGTACAATAATGAAACTATTTTATCTTGATTTACATACAGTTATTCACAGCTTTGGTGCATTTCTCAGATCAGAAATTAAATTCTCAAAACTACTTGTTCAACCTCCACATACTCTATTCACTTGTTCATTTTATAAAACTAGTTTCTCATTCTTTCTCATTAAGTTGTTAATGCTTTGGTACAGTCTTGATATTGATTATGTACAATTGTCTGCGGCTTCCAACATTATTTATCAGTTGCTAATGCCATGTTCCTTAAAATGTATTAAATATTTATCCGTGCAATATCTTACACCTCAAAACATCAAGTCATTAGTTAATTGTATAAGTAATTAAATGCAAAATGGTTGATCTAGAAGTTGTCATAAGTATATTTTCTACACATTTCTATTATACTTTTTGTAAATGTGCCATGAATTGATGAATTGTGCAGGTGAATCTTGACTTTCACTGCTGAAGATAATGTAGATCAACCAATGATAAACCATTTCTCTGAAATAGCACTGACATGGTCATTGACACAGATATTTACTTTTGAGAGATGAACTAAGGAATATGAGCAAGAGACTGGCTTTTGGCTAATCCATCGTGTTTTTCTATTTGTACGAATTGTTTTGAGAAATGCACTTATTATTTTACAAATGTAGAGGATGATTCGAGAAATGTATCAAAGCGAAAGATAAAAACTGTCTAGAAAAGTACTACAGTAAATTTGCTACAAAGTTATTTCAAAGTTAACTGCATACTAATTACATAATTATCTGGATACTAATTATTTAAGTAATTTAAATAATTTTACACTTTGAGATGCATTTCTAATAGATTTAATAAAAAATGTAATAATAAAATGTACTTAGAAACAGATACAAACCCATGTATTCCGACCCACAAGTCCAACAGGAGAATCTTGTCCACAAAAGGAGCAATGATCTTTGGGGTTGAAAACTGTAAACACATTTTTTGCAAATCAGTGCTCTATTTGAATTGTTTAACTGACAGATAGACAGTTAATTCATGGTTTATATATTAACTTTAAACATTATAAATTTATTACTATAGTATATACAAATAGTGAATTCTTCATTCCTTTTCAGGGTAGAAATCTAATTATTTTAATTAGGTCATATATAAAGACTAAGATATTGTTTGAAGATATTATAGGAACCGATACAAATTTAAACTTTATGTTTTCATTACCATTGTAAAGCCAACATAATAATACGAATCAAACTCGCTGCTCAAAAATGACTATAGATCAGTTTGTGGGAGCCTTGGCTTTTCATGCCCATGTGTAGTATAGAGCACTTACACTGAAGGATCAGTGCAATATTCTCCTTAATGGTGTGCTTACAATACATACCTGATGCTTCTAAGATTGTTCCAGCCACCCCCTTACGTAGCTTGGAAAGGAGACGCATACGGGAAGGTATCATTATTTCAGATGGTGTCACTGGAAATGCCTCCACCACCTCCTTAGCCATCTGTTTGGTAACATAAAAAGCATAAAATAAAATTTCAAAATACATTAGCCATAGCATAATAAGAAATTTAAAAATTACACTGTCGAGGTAATGTAAAATTTTGTCTTGTTTCAAGGTTTCAAAAATTTTACCTGCATGACATAAACTCCACAGCTGCAACCATCTTGCTGTATGCTGTGGTTCAAGACACCATGTGTCCATGTCACATCCACCCAGTCGGTCTTACCATAAAGTTCCTGCCGCATTTTGAAGAATTCTCTAAATGCGTATGAGAATTGTATTATTGAATTTGTAACCAGGTATCATTTCACTAAACTGTCACCAAAGCTGATAATAACAGTACTTGATAATGTACTGTGTGTTCATAAAAAAAGAGAAATATTATAATACAATACCTGAATCTTTCAGCAGCAAGTTTAGATTCTTCTTCTTCATCTATCCCTTGGGGATCCACCACAAAGACTTTCTTCAATTTCTTATCAAGATACTGTAAAAACATTTTGTTTGGTTAGTTTAACAGTTAGTTAGTTTGTCTATGTATGTAAGTAATTAACTATGATTTGGAAATGGTTTTACACACCAGAAATTTCCAGTGGTTTTTATGCACTTGCATGAAGCCAATCATGGCATCATATTTGTCAAAGTTGACCTGTAAAGCAGATGAAATATTATTAAACTTGTCTTTCTGACCTTTTATTTTTGCACTAAATAACAACTGTAAAGACTAACCTTTCGAAAACTGTGCCTTGGCAATTCAGACCTCTCCCCAAACACAATCACACCGGCAGAGTAGTGGTTCAATAAAAACAAATGTCTTCCATTTGGTTGTGAATTCAACAGTGCTTGGATGTAACTTTCAATAATCTGCAATTATTAAATAAAATGAAATGTATTAATCCATGTAATCCCAACGGTCACAATAGTGACCGTAAAAAAAAGGTTTCATTTCTAAAGCTATAGAAAATGTTACTGAATAATCTATCAATGCATTTCCAGCAGATATTGAAATATTAAAGGGTCTCAATGAAATATGTGCAGTGTCGCATGTTTACTGTAAATAGTCACATGACCAGAGCTGTTTATTTCCTGTTTGTGCCTTGACAAGAGGATTGCAGCAAGAAAGCTCCCAAAGAAAAGATTAGTAAAGTATGTTAACATAAAGATAGGACATAGTTATTTGGTACACGTCATGTTCAAGGTGTCTAGTATTGATATATGCATTTGCAATTACTCAACTTTGTTTAATGTGTTCACAGAACTCACAAACATGTCAACAGCAACAATAGTGACTGGTGGGATAACACATTGTATCTAAATGCCAATACACAATACCTAACTTTATACGTAATTTTACATACTGATACATACACAGAAACATACACTCACACTCGCACATCACACACACCACGCACGCCACACACTCCACACACCCCACACACGCGCACAACACACCCCACACGCACACCCAACGCCACACCATGCACACCCCACACGCACGCACACCGCACACGGACACCGCAACACCCCACACGCACGCACACCCAACACCCCACAACCTACATGCACACGCACGCACACACCGCAACACACCCCACACGCACATCACACACAGTCAAATCACACACTACACACCCCACACGCACGCACACCCAACACCCCACAACCTACATGCACACGCACGCACACACCGCAACACACCCCACACGCACATCACACACAGTCAAATCACACACTACACACCCCACACGCACGCACAGACACATACACACACGCACATGCACACACACACAAACACACAAACACTGCACTGTCAAATAGACCTATATTCAGTCTGTCCAATGGTTGATACAACACAGTATCCCACCGGTCACAATTGTGACCGATCATAAAACTCACTTTTTCACACACGTTTCCATGAAAAGTAAAAAAAAAATTTGATTGATTGTTTCAAAGGGATACTAATGACACATGATTTGGATATTTGTGTGTCTGTGAAAAAATTGGGATTAAATGGGTTGACCCTAAAATGTATTATAACAAATAAACTCATATTTGTCAATGTCTTTATTCATTAGCCTACCAATAGTGATAGTGAAAGTTCATGCACATTATAGTTACTGTTTAACATTTTATAAACATGAATATATAAATCCACACTCCAGCAGTACAAATATTTAAATGCATCCTGAAATGTTTGTTACAGTTTTTCTGAATTGCTAAAACACTAAACCCCTCTGAACCAAATTCTCAAGAGGCTAAAAAAATAATTTTCAAATAAATCACTCTTTCTGTAAAACATTAAACAAAGTTCAGGTGTTTAAAACACTGTTTGCAAATCTCGACTCAAAATTGTTCACACTTATTTCTAATGATGTGACCAAACCAACTGTACATAATACAAGTCAGTTCAGAGTCCCACAATTGACTCAAAATGTTGCACTGAATGGTGATACCAACAATGGATGGAAACAATATAAGAGGGAGAGAAGGAAGAGTATGTGTGTAAGAGGTGGTGAACAAGGAGGAAGTGGATGAGGAAGAGCAGGTGTGGAGAATGTTGTCAGTGCTGACTCTGCTTTAGGGTTTTTCCCTTTACCTCAGAGATGACAGTGTGTGTGATGAGGAGAAACTCCTCCGGCCGGACCAACATGAAGACATTATGCTGAAGCAGAATCAATCTCTCTCACTGACTGTGATTCTGCAGTCTTCTGAGTGTACTTTACTGTAACATGCTTTTCATTGAGAGTTTTTTACTGTAAACTTTTTGGCTGTTGTAGTCGGGTCGCTGTATTTTCACGGTATGCAAGTGGTGAATACTGTATACAGACATTTGACAGGCCTACTATTCAATATTCAGTGCAATACTATACTTGCAGTGGATACAGTATACAATTTATTCACCTTATTACTGTATTGTCATTATACTTTTTTACGTAATTGCAAAATTTGTTTACTTAGTTACAATATACTTTTTTCTGTAACTGCATGCTTTGAAGTCTGTCTTCTCCATTTTTTGATGTTGTGTCTAATGAATGATCTGTAGTGTTTATAATTTTGACTTGCCGTGTGTATGATCTGAGAGCATGGTGTGATTTTGAGCACAGGTAAAATGGTTTTGAGGCAATTGTTCGATTTTGCCAAAAGTGTCAGAGGTTCTGTGAATTTTGGTGTGAAAGTATGGTTTTGTGTTTAAGGTTTTGAGAAAGTGAGTGATGGGTTCAAGAAATGTGTTTTAGCAATTCAGAAAAACTGTAAAATAGACCATTTTGTCATTTAATGGTGTTTAATGTAAATCCTTATTTATGTAACTAGAGTATATCAATGTTTGTTATTGTAGACATATGTTTACCTCCCCTTTCAACCAGTTGTGTGGTTTCAGGCTTTTAAATTCTGTCAGACGGAGTGTATACGAGACATCCTTGTCAACTGATTGAATTACTGCAACCACGACTTCGCTGTCTCTTGAATTCCAAAAAGCCTATAAAAATTAGATTGGAGAGAAAAACAATCAAGATTCACTGCACACCAATAAATTCCTTTGTGCTGGTTTTACTTTGTGTCCATTTTCATGAACATATACAGGATAGACAGTTAACTTTATAAAGACAAGTACAAAGCTGAATTAAATGTATTTGTATATACTTATACAGACAAGAATTGATACATATTTTTATATTTTTTTTATGCAGAAATGTAATCAAGTTGTTTTGCGTTAAACGGTGAATGTTTCAAACAAACACATCAACGGTGTCGAGCGGAAGTAATAACAGTTACAGGGAACATAGACATGGATTTTAAGTTGACAACTCAACTTAAAAGTAACTACATTCTCATGTTAGTGGAATTAATCCTTAACAGAAGTACATTCACACATACAAATAATATAACATGCACATTTTTTTTTTTTTTTACCTGTATAATGTCCTCATTACGTACATGGCCTGTGGCCTCAGTGACAATGTCCGTTTGAGCTTTTGATGTCTATGATGAGAATACAGAAGACATCAACATTTGCATGTTGTTGTGAAAAACTTTAATAATGTTAAGGTATTTGTACACTTTAAAAAGTAGTCGTGGCCTTGAATTTGCCTTAAATTGACATCGTCTTACCTGGGAAGGGTCAGACACAGCTCTGACACTGTCAGTCGTCTTTACTTTCGACTTTGGCCGTCCGACAGGATTTTTAGATGTCTATAATGAGAAAACAGAAGATATCAATATTTGCAGGTTGTTGTGAAAAACTTTAATAATGTTCGGGTAATTATACACTTTAAAAAGTTGTCGTGGCCTTGAATTTGCCTTAAATTGACATCGTCTTACCTGGGAAGGGTCAGACACGGCTCTGACATTGTCAGTCGTCTTTACTTTCGACTTTGGCCGTCCGACAGGATTTTTAGATGTCTATAATGAGAAAACAGAAGATATCAATATTTGCAGGTTGTTGTGAAAAACTTTAATAATGTTCGGGTAATTATACACTTTAAAAAGTAGTCATGGCCTTGAATTTGCCTTAAATTGACATCGTCTTACCTGGGAAGGGTCAGACACAGCTCTGACATTGTCAGTCGTCTTTACTTTCGACTTTGGCCGTCCGACAGGATTTTTAGATGTCTATAATGAGAAAACAGAAGATATCAATATTTGCAGGTTGTTGTGAAAAACTTTAATAATGTTCGGGTAATTATACACTTTAAAAAGTAGTCATGGCCTTGAATTTGCCTTAAATTGACATCGTCTTACCTGGGAAGGGTCAGACACAGCTCTGACACTGTCAGTCGTCTTTACTTTCGACTTTGGCCGTCCGACAGGATTTTTAGATGTCTATAATGAGAAAACAGAAGATATCAATATTTGCAGGTTGTTGTGAAAAACTTTAATAATGTTCGGGTAATTATACACTTTAAAAAGTAGTCATGGCCTTGAATTTGCCTTAAATTGACATCGTCTTACCTGGGAAGGGTCAGACACAGCTCTGACATTGTCAGTCGTCTTTACTTTCGACTTTGGCCGTCCAACAGGATTTTTAGATGTCTATAATGAGAAAACAGAAGATATCAATATTTGCAGGTTGTTGTGAAAAACTTTAATAATGTTCGGGTAATTATACACTTTAAAAAGTTGTCGTGGCCTTGAATTTGCCTTAAATTGACATCGTCTTACCTGGGAAGGGTCAGACACAGCTCTGACATTGTCAGTCGTCTTTACTTTCGACTTTGGCCGTCCAACAGGATTTTTAGATGTCTATAATGAGAAAACAGAAGATATCAATATTTGCAGGTTGTTGTGAAAAACTTTAATAATGTTCGGGTAATTATACACTTTAAAAAGTTGTCTTGGCCTTGAATTTGCCTTAAATTGACATCGTCTTACCTGGGAAGGGTCAGACACGGCTCTGACACTGTCAGTCGTCTTTACTTTCGACTTTGGCCGTCCGACAGGATTTTTAGATGTCTATAATGAGAAAACAGAAGATATCAATATTTGCAGGTTGTTGTGAAAAACTTTAATAATGTTAGGGTAATTATACACTTTAAAAAGTAGTCGTGGCCTTGAATTTGCCTTAAATTGACATCGTCTTACCTGGGAAGGGTCAGACACGGCTCTGACACTGTCAGTCGTCTTTACTTTCGACTTTGGCCGTCCGACAGGATTTTTAGATGTCTATAATGAGAAAACAGAAGATATCAATATTTGCAGGTTGTTGTGAAAAACTTTAATAATGTTCGGGTAATTATACACTTTAAAAAGTTGTCGTGGCCTTGAATTTGCCTTAAATTGACATCGTCTTACCTGGGAAGGGTCAGACACGGCTCTGACATTGTCAGTCGTCTTTACTTTCGACTTTGGCCGTCCGACAGGATTTTTAGATGTCTATAATGAGAAAACAGAAGATATCAATATTTGCAGGTTGTTGTGAAAAACTTTAATAATGTTCGGGTAATTATACACTTTAAAAAGTTGTCGTGGCCTTGAATTTGCCTTAAATTGACATCGTCTTACCTGGGAAGGGTCAGACACGGCTCTGACATTGTCAGTCGTCTTTACTTTCGACTTTGGCCGTCCGACAGGATTTTTAGATGTCTATAATGAGAAAACAGAAGATATCAATATTTGCAGGTTGTTGTGAAAAACTTTAATAATGTTCGGGTAATTATACACTTTAAAAAGTAGTCATGGCCTTGAATTTGCCTTAAATTGACATCGTCTTACCTGGGAAGGGTCAGACACAGCTCTGACATTGTCAGTCGTCTTTACTTTCGACTTTGGCCGTCCGACAGGATTTTTAGATGTCTATAATGAGAAAACAGAAGATATCAATATTTGCAGGTTGTTGTGAAAAACTTTAATAATGTTCGGGTAATTATACACTTTAAAAAGTAGTCATGGCCTTGAATTTGCCTTAAATTGACATCGTCTTACCTGGGAAGGGTCAGACACAGCTCTGACATTGTCAGTCGTCTTTACTTTCGACTTTGGCCGTCCAACAGGATTTTTAGATGTCTATAATGAGAAAACAGAAGATATCAATATTTGCAGGTTGTTGTGAAAAACTTTAATAATGTTCGGGTAATTATACACTTTAAAAAGTTGTCGTGGCCTTGAATTTGCCTTAAATTGACATCGTCTTACCTGGGAAGGGTCAGACACAGCTCTGACATTGTCAGTCGTCTTTACTTTCGACTTTGGCCGTCCAACAGGATTTTTAGATGTCTATAATGAGAAAACAGAAGATATCAATATTTGCAGGTTGTTGTGAAAAACTTTAATAATGTTCGGGTAATTATACACTTTAAAAAGTTGTCTTGGCCTTGAATTTGCCTTAAATTGACATCGTCTTACCTGGGAAGGGTCAGACACGGCTCTGACACTGTCAGTCGTCTTTACTTTCGACTTTGGCCGTCCGACAGGATTTTTAGATGTCTATAATGAGAAAACAGAAGATATCAATATTTGCAGGTTGTTGTGAAAAACTTTAATAATGTTAGGGTAATTATACACTTTAAAAAGTAGTCGTGGCCTTGAATTTGCCTTAAATTGACATCGTCTTACCTGGGAAGGGTCAGACACGGCTCTGACATTGTCAGTCGTCTTTACTTTCGACTTTGGCCGTCCGACAGAATCTTTTGATGCCTACGTGGACCAGCAGAAATTAAGGATGTGATGCAATGTGTAACAATTCACTTTTTTGTTAATATTAGAAATACTTATAATAATACATTGTTTTTTCATGGTCATGTATGTAATCTTTATTAATGGCCATACTACTAACCTTTTCATTAGGAGAAG
Organism: Tiaroga cobitis; assembly: GCA_030578255.1. Taxonomy (NCBI): domain Eukaryota; kingdom Metazoa; phylum Chordata; class Actinopteri; order Cypriniformes; family Leuciscidae; genus Tiaroga; species Tiaroga cobitis. The sequence continues at coordinate 28,575,234 of CM060595.1, read as the reverse complement.
GTATAACCTCTGGGGTATGAAAGTACTTGGATTTTTTTTCTTTAGGGTCGCTCATGCTCTTCTTAGCCCATTTCTCCTCAAAGTCCTCCAAACTTTGTTTTTTTACATTTAAACGCTTCAGCAACATCCTGTCTGGAAGGTCATGTTGCAGGATGTGTTCTCTGTACCTTCCCTGCAATGACGCATACATTTTTTGTATAAATGTTGCTGGGCGATGGTACAGTTTTTTCTGTAGGATTTTGTCCTTGACTATAGAGAACCAGTTTTCAGCATGACAGTTTGTGTCATGTGTTTTCTGTAGGTCATCTCTGATAAACTCTCTGTCTTTGAATCGTTGCAAATCGCCAAGCATTATCCCTGACCAGAGTGGAAAAATCGGCATGTAGTCTTTAATCAGAATATCCAGGATCACTGGACAATGATATTTGTTACTGTCCATTTCTGTTTCTTCCGCAGGATCTTGAATAGACATGACAGCCTCAAGTACAGAAGTGAACTCATATGTAAATGGTGACCTGGCCAATATTGTGTTTGCCTCTGGAGGGATGTAGTCGTCCACTGCCTGCTTCTCATCCAGAGCGTCTTGTGGAATTTCTGTTCCCCGAATGTGGTCATGGAGTTTTTGAAGAAACTGACTGACACGCTGTGTGTTTGCTTTGGTATAAAAGACATGGCACATGCACTCAAAAATGTCTATTGCCGTCTTCAGACTGGTGGTGTTTATTAGTTGTGCCACACAGTGAGTAGCAAACTCCTTCAATCCCTTGTCTTTTGTTCTTCTGCCAATTGCTCCATGGACAGCCTTAATTAAATGGGCAGAACATAAGTGAAGAACAGTGAGTTTCCTGAAGTCTGCCATGGTGTCATTTCCTGTGACTAAATTGTAGCTGTCCTTTAGGTAGGTATGTATATCTTGTTTGTTGAAAGACAAAAGGACACTCTGGATGAGTGCCCAACTATAGTCGGTTTCAACGCGATGTATGTTGTAGATAGTGAGTTTCCGTAATTTTGTTACCATCTGGTGCAACCAGAAAGTAATGTTTGGGATAGTGTGATCATTTGTTACCATTTCAGAAACAGGAAGAGGAGGCTTGTCTTTTCCATGTCCTGGTAGGTTGATGCTGTAGTACAGCACTCTCTTTGCCTGACTTGGAACTCGACTCACAACACCTCCAGTAGCATCCAAATACAAGGTAACAGGATTTCCTTTTCTGAGATGTTGTACAAGGATGTCCAGTCCTGTCTCAGTGAGAAGATGCACTCCAAATGGATCCACTTGCAGATGTTGGACATACCCTGGCCAAAATCTGTATGACAGATCTGTGTCTTTGATTATTTTCTGTGTCAACATCAGCTCCAGGATCACATCATCATGCAGTCTGCAGCTTTTTTTAATTTCACTAGAAATTACTTTGAGTATGTTTTTATTTAAACTTCGAGTGATGTTTCCAGCCATCAACTCAGGAACTGGTGTTTCCCTGAGATTTTTGTAGTACAGATTGCTTACTCCTTGTACCACTTCTTTGGCAATCTTGCCTCTCTTCTGGTAACTAGCTGGCCGGGACCTTATCTCCGGTCTCAAATGTGTTACCTTACCAATTCTTGTAACCTGAATTGGAATTTGTTTGTCACAGCCCAATGGTTTGTGTGAAATATGGAAAATATAATGGGCATTGCAAGATTTGAAGGAACATGATGCCTTAACTGTCATAAATGGGCACCGATACTTACGACTGTGAGTGACCTTTAAGTGCTGGTATTTAAAAACAAGTGTGCAGCAGGGATTTGTTTTCTGAAATTTTTCATAAATGACATGTGTCCATGATTTTTGCAATTTTCTGCTACCTGGCAAAGGCCTTATCTTTCTCCATTTACGTGTGGATATGTACATTGTAAAGGACTTGGGTCCTGGCCTTGTGTTTCTATATGGCTTCTTTTGATGTTGTGGTTGGTCTGCCGATGCTGCTTCTACATCACGCTCTCCATCGCTGTCTGTTACAACAACAGGTGACAGATGGGCCGCAGATGTTGCATCACACTCTCCATCGCGCTCTCCATCGCGCTCTCCATCGCTGTCTTCATCATCTACTACAGTAACAGGTGACAGATGGGCCGCAGATGTTGCATTGCGCTCTCCATCGCGCTCTCCATCGCTGTCTTCATCATCTGCTACAGTAACAGGTGACAGATGGGCCGCAGATGTTCCATCGCGCTCTCCATCGCGCTCCCCATCGCTGTCTTCATCATCTACTACAGTAACAGGTGACAGATGGGCCGCAGATGTTCCATCGCGCTCTCCATCGCTGTCTTCATCATCTACTACAGTAACAGGTGACAGATGGGCCGCAGATGTTCCATCGCGCTCTCCATCGCGCTCCCCATCGCTGTCTTCATCATCTACTACAGTAACAGGTGACAGATGGGCCGCAGATGTTCCATCGCGCTCTCCATCGCTGTCTTCATCATCTACTACAGTAACAGGTGACAGATGGGCCGCAGATGTTCCATCGCGCTCCCCATCGCTGTCTTCATCATCTACTACAGTAACAGGTGACAGATGGGCCGCAGATGTTCCATCGCGCTCTCCATCGCTGTCTTCATCATCTACTACAGTAACAGGTGACAGATGGGCCGCAGATGTTGCATCACACTCTCCATCGCGCTCCCCATCGCTGTCTTCATCATCTACTACAGTAACAGGTGACAGATGGGCCGCAGATGTTCCATCGCGCTCTCCATCGCTGTCTTCATCATCTGCTACAGTAACAGGTGACATATGGGCCGCAGATGTTGCATTGCGCTCTCCATCGCGCTCTCCATCGCTGTCTTCATCATCTACTACAGTAACAGGTGACAGATGGGCCGCAGATGTTGCATTGCGCTCTCCATCGCGCTCTCCATCACTGTCTCCATCATCTGCTACAGCAACAGGTGACATATGGGCCGCAGATGTTGCATTGCGCTCTCCATCGCGCTCTCCATCGCTGTCTCCATCATCTGCTACAGCAACAGGTGACATATGGGCCGCAGATGTTGCATTGCACTCTCCATCGCGCTCTCCATCACTGTCTTCATCATCTGCTACAGCAACAGGTGACAGATGGGCCGCAGATGTTGCATCACGCTCTCCATCACTGTCTCCATCACTGTCTGCTACAACAACAGGTGACAGAGGGGCCGCAGATGTTGCACCACGCTCTCCATCGCTGTCTTTATCGTCACATTTTTTTGTTTTAATGAAATGTGATCTGACTCCTCTTCTATTTTCAGTCCACACAACATAAAGCCATTTACGGTATTGTGCATTATTAATTCCGAACACAGATATAGACAGTTCTGGCCATACCTCTGAACTCCATTTCGTTTTCTTCTTCGTTATGTCTACATCTTGGAACTTTTTTATCAGTTGAGCAAATCCTCCACATCGACTCCATAAATCACATTTTCTAATCTTTTGACCTCTCTTCACTCTACCCATGTCGACATGAAACGCATTCTAACGCAATGTGTTTGTAATAACGTTAAAGCTCCAATCACCTACTGTTCACGATTGATTTCAAAACTTAAATGACAGTCTCAAATTTCAGCACGTGCAGAATGAGTGACAGTGTCATGTCATGATAGCCTCCGATGTAAGATAACTATTTTTTTTAACGATTTCAATATGCATAAAACAATTATTTTTTTTAATGTGTATATGCTACATAGTAGTATTTGAAACGTATTTATTTAAAAATATAAATATTTAAAAGAAATGCTGTAAGATATGTTTGGCGGAATTCCAAATAAGGTCAGTTTGTGTCACCAACACAATGATTAAAGTGTGTTTGCGTGCGTGCGTGCGCTGTGTGTGTGTGTGTGTGTGTGTGTGTGTGACACAGTTATTCCCTAAGTTAAGGAGTCCATTTAAACAAGTATAGTAATATAATTATAATTTTTCTTTTTGCATGACAGGTATGCTTATAGGTAGGTTTCATTTAATAGGACAGAATAAACAGTTAGGAATACCTATGGAATATCCCTTGAAAAACATGAAAACCCAACATTTTATTCATTGGAACTCAGTGGTATTGTAAATATCCAATGAGAAATCTGTTAAAATTGATGATTATAAGTGTAGTTAAGTCAACCAGAAATATATTGACTTGCAAGGGATTGGTTTGAAAAGTAATAGAAAACTCTCATGAGACTCTATATTACCCAAATTATTCAGAGTATGATAAAATAAGAATCACTTTTCATTACGCAATAAATATTTTGCATAATGTACATTTCAAAACAAATGACAGTATTGTTTTCAAACATGTTTACTATTTCTAATTTTCAACATAAACAGTTTGTAGTAAGTGACAGTTTTAGATATTTATTTTGAATAATGAAATTCATTAACTAATTTATTGTGCTCCAATGCATATGGAAAAATGACTAAGTCAAAGCATATTTAAAGGTGCTCTAGTCTAAGCCATGCCGGGTGACGTGACTTCTTATTGACGTTTAAAGTATTTTCAAACAAAACGGAGGCTATATAGACCCTCCCTCCTCCTCATCTGCACTGACCCCCCAAATCCCACCCCCAGGGCCTTCTTGTCAGTTATTGGCTGGAACAGTTTGTTATGTTTCGTGGACGGGTCGCCGCAGTTTGTCTTTGTTGACATTTGTGGAGCCTGGGTTGTCTGCATAGAAAAATGTTTGGGCCTAAAAAACGTGTGACATCGCTAAGAGCACCTTTAAGTGCTTCCATTTCTATTCCATTCTAAAACAGTTCTTTATTAGGGTAATCCGTACTCACAATCCAGTACAGGCAAGGGTCAAAATCCAAACAAGTAAATCCAAGAACAAGAACCAAACCAGAAACAAGCAAAACAGACTTCCAAAAGGGATGTGACATATAGCAAGGATTCCATGACAAACACTGAAACAGACAGGGTATAGATGCTGGTCATAATTAGAATATCATCAAAAAAAAATTTTTGTCAGTAATTCATTTAAAAAAAAGAAAGTTGTATATTATATAGTCTCATTACATGCAAAGTGAGATATCTCAAGCCTTTATTTGTTATAATTTTGATGATTATGGCTTACAGATTGTGAAAAGCAAAAAAACAAAATCTCAGATAATTAGAATATTACATGAAATTGCACAGTAATCCCATGGTCATTGAACCAGGATTTGGTTATTTTGGCAGAGTAGGCAGGTGCAAATCCTGCTGGAAAATAAAGGAAGCATGTGCTCTGAAAATGTCTTGGTAGACGGCTGCGTTTACTCTGGATTTAATAAAGCACAGTGGACCATAGTCCTCTTTTCTGAAGAGAGACAATTTTGCATCTCATCTGGAAACCAAGGTCACAGAGTCTGGAGAAAGAATGGAAAGGCACACAATCCAAGATTCTTGAAGTCCAGTGTGAAGTTTCCATAGTCTGTGTTGGTTTGGGGAGCCTTGTCATGGGTGGGTGTTGGTCCACTGTGCTGTCCACTCAACACAGCCGTCTTCCACGACATTGTCATAGCACTTCATGCTTCCTTCAGCAGACAAGCTGTATGGAGATGCTTCCTTCATTTTCCAGCAGGATTTGCACCTGCCTATTCTGCCAAAATAACCAAAACCTGGTTAAATGACAATGGGATTACTGTGTAATTACTTTGTGATTTCATGTAATATTCTAATTTTCTGAGATTTTGATTTTGTGGTTTTCAGCTGTAAGCCATAATCATCAAAATTATAATAAATAAAGGCTTGAAATATCACACTTTGCATGTAATGAGTCTATATAATATACAAGTTTCTTTTTGAATGTAATAACTGAAATAAATCAAGTTTTTTGATGATTTTCTGATTATATGATCAGCACCTGTATATAGCCTATATATACACACACACACATATGTATATACATCTTGCCCAGACTTCAAAACAATGCAAAACCACAAGTTTATAAACATTTTATTTAACATTTAGTTGTTGTAAAAGAAACAAGAGAGTTTGTCAATGTCAATTGTTCCCCTTTACTGAATGATTTTTACATCTCTCCCTTCCTGATGGATACAGTTTTTAATTTGTTTTATTTTGACATGGATTATTCACATAAAAGGAGGGGTTGTGAAAATTGTCCCCAGTCCTCCTCTACCGAGTGACACTGGTTTTATGTCTCTGTCTAACTCATGGACAAAGCTATTACAAAAAGAATGTTTATTTTGGACATGCAATACCGATTTCAGCCAGTAGGGGTGAAAGTAGAGCAGTATGGGTAAAAAAAAAGGTTGTGAAAGTTGTCCCCTGTCCTCCTCTACTTAATGACACTGGTTTGATGTCTCTGTCTCACTGCTGGACAAAGCTATTACAACAATAATGTTATTTTTGGACATGAAACACCGATTTCCGCCAGTAGGGGTGAAAGTAGAGCAGTATGGGTAAAAATAGAGGTTGTGAAAGTTGTCCTCTGTCCTCCTCTACTGAATGACACTGGTTTGATGTCTCTGTCTCACTGCTGGTCAAAGCTATTACAAAAAAAAAGAGTTAATTTTGGACATGCAATACCCAATTCTGCCAGTAGGGATAACAATAGAGCAGTATGGGTAAAAAAAGAGGTTGTGAAAGTTGTCCCCTGTCCTCCTCTACTGAATGACACTGGTTTGATGTCTCTGTCTCACTGCTGGACAAAGCTATTACAAAAAAAGAGAGTTAATTTTCGACATGCAATACCAATTTCCAGCAGTAGGGATAACAATAGAGCAGTAGGGGTAACAATAGAGGTTGTGAAAGTTGTCCTCTGTCCTCCTCTACTTAATGACACTGGTTTGATGTCTCTGTCTCACTGCTGGACAAAGCTATTACAACAATAATGTTATTTTTGGACATGAAACACCGATTTCCGCCAGTAGGGGTGAAAGTAGAGCAGTATGGGTAAAAATAGAGGTTGTGAAAGTTGTCCTCTGTCCTCCTCTACTGAATGACACTGGTTTGATGTCTCTGTCTCACTACTGGACAAAGCTATTACAAAAAAAAAGAGTTAATTTTGGACATGCAATACCCAATTCTGCCAGTAGGGATAACAATAGAGCAGTATGGGTAAAAAAAGAGGTTGTGAAAGTTGTCCCCTGTCCTCCTCTACTGAATGACACTGGTTTGATGTCTCTGTCTCACTGCTGGACAAAGCTATTACAAAAAAAGAGAGTTAATTTTCGACATGCAATACCAATTTCCAGCAGTAGGGATAACAATAGAGCAGTAGGGGTAACAATAGAGGTTGTGAAAGTTGTCCTCTGTCCTCCTCTACTTAATGACACTGCTTTGATGTCTCTGTCTCACTGCTGGACAAAGCTATTACAAAAAAAAGAGTTAATTTTGGACATGCAATACCCAATTCTGCCAGTAGGGATAACAATAGAGCAGTATGGGTAAAAAAAGCGGTTGTGAAAGTTGTCCCCTGTCCTCCTCTACTGAATGATACTGGTTTGATGTCTCTGTCTCACTGCTGGACAAAGCTATTACAAAAAGAATGTTATTTTTGGACATGCAATACCGATTTCCGCCAGAATGGGTGAAAATAGAGCAGTATGGGTAAAAAAAAAGGTTGTGAAAGTTGTCCCCTGTCCTCCTCTACTGAATGACACTGGTTTGATGTCTCTGTCTCACTGCTGGACAAAGCTATTACAAAAAGAATGTTATTTTTGGACATGCAATACCGATTTCCGCCAGAATGGGTGAAAGTAGAGCAGTATGGGTAAAAATAGAGGTTTTGAAAGTTGTCCCCTGTCCTCCTCTACTTAATGACACTGGTTTGATGTCTCGGTCTCACTGCTGGACAAAGCTATTACAAAAAGAATGTTATTTTTGGACATGCAAAACCGATTTCCGCCAGTAGGGGTGAAAATAGAGCAGTATGGGTAAAAAAAAAGGTTGTGAAAGTTGTCCCCTGTCCTCCTCTACTGAATGACACTGGTTTTATGTCTCTGTCTGACTCATGGACAAAGCTATTACAAAAAGAATGTTATTTTTGGACATGCAATACCAATTTCCAGCAGTAGGGATAACAATAGAGCAGTAGGGGTAACAATAGAGGTTGTGAAAGTTGTCCTCTGTCCTCCTCTACTTAATGACACTGGTTTAATGTCTCTGTCTCACTGCTGGACAAAGCTATTACAAAAAGAATGTTAATTTTGGACATGCAATACAGATTTCCGCCAGTAGGGATAACAATAGAGCAGTAGGGGTAAAAATAGAGGTTGTGAAAGGTGTCCCCTGTCCTCCTCTACTTAAAGACACTGGTTTGCTGTCTCTGTCTCACTGTTGGAGAAAGCTATTACAAAAAGAATGTTAATTTTGAACATGCAAAACCGATTTCCGCCAGTAGGGGTGAAAATAGAGCAGTATGGGTAAAAACAAATGTTGTGAAAGTTGTCCCCTGTCCTCCTCTACTGAATGACACTGGTTTGATGTCTCTGTCTCACTGCTGGACAAAGCTATTACAAAAAGAATGTTATTTTTGGACATGCAAAACCGATTTCCACCAGTAGGGGTGAAAATAGAGCAGTATGGGTAAAAAAAAAGGTTGTGAAAGTTGTCCCCTGTCCTCCTCTACTGAATGACACTGGTTTGATGTCTCTGTCTCACTGCTGGACAAAGCTATTACAAAAAGAATGTTATTTTTGGACATGCAATACCGATTTCCGCCAGAATGGGTGAAAGTAGAGCAGTATGGGTAACAATAGAGGTTGTGAAAGTTGTCCCCTGTCCTCCTCTACTGAATGACACTGGTTTGATGTCTCTGTCTGACTCATGGACAAAACTATTACAAAAAGAATGTTAATTTTGGACATGCAATACAGATTTCCGCCAGTAGGGATAACAATAGAGCAGTATGGGTAAAAACAAATGTTGTGAAAGTTGTCCCCTGTCCTCCTCTACTGAATGACACTGGTTTGATGTCTCTGTCTCACTGCTGGACAAAGCTATTACAAAAAGAATGTTAATTTTGAACATGCAAAACCGATTTCCGCCAGTAGGGGTGAAAGTAGAGCAGTATGGGTAAAAACAAAGGTTGTGAAAGTTGTCCCCTGTCCTCCTCTACTGAATGACACTGGTTTGCTGTCTCTGTCTAACTCATGGACAAAGCTTTTACAAAAAGAATGTTATTTTTGGACATGCAATACCGATTTCCGCCAGAATGGGTGAAAGTAGAGCAGTATGGGTAAAAATAGAGGTTTTGAAAGTTGTCCCCTGTCCTCCTCTACTTAATGACACTGGTTTGATGTCTCGGTCTCACTGCTGGACAAAGCTATTACAAAAAGAATGTTATTTTTGGACATGCAATACCGATTTCCGCCAGAATGGGTGAAAGTAGAGCAGTATGGGTAAAAATAGAGGTTTTGAAAGTTGTCCCCTGTCCTCCTCTACTTAATGACACTGGTTTGATGTCTCGGTCTCACTGCTGGACAAAGCTATTACAAAAAGAATGTTATTTTTGGACATGCAAAACCGATTTCCGCCAGTAGGGGTGAAAATAGAGCAGTATGGGTAAAAAAAAAGGTTGTGAAAGTTGTCCCCTGTCCTCCTCTACTGAATGACACTGGTTTTATGTCTCTGTCTGACTCATGGACAAAGCTATTACAAAAAGAATGTTATTTTTGGACATGCAATACCAATTTCCAGCAGTAGGGATAACAATAGAGCAGTAGGGGTAACAATAGAGGTTGTGAAAGTTGTCCTCTGTCCCCCTCTACTTAATGACACTGGTTTAATGTCTCTGTCTCACTGCTGGACAAAGCTATTACAAAAAGAATGTTAATTTTGGACATGCAATACAGATTTCCGCCAGTAGGGGTGAAAATAGAGCAGTAGGGGTAAAAATAGAGGTTGTGAAAGGTGTCCCCTGTCCTCCTCTACTTAAAGACACTGGTTTGCTGTCTCTGTCTCACTGTTGGAGAAAGCTATTACAAAAAGAATGTTAATTTTGAACATGCAAAACCGATTTCCGCCAGTAGGGGTGAAAATAGAGCAGTATGGGTAAAAACAAATGTTGTGAAAGTTGTCCCCTGTCCTCCTCTACTGAATGACACTGGTTTGATGTCTCTGTCTCACTGCTGGACAAAGCTATTACAAAAAGAATGTTATTTTTGGACATGCAATACCGATTTCCGCCAGTAGGGGTGAAAGTAGAGCAGTAGGGGTAAAAATAGAGGTTGTGAAAGTTGTCCCCTGTCCTCTTCTACTTAATGACACTGGTTTGATGTCTCTGTCTAACTCATGGACAAAGCTATTACAAAAAGAATGTTATTTTTCGACATGCAATACCGATTTCTCCCCAGTAGGGGTAAAAATATAGGTTGTGAAAGTTGTCCCCTGTCCTCCTCTACTGAATGTCACTGGTTTGATGTCTCTGTCTCACTGCTGGACAAAGCTATTACAAAAAGAATGTTATTTTTGGACATGCAAAACCGATTTCCACCAGTAGGGGTGAAAATAGAGCAGTATGGGTAAAAAAAAAAGGTTGTGAAAGTTGTCCCCTGTCCTCCTCTACTGAATGACACTGGTTTGATGTCTCTGTCTCACTGCTGGACAAAGCTATTACAAAAAGAATGTTATTTTTGGACATGCAATACCGATTTCCGCCAGAATGGGTGAAAGTAGAGCAGTATGGGTAACAATAGAGGTTGTGAAAGTTGTCCCCTGTCCTCCTCTACTGAATGACACTGGTTTGATGTCTCTGTCTGACTCATGGACAAAACTATTACAAAAAGAATGTTAATTTTGGACATGCAATACAGATTTCCGCCAGTAGGGATAACAATAGAGCAGTATGGGTAAAAACAAATGTTGTGAAAGTTGTCCCCTGTCCTCCTCTACTGAATGACACTGGTTTGATGTCTCTGTCTCACTGCTGGACAAAGCTATTACAAAAAGAATGTTAATTTTGAACATGCAAAACCGATTTCCGCCAGTAGGGGTGAAAGTAGAGCAGTATGGGTAAAAACAAAGGTTGTGAAAGTTGTCCCCTGTCCTCCTCTACTGAATGACACTGGTTTGCTGTCTCTGTCTAACTCATGGACAAAGCTTTTACAAAAAGAATGTTATTTTTGGACATGCAATACCGATTTCCGCCAGAATGGGTGAAAGTAGAGCAGTATGGGTAAAAATAGAGGTTTTGAAAGTTGTCCCCTGTCCTCCTCTACTTAATGACACTGGTTTGATGTCTCGGTCTCACTGCTGGACAAAGCTATTACAAAAAGAATGTTATTTTTGGACATGCAATACCGATTTCCGCCAGAATGGGTGAAAGTAGAGCAGTATGGGTAAAAATAGAGGTTTTGAAAGTTGTCCCCTGTCCTCCTCTACTTAATGACACTGGTTTGATGTCTCGGTCTCACTGCTGGACAAAGCTATTACAAAAAGAATGTTATTTTTGGACATGCAAAACCGATTTCCGCCAGTAGGGGTGAAAATAGAGCAGTATGGGTAAAAAAAAGGTTGTGAAAGTTGTCCCCTGTCCTCCTCTACTGAATGACACTGGTTTTATGTCTCTGTCTGACTCATGGACAAAGCTATTACAAAAAGAATGTTATTTTTGGACATGCAATACCAATTTCCAGCAGTAGGGATAACAATAGAGCAGTAGGGGTAACAATAGAGGTTGTGAAAGTTGTCCTCTGTCCTCCTCTACTTAATGACACTGGTTTAATGTCTCTGTCTCACTGCTGGACAAAGCTATTACAAAAAGAATGTTAATTTTGGACATGCAATACAGATTTCCGCCAGTAGGGATAACAATAGAGCAGTAGGGGTAAAAATAGAGGTTGTGAAAGGTGTCCCCTGTCCTCCTCTACTTAAAGACACTGGTTTGCTGTCTCTGTCTCACTGTTGGAGAAAGCTATTACAAAAAGAATGTTAATTTTGAACATGCAAAACCGATTTCCGCCAGTAGGGGTGAAAATAGAGCAGTATGGGTAAAAACAAATGTTGTGAAAGTTGTCCCCTGTCCTCCTCTACTGAATGACACTGGTTTGATGTCTCTGTCTCACTGCTGGACAAAGCTATTACAAAAAGAATGTTATTTTTGGACATGCAAAACCGATTTCCACCAGTAGGGGTGAAAATAGAGCAGTATGGGTAAAAAAAAAGGTTGTGAAAGTTGTCCCCTGTCCTCCTCTACTGAATGACACTGGTTTGATGTCTCTGTCTCACTGCTGGACAAAGCTATTACAAAAAGAATGTTATTTTTGGACATGCAATACCGATTTCCGCCAGTAGGGGTGAAAGTAGAGCAGTAGAGGTAAAAATAGAGGTTGTGAAAGTTGTCCCCTGTCCTCCTCTACTGAATGACACTGGTTTGATGTCTCTGTCTCACTGTTGGACAAAGCTATTACAAAAAGAATGTTAATTTTGGACATGCAATACCGATTTCAGCCAGTAGGGGTGAAAGTAGAGCAGTATGGGTAAAAATAGAGGTTGTGAAAGTTGTCCCCTGTCCTCTTCTACTTAATGACACTGGTTTGATGTCTCTGTCTCACTGCTGGACAAAGCTATTACAAAAAGAATGTTAATTTTGGACATGTGATACCCATTTCAGACAGTAGGGGTAAAGGAGAGGTTGTTAAAAATGCCCACTGAGGCCCCCTACCGAACTGCACTGGTCTCATGTCAATAGGCCCTTTAAAATCAAAAAGCCATTACAAAAACACTCTGCTTTTTCTTTAAAAACGAAGAAAAAGTGCACTTTCCCCACGGTCCCTTACTCGCATCTCCGTCAAGAGCGAGCTTTCCCGGCGAAACTCACATTGCGGCGGCTTTTGAGGGGCAGTGCTTATTATATATAGCGAAAATACAGAAAATTAAGCTTGTGAAACATTGTTAGCCTTGCCTTTTTAGCGGCAATAGGGTTTAAATCATTTTTGGCCAAGTCGTTTAGGAGGTATTGCCATTTTTCAGCGAATATGTCTGGGGAATATCGAAAACAAAACTAACTTTACCCCGCTAACAAATCGGACCTCATAAGTGTTGCCACCATTAATATGGAAGGGCTATATCCGCTAGGCTATAGCAGAAAGCTTTGAGACGTTACTTTTGTTTCGTCGTTAAAAACCTCGTTACCCCTTATTTACTGCTCGCATCAGTTAAATTCATTGATAGTAATGTTGACAAAATAAAGAAGTATATCCGGAACAAAAGGAGAAAACAGAAATCAAAAAGTTTCGACGAAATGTTTTAGGGGGAAGAACTGGCTACAGTCGTCAGCGCAGAGCAGTTGCAGTTGACAGCTGCTTCGAGGCCGTCAATGACACAGGAACATGGCTCAGAGCTGGGGTAACTTTTTCTTCTCTCTACTCGATTACAAGACGGAGAAATTTGTCATCGCTAAAAACAAAAAGATCGGAGTTCTGTTCAGACTCTTTCAGCTGGCGGTGATTGGATATCTGATCGGGTAGGTGTCTTGTGCTTCTCTAAATCTAGACGTTGCGTTGAGCAAGCGGGTGTAATCTTCAAAAGTAAATGTTCTAAAAGGTCGTTACGTGTTTGTTTATGCTCACATTGGTCACTGTATATCAATTTAATCAAACCGAATATAAGCCGAAAGTTAACGCACCACGTCTGCACGTCACCACGATGTTATTTATAAGTAGCCTATAAGACTGAAACCATTGCACTGTTCCTGCACGTTTTGGATGAAGAGAAAAATACTTCTGTTTTGATTTAGATTCGTAATCACCATTTAGTCCATGCATTTATTAGAACCAGACAGTTTCTTCACTTCTGCTTCCCAATTCTTTGACGTGCTTTTTGGGCTTCATACACCATGGAACTGTTGCAAAAGGTCCTGAATGTAAGATGACCTGGATCACATGTGCTGTGGCCAAGTTCTACACACAAAAGCACCAGCCCGCTTAACGCCATTTAAAGCTGCTTTATTCTTGTCCTTTACAAAAACAAAAAACAACAAAAAAAATATTATAAAACTTAAATGAATGCGGTTATTATGTCCTTCATGGTGTCTTGGCCATACATGTGACATAGCATTACTCTGTATCACACCAACCCTAAATAACCATTAAAAATACTTTTTATATTTCTTACAATGTAAATTGTAGTTATACTTACTGTTTATTTTCTTTTATTGGTGTGTCCTCTTAAAGGTGGGTTTTTATTTGGAAGAAAGGATATCAGGAGACTGAGGAAGCCATCCAGAGTTCTGTGACCACCAAACTCAAGGGTGTAGATTTCACCAACAGCTCTCAGTTTGGTCTGCAGCTATGGGGTGCAGAGGACTATGTCATCCCTCCACAAGTAAATACACTTCTTACCTGTATATTTGCTTCGAAAGAAATCTATAGTTCCTATTTTTAAACCATATGTTCTCTGTTAATAGACTTTCTCAAAAACTATCTCCATTTTATCTGTTAGATTATGGAGATAACTATAGATAAGGACATGACATACACATTGTTTGCTATGAATTTAAACAATAAACATTCATTGTGTTTATAATGTTACATAATGGAAAATCTATTTTCATCTACATGTCCTCTAAATGAGTAGCTGGTTTTTTTTTGGGTCATAGTTGTGTTTAAATTCACGCAGAACAGTTGAATCTTACAGCTGAGAGACTGATAGAGGGGTATTTATTTAAAGTCTTTAATATTTTTCACCATTTATATTTTAGTTTAGAATTAATCAAACCAAAGCCTTCTATTCCAATTCAGTCCCCTAATGCTTTTCCAAAACTGTGTTTGCAGAAAAATGTTATGCCTTCATAATGTTCATTAATGGCATTGAAGCTTTGACGACATAGGATGAGCTGGATCAAATATGCCACAGGCAGCTTTTGGGGAGTCTAGTTTTTATTTAAAGCTTTTGCCTTGGAAGCTCATTCCCCTGGGCTTTTATTAGATGCAAGAATTTTTTTCACCTTTTATCAGATAAAGAATTAATTTACTAAAGCCTTAAATTGTGAAGCTTGTTGGTTCAGTGTTGCAAAGCTGAAGCGAGAGTATCACATTCCATTAATGTGCTGTTGAAAATGTTTTGTAAGAATATATCATCAATTATTTTTAACAGGGGGACAGGGTCTTCTTTATTGTGACAAATTACCTAGTGACACCAAACCAAAGACTGGGTTTCTGCCCTGAGGTAAGATACATGTTGTTGTTTTATTTTAGTTTTATTCGTTTTAATTAGAGAGCTGTATTCAAATAGAAGTTTGAGGAGTTTTTGATCTCTGTACATTTTAAAACCACTGAGTTTGTTGTATGTGTTCACTTCATTCTACTTATTTCAGAGTCCGAAAGTGCCAGATGGTTTTTGTACTAATAACACTGAATGTGTGGAAGGGGAAACTGTTATAGCAGGCCATGGTAAGCACAAAACCTGAATGAAATACCAAGCCCTTTGTTCCCTTATGACTGTACGTCTGATTTTACATAAAAGGGAAAACTTTGTGAAAGTGCAAGATTCTTGTTCAGGAAAAAAGGATGTTACATTGTTTTATACTACGACCCACTAGTATGTTTAAAATTCCGAGCCTTAAAGGGACTACATTTTACTGTTGTTTATTCAGGAGTGAAGACAGGCCGCTGTCTAAACGACACAGGAACCTGTGAGATTCAAGGATGGTGCCCTGTTGAGCATGGCCGCACACCAACGTAAGAGAACAGTGTTTTGTACCAGTTGCAGTATTTGCAATATGATTCCCTATTCATGCCTGTATGAAACTATTTAAAAAAATAAAATAAAAACATATTCGTGTTGTACCTGTAATGTGCCAAATGTTGCAACAGGGAGCCCATGCTGACAAAGGCAGAAAACTTTACAGTCTTTGTAAAGAACTTCATCAAGTTTCCAAAATTTGCTTTCTCCAAGTAAGTGAAGCCTAGATCCATCATGTTAGTGTTTATTTTTTTTATTAAAGCCAATAGAATACATTTTCTCACTTTTCAGAAACTAAATTAGTATGCTCAGACAGAAATGCCACTAATTGCAAATGCATTTAGTAATCTAACAAGTGATTGGAACTTGTAATGCATTCGTAGTTTTATGCTCATGTGTGCATGCCACATATGCTGTTGACAGAACTGAACTAACCTCCAATAGTCTTTTTTAAAGCTTTTCAACTAGGTTTTCTACAGATTAATGTTTTGCATGTTATTTACTTTGCAAAGCAGCATCAGAGTTTAAGGTTGAGCAACAATAACATGCTTAAAAAAAGCACAGGATGTTCTGTTGTGATTTCAAACTCATGCTAAATAAGAAAGTTCATGGTTCACTCATGAGTGTTAGATCATTTCTGTAGCTCAAAAGCAAAGTGTCATCTGGCAAACAGTTATTTAAAGAGCCCATACAATCCTGAACACATGAACTAATCCAAACTGAGCTCTGCCATATTGCAATCCCGCCTTGTTTTTTCTTTTTACCAGAAATAGAGTAATTCCTCACTGAGTCGTTACAAAGCCACATACTAAAAACAGAGAAAACCAGCAAAACCAAATACTTTATAAAAAAGTTTGTAGCTGTGTGAAAGAGTAGACCTGCTTGCACACAGTAAAGTGTTATGTTTGGATACTGATGGCACAGCACAAGCTGCTCTGAATATCTGACGCTTACTCATCTCTATTTATACCAACACAGCGTGTGGTGCATACACTGAGACTTACTGTCTTGATATCCTGTGCTCAGCCCATTTCAGTGACAGGCTGACAGTTGTTCATCTGTCCTTACATATGTTCTCATGATGCTGCATGATCTTCACAATGTCATCATATACGTATAATGTTTCACCCCTTTTTCCTTTTCTCTCTTTTCAAGAGCGAACGTCCTGCCTACCACCAACAGCACATACCTCAAGACATGCAGATATGACAAGGACCATCATCCCTATTGTCCCATCTTTCTTGTGGGAGATGTCATTAACTGGACTGGATACAATTTCCAGAACATGGCAACAAAGGCAAGTGCTTCAAACGACATGACAAGTTAAAACAAGCAAGTCTTAAACATTGTAAACACATGGTTGATGTTCAAGCAGCAGCTCAGTGTATTAGCAAATAGAGATCATATACTAACTTGTCCACATTGAGACTAGCTTCTTTTTTAGTGTATAATTTGGGGATTTTTGTAAAAGCCAATAATATCAAGAGGTTGATCCAGGCACCCCAAAAAGTATTTAGACACTTAAGCCACACTTAAATATGTTTGAACATCTTCTCCCGGTTTCACAGACAAGGCTTCAGCCTAGTCTCAGACTAAAATGCATGTTTGAGCTGTTTTAACTGAAAGCAACTTGCACTGATAAATCCTAAAATATATCAGTGCCATTGTTTTGTCTCAAGATGCTCACCTGTAGTGTTTTTTTTTTCTAAGGCACGTTTATAAAAGCTACTTAAATGTCCTAATTGAACTAAGGCCTAATCCTAGCTTTATGTGTCTGCTATATAGTTCAAATATAACAAAATATCACAAGCAAACAGTGACCTGTGATAGTGTTAGAAGCTTAATTTAGAATGGGTTGAAATTATAAACAGTTTGCACTGCATGCAATCATTTTTCCAGCAAAAGTGTCATCTGGCACTTAATGGATTAAGCATATTTAATTTTTATATGCTAAATAAATAAAAAGTAAAAATAAAACTCTCCAAACTGCAAAAGAATATCATCATGCACCATATTTGGCACAAAGTGTAATTTTAATAAGATGATAATGTTTTTATTGTTATCTTTTCTTTTCTTTCATATACACACACACAGGGTGGTTCAATTGCAGTAGGAATCGAGTGGAATTGTGATTTGGATAAAGATGAATCTCAGTGTAACCCTGAATATAGCTTCACACGCTTGGATTCCTCTGACAAGTCACAGCACTCAGTCACCTCTGGTTACAACTTTAGGTATAGCTCTGATTGATTGATTTTGGATTTATTGATTTTGCTAACCACACAGCCTTTCACCAAAACTCCACCCACTAAAACATGTCAGCAAACTTGACCTTACAAAATGATTCATTGACAGAGAGCATTTCTGAGTAACTAGTTTTCTGTAATCACAATGTTCTCCACCTTAACTTTTCTTTCAAAGCATTTTGATGGTGAGCACTGTATCATTACACTGGCTGACATGTTTCTGTCTTTTTTAAGATTTGCTCGATACTACAGTGATGCAGCAGGTCAAACCTATCGGAATCTATTTAAAGTGTATGGCATTCGCTTTGATATATTGGTGAATGGAAAGGTAAGAGAAAATCAAAATGATTACAGATTCCTGTTGTTGAGGTCATGGTGAAATAGTCAAAATATGGTATTTACTTTGCCAGCTTATTTGTTTTCTAGGCTGGGAAATTCAGTATCATTCCTACAGTGATCAAGATTGGCTCTGGACTTGCTTTAATGGGTGCTGTGAGTATATAAGCTAGTTCCCGACAGTGTCATATATACAGTAATAGATGTTTCTCAGACTCTAGTGTGATCGGTGCTCATCTCATTCCACAGGGGGTTTTTGTCTGTGACATGATTCTGCTCTACATGATGAGCAAAAGCTCCTTCTACAGAGAGACAAAATTCGAGGCAATCACAAAGTAAGATTATACTTGTGATTTCATATGATGTACTAATGTGTCGTGTGCTTTTTAAACAGTTGAACTGCAGTGTATTTGTTATTATTTACATATGGTTTCCATTCATACTATTTGCACTTTTAGAAAACAATCTGGAAAGCACAGAGAGAGAAAGCATGTAAGACACCACGGTCATCGTCGACAAGATGGGCGACACAAGAGGGAGGAGAAACAGGAAACAGAGATGCAGCCATTGACATCAGTGTCATCTCAGCCCAATAACAACCCAGAGAATCAGATCCAGCCCACAAGCTCAGCGCTCAAAACCCACAGTCCTGAGAGAAAGCCACAGGCTACAGTGTCATTCAGGACAGAAAAACAGACCATTTCTCCTGTTTCAACTTTGAGAACACCACGGAACCAGTAGAGGATTTGTCTGACGCTGAATCCCATTGGATTTACTGTGGATGTATGAAGGGAGTTGTTATAACGGGTCTGTGCTCAGTCATACCAAAGATGAATAGTGCCAGTGTAGTTTATGCTCTCCTACACTCTTAAAATCAGTCTAAACAGTACCAAATTTGGGTTCTTTAGACAGAACAGAGCTGGTCACAATTACACGTTCTGTTAAACTAAAAAGAGAAAAAGACAAGATTGGTAGGAAAACAGTTACAAATTAAGTTAAAATTTATATACATTTTAAGAAAGAAACCCTTTACCTGTTGAGAGTGTGCTGACAGTCTATGTAATAGGGATTATGTCGAACAACGCGTGACCAAACCGGAACACTGGTCTTATCACATCCGCTTGTCAGAGAACGTGTTAACAGCCGTATGAACTGACGCCGATATCTATGGACTTTTAAGGTAATCAGCTAACCTACCTAGTTCACCTTGTTATATGCATTTATTCTATTTAAATATCTAAACATTAGTGTGAAGAATAATAAAAAAAAACTTTTAGATATCAATCTGCATATGCGAGGGATATTGGTTATGCTCATCTTTGCTTGCTCCTTTTAAGTTATATTGAGTAAAACAGCTCATTTTTCACGTAGCACATACAAAAGACCTGAACCGGAAGCGATGTGATCTGTTTTACAGAATATGGAAGTTGAGTTCCACATAACCCCTATTGAATGGCTGAGCTCCAGAAAACCAGTAATGAGGAGGCTTTGACAGTTACAGATTTGAAAAACAAAAAGGTGGGAATAAAGAACCCTAAACCAACACAAAGAACCATTTCAGCAAGGTGTTCTTCATGACGATACGGTTCTAAATAGAACTTTAACTACGTGTAAACAACCATCTTTTTTAGAGTGTAGTGTTTTAAATGCCAATGGATGTTTTTGTTACAAAATGATTTATTGTAAATCAGACCTGACACCAAAAACTGTCAAACCAAGGTTGAATAAATAGTAAAATATTTGAACAATGCTTAGGTCACTGGGTTGTTTTCATTTTGAATAAATGTGAAAACAGTACAATCTCAAAAATGTATTTAAAAAAAAAGATCTGAACTACTGTTCTTTTTGTAACTAAATGAATAGTTGAATACAGCAAGGATTCATTTAACTGATCAAAAGTGACAGTAAATACATGTATAATGTTACAGAAGATTCTATTTTAAATAAATACTTTTTTTGACGGAACCCTGAAAAAATGCATCACGGTTTTCACGAAAATATTAAGCACAACTGTTTTCAACATTGATAAGAAGACATTTTTCTTGAGCAGTAAATCTTATTGATTTCTGAAGCATCATGTGACACTGAAAATTCTGCTTTTCCATCACAGAAATACATTTTAAAATATTTTAAAATAGAAGTTATTTTAAATTGTAAAATTTCACAATATAACTTTTTTGTACTGTATTTTAGATCAAATAAATATATGCTTGGTGAGCATGAGAGACTTCTTTTTAAAAAAACACAAAAGAATCTTATCAATCCCAAACTTTTGCATGGTAGTGTGAATATCTGGATGCTTGCAATAATGAATACATTGTCTACACATGGATTATTAAGAAAACTTGTAACTTAAACTACTGTGACAAGTGCAAAAAGTATTTTAAAAGTGGAGTTTAGGCACTGAGGACAGGACACCCAGAAATATGATTGCACCTATTTAGTCTCAATAAACAGTTTTTTTTTCTATCAAAAATGACTATATTTAATTCAAACTACACTACAGTAATTTAAGTGTTATCATTTGAAAAAAAAAAATACCCATGAGTAATCCAGAACAAAAAACTAGTCATGATTGGCACACTATCCACACACAGGCTACACAATCTTAAATGTTTCAATGATAAAGAACAAATAATAAATCATGTTAAATGCTGGTTCATTTGTATAATGCACTTCAAGTAACCACACAGTTTAATCCATTAGGTTAATGATTTAATTTTCTCAAAGCATTTGAAATAAAATTAAGTGATTTATACAGTTTAAAGTTGTTATTGTGTTTTTACATAGTTCTGATTGATGTCTGGAGTTCACAGAGTTTTGCACATCATATAGAAAGCAAGCTGGAAACAAATTAGTCTCCCTGTTGGACAACACTAGATCCAAACCCAACACTGCCCTGGAACAAGTGTTAGGAAAATATTAAATTACAAGAGGAAAGAAAGACAACACACAATTTTTAAATATCCAAAGATCAGTGCAATTAGTACTGAGAAAAATGTTTTAAATTTGAATGGCTAAACCAACGTAAGGACACGGTCAAGATCTGTGCTGCCTACATCAATCAGCACTCTCTACCCTGAGACAGCATCTCTATCATGTTACTGTTCTACATCTACACGGCTGCTATAATGTCCGAGTCCCTTTAGTACACATGCACCATTCCGTAGAGGAAAGTCCAGAACAACACGTAAGTAAAGAGGCCGCCCACCAGGCCTCCTGTAAAGAGCAGACGTCGAGATTTGAAGCACTTGTTCCATCGGCGACCGGCTTTGAGAATCAGGAGCAAAGACAGCAGGAAAGAGGCAAGGAAATAAAAGACGAAGCCGTAGAGTCCTGTTAGCCCGAGGATGCCCGCTGTCGCCCCGGACAGAGCAGACACGGACGTGCGGCAGTAGTCGAGCACCGCGTTGTTTCCTCTAACGGCCACCTCACTGATGAACTGCGGCCCCTCGCGTTTGGCTGCTACTGTGGCCATGGTGTGATGTTAAAACACGCTAAGAGGAGAAAAGCGAAAGACAGATGACCACATAAAGCCGACTGAGAGATCATACATTCACGTGAAATCCCCTCCTCCACTTACCGTTAGGGTCAAGATATTGATAAACACAAATGAAGCGTCAGCCTCCGTGATTCAAGAAAGCATAATTTACATTAAACACTCGAACCTCATAAGATATTTGTTTAAGCCTATATTTTAATTAGGACTGTATTCAAAAAATGGGTCGGTAAATTCTGGATAAAACACAGCGTGTGTCATTCTCGGTCAGCCATTTTCTCGCTAAGCACCATGGGACTTTTAATAAAAATCTAGTTCTAATTTTATTTAATCTTCATGCCCAACTTGTACTTCATTTCGAACAATAATATGTCTAGTAATACAAATTTGTGTATTATTAGACTTTGAACTCGGAACAACATTACGGTTTAAATATATGCGTATTTCATTTACCTTACCTTTCACCCACTCTACGGGATCCGCGAAGGTTCAAAAATGGTGATGGGATGTAAGAATCTTTTGAGAGAATCGGTTCTTGCGAACTGATCAATTTGAGACTCAAGAAAAAATACATAAACGTATTAATAACTTATGGTTGTTTAAGAATACGACATATTCAGAAGAGACGGTTCTCGGTCAATGCGAGCTGTTCGCGACCTGAACAAATTATTCAATCCGATTCTTAAATTAATCATCCAGAACAGTTTTTCGAAGCGGTTCAATATATTCATTGAAAAGATTCAAAACACGAGCGATTCGTTCATCATTCGGACATCGCTAGATCGGGTCATCGACAACAACGTAGTAAAATTCAGAGCAGTTTATTTTCGTGTGCAATGACATAAAAATGACGTATGCTGCACATTTTCCTCTGACTGCACAAAAGTAGTGATTTCTTTAGAGGTCATGGCGACGTCACAGAGTTGTTCTGCTGACTTAGTTCTCGGCATGGATCTGGGCACCACATCAGTTAAGGTCGTGCTGCTGGAGGCGCAGTCCAACAGAGTGACAGACAGTAGGAGTTTCCCTACAAACTCTGATATCCGCTGCACCACAGACACACATGTAGGTAACAGATATTTGATCAAAGCGATGGCAGTCAAAATATACGGTTAGACTTTACAGAGAAATTAACCTCAAGAAGTATTGTGGGAAAACACATGGTACAGTGTAACTTACCATGTATGTATGGTACTGATGTTATACTGAGAGTGTTTAATGTGCTTTATTTATTGTTGTTGTTGTTGTTGTTGTAATAGGCCAAAGAGCAGGATCCTGCACTAATAATTGCCGCTCTGGACCAATGCATGGATGCTTTACCCAAAGAAAAGCTGAAAAAAGTCAAGTGCATTGGAGTATGTGGACAAATGCATGGCATTGTGTTGTGGAAATCTAAATCAGGTTAAACATTGAACACATCATTGAACAACTATTAAAAGCATGTTTAATGCTTTTGGCATTGTGGTGAAGGCACTCATGTTCATTCATAAATCATAAATTAAACGGTATCAATACTTGTTGTCATCCATCTCCATTAGGCTGTGAATGGCTAAGTAAAGATGAAATCATTAGATTCATTCCCAAAGAAGACGTCAGTCAGCTGATCACCTGGCAGGATGGGCGCTGCAGCTCTGACTTCTTGTCTTCCTTACCTAAACCAGACTCCCACCTGAGTGTGGCCACTGGCTTTGGTTGTGCCACCATTTTCTGGTATATGAAACACAGGTAAAATCACATTCAAGATTTCAGACTAAATTATTTCAGCAAAAATACAATTGTTTTGCACTGATTTTTTTTAATGATATATCATTGATTCAGGCCAGAGTTCCTGTCAGACTTCAGTGATGCAGGCACCATCCAAGACTACGTGGTTTCCATGCTGGGAGGTCTTGACAAGTGTGTCATGACTGGACAAAATGCTGCCAGCTGGGGTTACTTCAACACAATCACCAACCAATGGAACACACAAATGTGAGTTAAGTCCGATATTAAATTTAGAGGTGGCCTTTGCAATTAAGAGACCCCTAAAGAAACAGTTGGAGGTCTCCCCACACCCCCCACCTCAGTGAGAAAAATAGACAGACTCTTGTAACAACGTTATCTCATATTTCACTCTTAACATTACATTTTTAAACGCAATCTATCTATATACCACTATCTAGGTATTCTATTTATTTGATGAGGAGAAATTTTATTACAATCACGGCTGAAAACAAAAACAGCATTCAATTATTGTCACTCTCTCCACTCAGATAGCACCATAGACAGCATAATGACCAGGCATTGAGAGAAAAGGAAGAAAAATTGGAGAACAGGGATTAGGGCCTAGACAAGGGGTTTAATAAATAGTTATACAATATGAATAGTCTACATCAAGAGGAAATATTTTACACTTACTTCGATTGTGACATTTATAACTTGGCTTTCTGATAATGGAGTGCTGCAAAAGCTCTGTCAAGTTTATCCTTATCCAGCAATCTCATAACAAACATCATGTTCAAATGACATCTGGGCAAGTACGGACAGTCTTTCTTGCAGCATGGTGGACTCCTTTTTTCAGTAAAAAATTTCCCATGTCAATTTCCCATTCATTTCCTATGGTCGGTCACAATTCATTGGTGTGTATGTGTATAAAAAGTGTGTGTGTGTGGGTGAGTGTGTCTGTTTTGCACTCTTGGTGTTTTAGAGTGTCACCCCTTCATTGTTGAACACTTTTTTTCTGCATCGTGGCCGATTTGTAGATTGTACACACAAAATTCTCCGACTTTTTGTGTTTTTGTCAATTTCCCATTCATTTCCTATGATCGGTCATTTTTGACCAAGAGTAAAAGTGTGACTATTTTTTTGTGTGTTCTGTAAGGCTGGTGCCGGTATGTCTGATCGACCCCTCAATGTGACAAAAGGCCCTCCTGGGAATTAACACTTGAACTATCCCTTGAATATGTAACTCCCTCTTGCATATGTAACAGGAACTTTGGAGACGCAGCACACAGTGCAGTTCACACTTCACCCACACCATCTCCCCCACATCCCCCTCCTCCTCACCTGAAATACACTAAAACCTTATGCAATGTTATGTGTGTACAAAAATGTAACTACTCATGTTTGGTGTCTTTTGATGTATCACAATGCGCCTGGTGACATGGTCTCATTCTCCCAACTATGATGAAAAGCTAAAAGAAGTTATGAAATGTGAGAAAAGTGATGTGTCCCATAATAGCCTCATTCAGACTACCTCCTGTATGTAAAATCAGGCAGACCTCACAGTGTGAGCCCCTGAATAAACAACCAAAATCTAATTATAATGACAGACATCACCATTTGGTAACAATTGAATTATCTGGGTTTATAAGGAAAAGAGCAGAAAAGTTCGGGGAGTCTGTAGGTTGACTGCCCACACAACCGCTGTGTGTAATTTTGTTGACAGGTAATAATTTCTACAAATTCTGTGATTTCTGAATTGATATGCTTAACTGATGATTTTATCCTCTGAATTGGATTTGAAATGATTACATCATTACCTGATCAATAAATTGTAAACGTTTGATTTTATTCTAACCGACTCTGAGAATTGTTTTCCCCCGAGTAGATTATCGGATTCGTATATTTCCACAAGTTTGCGTCAGAGTTTAGTGACGACTAATATCTGATATCAGATTCAAGTGTACTTGAATGAGGAGACGGGTAGTTTCCGTCTAGAATCAGCTGTTTGATCTAGATTTGGGTACGTCTAAAAACCTCTGTTCTAATTTAATGTTACTTTAGATAAGTGCACGCTACTAAAGTAAGTTATTGAATTAAGTTCCTGAGGTGGCATTCAAGGGGGCTGTGTATGTCTTCGATTATGTACGTGTGAATTACGGCAAATCCCAGACATTCAGCCAATTACCTCTGTTTTGATAATCGGAAACTGACGAGATTGTGCCGGAGACCTGGTGAGGAACTCGAAGTGATATAGTTTCCTGATCTGAGCGGATAAAATATAATCAGAGTTTAAAGAATAAACAAACCTTCGCTAACGTTTAATGATGCACGGATATCATTAAAACCTTTTCATTTATGGAGTCAGATAATAACGAGATAATACATGAGAAAATATATTGCATTTAATCTTGTTGTGTTGGCGTGAAAGGAAAGGCAAGTAATACGCAGAGTAACCTTCTACCGCTGATTGGATGCCGAATTTGGACCAATCGAGCCGGACTTTACAGTTCACATACCTAATGCCATAAAAGTCACCAAGTTTCGTAACATTCCGATGAAGCTGTGATTTTTTTAACTTCAAAACACATTTTTTTTTTCGGTCAGACCAAAGAGCACCTGAGGGTTAAGCATTGGTTGATAACCAATTAAAAAAGAATTTATTCCTGTTTGACATTACGCTACCCACATTAGACCAGCGGATTGGAAAATGAATGGATGGATGGATGATGCAGCTGACGAGCGGGCACCATCTTTTGCTGAGACGCGGGAATTCATTCAGCACGACCCTTACAGTGCATTATGGGTATTCTCTAGCTGTTGAACTTACATCAGTTGTACACTCGTTTTTGTGGTGCACTGTGGGATTGAATGAGTGCACTCAATAACATCCACTATGGTTTCGGACACCCCTACAAATGTCTGTTCCCTAAAATAGTGCCCTATTTAATAGGGGTGATTTCGGACACAGCTGCAGTCTTAATGAGTTGAGTCATTCATTAGACCGATTCAATTAAAAACGTGGATTTATACAGTAACGAAACATCAATGTTGCTTGGAAAAGTGCTGTGTCTCTACTGTGGATCTGTTTAGAACTATTTTCGTTTTGAAATAGAGCAAAAACACCATATTCTGAGTTTAAAATGTAAGTCACCTTATTTTAACTTCTCGTTTATTTAACTGTTGTATAAAATCAATATCACATTTGCAATAGTGCTGATATTGGGGAAAACAGCACTCTTGCTTGTGTGTCCTATCCTGTTATAAATATTAAAAACAATAACTTATACATGGACATTTTCCCCCATATGTTGAATTTTTGGGGCATTTAATTATTATTATTTTTTATGACATTTTTCCCCTGAGCCCCCATTCATTTCCACACCTTGTGTGTGAGGCGTGACAGTTGGTGGCAGGACTCTTTTCGAGCACAAGGGAAGCCCCTTCTGTTGCGAATCCCGTTTCAAGTGAAACTGACTCTAACTAATCTATGATGTTTAATATTACAGTTACTCTGTGTTGAATTGAATGCCTGTGTTTGGATAAGTCTCTACAACAGCATGAATTGACTGTGTTTATATATTGTCCTCCAGTCTGAAGGATGCGGGTTTCCCTGTGCACCTCTTGCCTGTCGTGGTGGAGTCAGGAGCTGTGGCTGGTTACACTTCCTCTGAGTGGTACGGCATCTCTGCTCACACACCGGTCGGGGCGGCGCTGGGAGACTTCCAGTGTAGTGTGTACTCCTGCATGACTGACAGAGGAGATGCAGGTGCAGTGTGGATTAGATGCCTCTTTTTTAGTTGTGCATATTGCATTTTATGTTTTCTAAAATTCTTTGACTTGGCCTGTAAATGACCTGCAGTCATGACCTACAGACTATTGTAGTTTTATCAGCTACATACAGTACATTCTCAATCTGAGGTCAGTTTATGTGTTTACTAGTTCAGCCTCCAGGTGGAGATGTTATGCGACTGCAATGAGCACACGTAAACATGGCAGATTTTGTACTCAGATTTCAGCGTCCTCTCTCAAGGGCATGGGCATGAGAGTTATTATGTGTTTTATGGGTTCCTGTAAATTAGATATTTTTGCACAGCAGCTCAAGCTTATGCTAAAAAGAGGACTGTATATTATGTTAAATACTTAAACATGATTTGTTTACATTTTGTCTGTGTTCGGCCATAAATACGTTTTGGTTAAAACCAAAAAATGTGCTAAAGATTTATAGATGGTTTTGATTTAATATCTGTCAGCACATGATAGAAAGGATTACTTTTATTTGGCAGTGGGGAAATTATGCTGAATGTGCTGGACATGATATTAGCAACACAAATGCTTTTAGCAGTATGATCACCTGAGGCATTTTCTCTTTTTTTTTTTTTTAAATACTACTTTATACTGCATCCACATCAGTGTTGTGGACTGTAGCATTTTTACTCATACACTAACGTTCAAAAATATCGGGTCATTAAGAATTTTTTGGAAAGAAATTGATGGTTTTATTCCACAAGGATGCATTAAATTGATCCAAAGTGACAGTAAAGATATGTTTTTTTATGTGATAAAATGCACTTATTGTGCACATATATGTTTTTACATTGTACTTATATTTAAAAAAAAATACTTGCATGTAATTACAGCTGTATCTATAGTTAAACCTACCAAAACCACCATACCTGTGCCTAACCGTACACGTATCCCACCTCAGCAGCAAAAGTGTTTTGCTATACAACATGAACACAACAAGTTCATTGTACTTATTTTTTTTATGTAAGTACATAGCAGTTAAGAACACCTAATATAAAGTGTGACCAAACACATTTATAATGTTATCAATTATTTGTATTTAAAATAAATGCTATTTTCTATTTAATGTCTATTCTTGAGAGAATCCTGAAAAAAAAGCAACATCTGTGAGCACGAGACTTTCAAAAGCATAAAAAAATCTTACAAACCCCACACTTTTGAACTGCTGTGTACACAAGGCAGATACACACAAATTAATTGTGAATTATGTTAAATCACTAGTGCTGAACATGAGCACTTCAGCCCAGCTGACGTTCGGCATGCCTGCAGAGTTCAGCCCTCCCAGTTCTCCAGACACCCTCTGCCCTGTCGCTTATTTCCCATACTTGCACGGCTCCTATCTGGCAGTGGCCGCATCTCTCAATGGAGGCAATGTCATGGCCACCTTTGTCAGAATGCTGGAGTCATGGATGAAGGAATTTGGTAAATCAACAATTGTTAACCTTTTTGACCTTTGACCAATTGACCTTTTTATACCGTAGACTAATCATTTATTCTTTAAAATAGAGGCAACAATAAAATGACTCTTACAAATATAGGTTCTAAAAGGGGGATTTCACAGCAATGCCATAGAAAGCCAAAATGCCATAGCCATTTTGTGTCCCCAAGGAACATTTCAGGGATCAGTTTTTAAAAGAATATTTTTTTCCTTAGTGTAAAGAACATTTAATAATCTAAAGAACCTTTTTCCACTACAAAGAGTTTTTTGTGTAATAAAGGTTCCATTGATGTTAAAGGTTTTACATTAGATGTCAATAAAGAACCTTTATTTTTTAGAGTGTTGTATTCTTGTTGCATGCTTTTGGTTCTCAGGTGTATTATTCATTGTTTTATCTCATAGGATTGGAAGTAAACGAGTCCAGAATCTACTCCCAGCTGATCCAGTCTGCCTTGGCACAGCCTAACACTGACCTTACCGTGACTTCGACTCTACTAGGAGAGCGGCACGACCCCACCACCAGCGCCAGTGTCTCGCAAATCTCGCCCTCTAACCTCTCTCTGGGTCACATGACTCGGGCTGTGTGCAGGGGCATCATTGAAAACCTGGCCACTATGATGCCGCCTCAGAGCCTGCAGGCTGCTGGGGTGAGGTGTATTATTGGCAGTGGCAGCGCTCTGTCATGTAACCCCGTTCTGCAACAGGAAGTGGAGAGAGTGTTTCCATTTCCTGTAGTCTATGGAAAAGATGTGGACTCAGCAGTTGGAGTTGCCATGGTGTTTTTATTGACCAAACATAAGAAGACACTATGCCTATGACATTTGTCTCTGAGACACCTGACCTATAGTATAATGCCCTCTGGTAGGACTGTTTTTTTTTTTTTTGCTGTTTAGTTAAATGTATAAATAATCACATTTTGCAATTAAGTGTATTTAATTTAAAAATGTTTTAATACTGTACATCCATCAGTTTATAATTTTATACTATATCATTAATTTAATTTATTGATACATTTTTTGACTGTCAAGATCTAATGTTTAATTTTTTTAAATATTTACATTCATTATACAACTATTGTATACAAAACCATTTGTATTTTTTTAAAGAATATGTCTGAATTCCATTAAATGACTGACCAGAGCCTTGAAACCACAAAATACTCTTGTTTACAATGTTCAGTGGCATTTCAGATATTAATAAACAGTTGGATTCTGATGCATCAAATTTCATGCTGTTTTTATTCTAATTCTTTTGTTATAATTGAGTTTATGCTGTATATTATAAAATATATAGCAAAATTTGATTTAAAAAAATAAGATAGAGGGTAAATATTTAACTGTTAATATAAGACTGGCATGGGAGGGATTAAACACACTATGGGGAGGTCTAATAAAAAGGATGATAATTTTGTGAGTAAAAGCCAAACTTCATTAACGACTTAAATAACTTTTATGGCAGATTTGATAATGTTGACGGTAAGACAGAATGTGATGAGATGTAAAAATCTCCCTGCCATCAATAGTTATTAATGAAGCTGATGTTATTGCAAACCTTAGTAAATTGAGGCCAAATAAGACCACTGGCCCAGATGGTTTAAAAGCCCGCCTTCTTAAAGGGTTAGCTCACCCAAAAATGAAAATTATGTCATTAATGACTCACCCTCATTCGTTCCAAGCCCGTAAGACCTCCGTTCATCTTCGGAACACAGTTTAAGATATTTTAGATTTAGTCGGAGAGTTTTCTGTCCCTCCATTGAAAATGGATACACGGTATACTGTCCTTGTTCAGAAAGGAAATAGAGACATCATCAAAGTAGTCCATGTGACATCAGTGGGTTAGTTAGAATTTTTTGAAGCATCAAAAATACATTCTGGTCCAAAAATAACAAAAACTACGACTTTATTCAGCATTGTATTGTCTTCCGGTTCTGTTGTCGAGCCGCGTTCACGAGTCCGCAGTGCTGCTGCTGCCGTAAGACTCTGGTGTGTCGGTGTATTCGGGTTCAAATAAATATGGCTAGGCAAAAAAATGAAAGTCTTCCTCTGTGTCGAAATCCTTAGACATGTGTGCGAAGATTGTTTTGTTTACAGTGTGCGTGTCCCTCAGACTGTAAACGAAGCTCGGGCACACTGATAACACGTCAGCAGCGTCTTACGACATCAGCATCACTGAACGCGGCTCGACAACAGAATCGGAAGACAATACAATGCTGAATAAAGTCGTAGTTTTTGTTATTTTTGGACCAAAATGTATTTTTGATGCTTCAAAAAATTCTAACTAACCCACTGATGTCACATGGACTACTTTGATGATGTCTCTATTTCCTTTCTGAACAAGGACAGTATACCGTGTATCCATTTTCAATGGAGGGACAGAAAACTAACATTCTCGTTAATTAATCTTGATGTTAATACAGGTTTAGTCCTCTGGATTAGAAACTTTCTTTTTTGCCGTCCGCAGAGGGTCTGTGTTAGAGGGATTATGTCAGAAGTGCTCACTCTAAGCACAGGCTGCCCACAAGGTTCTGTTCTTTTCCCTGTGCTTTTTTTCCCCCTCATTTTACTAATGAGTTTACGATTAAGGAGGAACATTTTAGACTATTTAAATACGCTGATGATATGGTGTTAGTTGGCCTACTGGACAAAACTACCTCTTTACATGATGTTGCCTACCTGCATCACACTAAGACCCTTGAAACGTGGTGTCACTTGAGCCAATTAGAAATGAAAGTTGCAAAGACAAAAGAATGAATTATGTGCACAGAATTAAACATAATAATCCAGCCAATTTCACTTGAGGGTCAACAAGTTGAAATTGTGGAGAATTTTGGACACACATGTGAGCTTCATTGAGAATTCGTTCATTGAGTTTTTTTTTTTTTTTTTTTAATGCTCGCAGCGTTTATTTCTTCTTAGACAACTTAGCGGCCTTGGAGTTAGTCAGCATATTTTAGAACTTTTCATCTCCCAGCCTGGTACGATCACTTTAACTGCAGACCACAGAAGCCCTTAGTACAACTTTATGCTGAAAGGGCAAAGAAGGCGGCGAAGATTATTCTTGCAGATAGTTCTCACCCTCTCTTTAGCCATTTGAGCCCTTGAAATCAGGTAGACGATATAATACCTCTTGCGAATAAAAATGTTTGCAAAGACAATTTTCCACCTTGGTGGACAATAAAGAATTACTTTATTATTTATTGTGGGGTTTGTAATTAATACAATATATTACATGTAATGCATATGGCTATAACTGAAGTTTCTGTTTCTTCAAATAACATAGCAAATTATTTACCACGTGCATTAAGGATCAACAGCATGTCAGGGTTTCATTTTGTTCATGTGATGTGTGCACCTAAACCACCATGTATGTACCAAACCATCTTACTCTGCCACAGTCCACCATTGTCATGCAGGAAACCGTACACGTTAAGAAAAGTGAAATTTCTCAACAGAACCGTCTCAGCAGACAAGTGCAGATGACTTATGACTAACCAAACATGTGCTGTTCAGCAAGGTACCCTTTTTATATTATATATTATAAATATTCCAGCATATGAACAATTGCTCATTTCGATAGTTCAGATATAAAGTAGAATACAGTCTTGCTAGATAAGTGAAGCAATTTAATTAGAAGCTTGATGGTTTCTAGTGCATTGTGCGGTATGTATGTAGGACTGGGTTATAAATGAGCTACAAGGTATGCATGGATATGGCAAGACATATGTAACAACACACTTTAGAAATCAATACAACCCGCCTTTCTGTAAGGCTCTCAGCAGCCTCAAAACATCTCGCCCTCTTCCTTTATGAAACTGAGAGAGAGCAAGCCAGTCATCGTGTTCAAGGAATCATACCTCTGACAAGCTCAGTTGAACATAGTGGACCATCAACACGGGATACTAGAAAACCAAAGTTGATTTGTGAGTACAAATGTTTGATACTTTATTCTTGTATTTTAATTGTTTACCATAATAGAATGCAGTATTTAAATACATTTAGATTTTGCTAATGTTGTAAATCATTAAAGAACTTTTAAAGTTGAAAGGTTTTCTCTGGCAAATGTCTTCACATGTCCTTGTGAGATCTACTTTAGTACATATTTCTGCAGATCAGTTTTAAAGTTTGTCTTTTAAAATCTGACAATATCATGCTCGACTTTGTTTTTGCTCAACCCAAAACATGCTGAATCTCCTAATGTTATAAGTGGGATGATCTAAAGATTGTGTCTGTCTGTGTCTTATGTACTGTTTCCACTGTAATGTTATCTGAACCAATTTGCAGAGAGGCCATGTCATAATAGTCTAGTAAGTAAGACTATCCAGCATCTTGTTATTGCATATTAGGTCATCATCTAGCGTAAAACAACATTAAATTATATAATTTGTCCATCAAATATATGTTAGACGCAGGAACAATCTATGCTGCCTCACCCATAGAGCAGTCTGCTTGCACATTCAGACTAAAAATTATTTAATATATCTTTAGGATCCTAGACGCCCTTTCTTTGCTGTGATATGCACATTAAACTTTAATCCTCGTTTTGACTAATCTAAATAATGTCTTTAAAATCCCAGAGGTTATCTATTGTGTTTATAGTGTGTATGCCCTAAATGAGGAACGTGGATGACTCATATTATACATAATTACATCTCCCTAATTATTTTAGCAATTTGAGTTCTTGTTTAATGTGCAAGTGAGATACAAATATGCTCAAAACATTTATTTATAACTAGTACATTTTGCATTTCCTTCATACTGCAACTTTCTGTCATAGAGTTTCTATCTGAATAGTTGTTGTCCCCTTCCTCGTTCAACTGGTGCTTAGATGATCTATCACCTCCTGTTCTCACTATCTGTTAATAGAATAATTTTATGAATTAATTGTAATTTGATTGGTCCCCTGAAAGAATAAGTACAGAAAAAGCATCCAAGCATAATTGCTTATCTTAACGCTGGTATTAGAATGTCACATTGGCTTATAAAAGCTAAATCGGTGGTCCTATCATCTTTAAAGAAACTGATTCATGTAAAAATGACACATCTTTTAAATACAAAACCAGCTTTGTGAGAGATGCATGGTAAAATGTCACAAGATAGATCACATGTATGCTCAGGAACCCGGTCAAAACAGATGATAGTAGCTTGTTTCTATGGAAATATTTCCTTACAAAATCAAGGGCTTTAGACCTTGTGCTACATGATTACCAAAAGCCAGTGTAATGGAGTTTCTTAATGCAGGATTACAGTCTATTTCCTCTGTATGTAATGCTATATGAAACCATTTACAGAGAGGCTAAGTTATAATATTCTAAAACAAAAAATATCCAATGCATTAGACACTGAATTCTGTTCGAAATGCATTTCCATGTATTCTCTGGTAAAGTGTTCCGGGATTGGACAATAATGGCCCATTCTCTGGATGGGATCATATAGCAAGTAGCAGCATGAAGAAATATCAATAATTCAGTTAACACAGGTCTATTGGAGATCTTCACTTGCACATATAAACTGAACCTGCTTTCTGACTTTTGTATTTGGTTCTATCTCTTGAATCTTTGAAAATATGTACATTGTACATGTACATGAAAATATCCACATTTTCATTTTGATGAAGAATGGATTTGTTGTGTACCCAAGGTAAGATAACCACAGATCCATTAGATGGGTTATGTGTTTAGATGCTCTTATGACCATGGCTGCATTATAACCACACCTTCATAATTATCATAATTGTCATAACTTATTTAATGTAGCAATGAGATGCACAAATGTGAGCCATTTATAACAGCTGCAGTAGTTCTGCATTTCCTTTGACTTCCTGTCATAGGGTTTCCATTTGGATCACTTGTGAGTCCTTCCTCTTTTAATGGTTCTTATAACAAGTAGACGCTCTGAGATCCATTATGACTCTCAAGTAGCTCCTACTCTTACAGAAGCAACTCTCAGTCACATTATATAAAAAAAATCATTAGCAATTTGATTGGGAACAAAGGAAGCAACATTTCGTGAACTATACCAACAAAGCACAACTCCTAATAAATGTCCCATTTGCTTATAAAAAATAAAACACCAGTTGTGGTCATGGCTCACGTTTTTGCGTTTTTGTACAAAATTAAAACCTAATGTCCTGTATCTGCTAATGATATCACTTTTATGGAGTTTACAGCTTCTGCTGTGAGACTAAGAAGGCATCACTATGAGTAAACCAAAAGACAGCAGCACCTCATCATTCACTCTTGAGACGGATGACCAGACAGAGGAGGAGAGGTCAAAGGCCAAACAGATGAAGAAAGGTGCTTTAAAGGACAAGAGGCCCATGGATTCTAACTACCTGGATGACATACAGGAACCTACAACCACAATTAAATTTAACCTAAACTTTGACAGGTAAGTGGGGTTCCTTAATATAAAACCACACTGAAGTGTATGACAAATATAAAGTCAGAAATCATAACTTTAACAGACACATTCTGCATACAGGGGAATCAGACAAGTAAAAGAGGAGCCGGCTCAACAGGACAGTGGGAGGTTTACCATCAAGAGTCTGTTTGAGGCCGTGTCCAGTGGCGAGGTGTCGAAACTGCAGGGTTTACATCAGTACCTGCACAAAAACATGAAACGCCTCACCGACTCTCAATGTAATTGTATTCAAGAAAAAATACACAACGGTTGAAAAGTTTGGGGTCGGTAAGAGTTTTGAAAGAAGTGTCTTGTTTTCACCAAGGCTGCCATTACTCCAGTCTTCAGTGTCACATTCAGATAATTCCTTTAGAATTATTTTAATATGCTGAATCGGTGCTTAAGAAACATTTCTTTTTATTATCAGTGTTGAAAACATTTGTGCTGGTTGACATTTTTGTGGAAACATTTTTCTGGATTATTTGATGTACAGAGTGTTCACAAGAACAGTAGAAAAGGAAATATTTTGTAACATTATAAATGTCTTTATTGTCACTTTGGATCAATTTAATCCATCCTTGTTGAATAAACATATCAATTTCTTTACAAAAAAAAATTCTCACTGATTCCAAACATTTGAATGGTAGTGTACAAAAAATACACAGAAGAGTGAATTCATGACTGATATTTACTACATAATAAAACAACAGTTTTTTCTTCTTCAGATAAATCCAGTGGAAAGACAGCCCTGCTGAAAGCGCTTTTAAATTTGAGGAAAGGCGAGAATGACACTATTGAACATTTGCTAGACATTGCAGAGAAACTGGGAGATTTAAAAATTCTTGTCAACGCTGCTTACACAGACAGTTTCTACAAAGGTCAGAGCCATTATAGCTTCATTTTACATAATGTTTGATTATTAGATCTAGTTTTATATTAGCTAAAATGTTGGTTAATTTTTTTTATAAATCAACAGAATGTTGATCCTATGTAATCTATTTTACAATGTTATCGACTGATCTCTTTGGCAGGTCAGACAGCGCTCCATGTTGCGATTGAAAGGAGGAGTGCAAAATTTGTACAGATGCTGGTTAAGAAAGGAGCCGATGTCCATGCTAAGGCCTGTGGGAAATTCTTTCAACCCAATCAAGAAATGTGCTTCTATTTTGGTAGGTCTGACGATAAGGTTGAACTTTTGCAGGACGGATAATTCTGACAACAATTTACAGTAGAAATTTTTAAATCTTCCACATAATGTTCTCAATGTTACTGACCCATTTTGTGGGTACCTGGGCTTACCTGTACCGTTCACATCTTCTGTGCATAGGTGAGTTGCCCTTGTCGCTGGCCGCTTGCACTAATCAGCCAGACATTGTGGACTTCCTTATGGACAACCCTTACCAGGCGGTGGATGTCAGGGAGAGGGACTCTCATGGGAACATGGTGCTTCACGCATTAGTATCCATAGCTGATAATAGTCCTGAAAACACAGAGTTTGTCATTGCCATGTATGACCACATCTTAATCAAAGCCTACCAACTTCACCCCAAGATCAAACTGGAGGAAATCGAAAATAATAAGGGA
Organism: Tiaroga cobitis; assembly: GCA_030578255.1. Classification (NCBI taxonomy): domain Eukaryota; kingdom Metazoa; phylum Chordata; class Actinopteri; order Cypriniformes; family Leuciscidae; genus Tiaroga; species Tiaroga cobitis. The sequence goes on along the minus strand of CM060595.1, from coordinate 28,538,590 downwards.
CTCACACCTATCCAACTAGCCGCCAAAACAGGAAAATTGAAGGTAAGCCTTTTCCCCCCAGTTGTTTACTGATTTTTGAGTGTCATAGAATATGAACAATTTCATGTGTTTTGCAAAATACCTACATTTATTTGAAGAAGTGATTCGTTTGAAGTGTGTGCCCAGTGGATCTCAGTTCTGTTTTTGGATGTTCCTGGTTTTGTACAGATGATTCGTCTTCATGTGATTTGACATGCTATTTTCCTTCAGCAGGCATTAAATCAGACACCAGACTGATTCACAGTCATACAGTGACAGTCATTGTCTTATTTAACCTATAGTCACAGTTGAATTATTTTGTTTAATTAAGACAGGCTCCATCTCTTACTATTTTTAAATCCAAACTTAAAACATATTTATTTTCAAAAGCTTTTGATTAAAGACTGTGTTTTTATATTTGCTTACATGTTACTTCAATATAAAGTTCCTTTTTGATTTGTGAGTCTATGTGGAAAGCACATTGGTCAACAGCTGTTGTTTTTAATAGTGCTATATAAATAAATAAATTGTCATTGTCATTGTTTCCTTTGTTCTATATTCTAGCTGGTGTTGCTGCTGGGCATGGCTGATTACTAAAATTAGCACATTGTTAAAAGACTAAAAAGTGACTAAATAAAACAATTTTGAAAATATATGTTATTAGCATAGGTTTGATGAAATCATTCAAAAGTCATTTTTCATAGTTTTCATAGATGTCATTTTTCTAGCTGTTTAAGCACATCGTCCAGCGGGAGTTTAACGGGTGCAGACATCTGTCCCGCAAGATCACGGAGTGGGCCTACGGTCCCGTGTGCTCGTCTCTGTATGACCTCGCCTCCCTTGACACCTACGAGAAGAACTCCGCGCTGGAGATAATCGTTTATGGCAGTGAGATTCCCGTGAGAAGACATTTTGTACATTTCATACTGATTAATTCTAGAATCTAAATACATAATTTCGATTTTATATACTTTACTGAGGCAAAATCCCAGCTGAGAGGAATTGTTCTCAGAATTTTGGCTAACATTCTGGCAAGGTTCTCTCAATTTTTTGAACAAATGTCTTTTCCAGTAACATTAATATATTGCTCGTTCAAAGTTGTCTGGTCTTTGATAACTTTAAAAAAAAAGTTTTTTAAAGAATTTAAAAAAAAAACTGGACGTTTTGAGCGATGAGAGGGAGAACGGGGCACAACCGACTTTCTCAGTTTGTGTAAATCTACTTAGGTATTTATTTTTTCCCACATTAATTTCACACATGTCTCGTACCACAGTTATGTGGTTTTGTCTCATTAATACAGTGTATACTTTTATCTTGATATACCCTGAAAGAATGGAAGTGAAATGTGACAACATGCCCCATAGGTGGTGTACATTGTAACTTGACAGCTTAAAATGCTATCTGATCTAATCAAAAAAATATACAAGAAAAACTAAAATATTTTCTCAATAAAATACAATTATTAACTTTTTTTCGTATAAAGTAATATTTTTTAATAATTAAAAATAAAATCATTTTTGAGTTTGACAACAAACACACCGGAAAACACAGCTATACAACATAGTTCAACACATAATAATAATTAATAATAATTTCACATTTACATTCACTCTCAGTCTTTATTCACCTTTTTCTCATGTTTTCTCAATAGAATTCATAAAAGTATACTAGAATAGAAAAGCATAGTTCTAATAGGGGCACATTGTAACGCAGTGTTACAACGAACCCCACCTGCACAACTGAGATTTAAATCCTGCTAGTGTCTTCTGCTGGTTATATCAGCATTAAAGAACCATATCAACTGTTAAATAACATATTGGAGATTAAAATAATATCAGCTTCGTCTAATTTAAAATAAACACCAAAAATAGAGATGAAAAATTAACATAAGAAATTTACTTTTGCTATGGTTAAATAAATGTTCAGAGATATCTTCCAAAAACAAATTCTCTATATAGTGTTGATATGGCTTCGTCATGCTAGCATGTGTGGAAGTATTTAAAACAAGGGTGTTACGACTAGCCCCGTGTTAGGTTGTGTCCCGCTCTCCCCTACATTCCAAAATAACATAGGATATTTTATACCTTACAGGGATAGTTCACCCAAAAAGGGTAATTCTGTCATTATTTACTCAATCTCAGGTTGTTACAAACCTGCATGAGTTTCTTTGTTTTGTTGAACCTAGAAGAAAACATTTTGAAGGATGTTTGTATTTTTTTCAAGTCAATGGGGTCCATCAACTCTTCTTTTGTGTTCAGCAGAAAAAAGAAACTCATACAGGTTTGGAATGAGTTTTGAGTGCATGATGACAGAATTTTCATTTTGGGTAAACTATCCCTTTAATGGGAACATTAGCAAAACATTCTTGAACATATTTGTCTTAACTAGGATGTTAATTTGGCATATGGATTTCGATAAATGCTGTTGGTAGCAACATGTTTTGTTATTTCATCTCATTTCAGAATCGCCACGAGATGCTCCATATTGAGCCTTTTAACAGACTAATTGAAGAAAAGTGGGATAGATTTGCGCAACGGATGTTCGTGTTCAAATTTATCGTTTATATCATCTATCTTTTCATCTTCACTGCTGTAGCATATAACCGGGAAGAAGGGATTGGACACAGTAACAACCAAGTAGCTATACACAACAGTCCGGAGGTGGGGACCCATTCATTCATTCATTTAAAATAAAACTTTTTTTTCTGGAAAATATGCACACTGACCTGAACCAGACACTCAACTTTTTCCAGCTTCAAACTAGGCCTACTCATTATGCATGCTAGCAGTAAATGTTTCACTACTTAATGCCATGTCTCATTCCCACTCTTTTCTTTCAGTTATCAAATCCTCCGTTTCATTATGGAAAAGATACTCAAGGCTACTTGCTTCAGACAGGCCAGATCATAACTCTCATTGGAGCACTATACTTCTTTATTAGAGGGGTATGTATCTGTTTAATATGTTGGTTTACAACAAATTTATGTTTAACTTTAACTGCAAAATATGTTTATTATTAGTATTTATTTATTACAGAAATAACTGCATTCCCTTGTCTTTCAAGTTAATAGATATGTTAAGGAAGCGTCCGAGATTTCAGTCCCTGGTCATAGACGGATATAGCGATCAGCTTTTGTGAGTCGCTTCACTTTTGGTTTATTTCAGTATTAATCATTTCCTAATACATACTTGAAATGACATTCTTTGCCAACAATTCTACTAGTTAAAACTTAACATGGCGTGGTTAAGTTTTTGAAATCACTATTTATATACTCTATATGCATGCACATGGCTAAACTGCACCAGTATAACAAATTTTTACTACATAAAACCTCAATCAATAAGTGCATACAGAGTTTACCACAGCTAAAAGACTTTTTGTTGCATTAGTTTTCTGCAGGCCGTGCTTCTCTTGGTCTGTGCTGTACTGTACTGCTTTGGTCAGGATGAATTTCTGGCCTTTCTAGTGCTGAGTCTTGCCTTGAGCTGGGTAAACCTACTTTATTTCTCCAGAGGTTCCAAACATATGGGAATCTACAGTATCATGATACAAAAGGTAAGGGATATTTGTCTCTCTTATCCAGCATCCTTCACTCTGGCCTTCAAAGTAGAGTATTATTAAAGTAGGGTGCTAAAAAGATGCTATGCAACACATTTAATGCCTCCTTGTAGTATAGTCTAGTCCTTATAGTTGAGGGCAGGACCTACAGCATTACTTCCTGTCCGTAACACACTCGTTCTTAAATTATTGTCAGATGATTCTTGGAGAAATTCGTCGATTCCTTGTTGTGTACATGGTCTTCCTCATTGGGTTCTCTGCAGGTATCCTTCTCCCTTGCATACATTCAGCAATGTGCATGATTATTTCATTACAATTAATTTAATGTTCATCATAACACAACAAACTTGCGATATTTTGGGTCAGTTAGATTTTTGTTTTATAAAGAAATTAATATTTCTATTCAGCAAGGATCTATTAAATTGATCGCAAGTGGAAAACAAATGCTGATCTTTTGAACTTTTTTAATCATCGAAGAATCCTGAGAAAAAGTATCATGGTTTCCACAAAAATATTATGCAACTATTTTAAACATTGATTATGATAAGAAATATTTCTTAAACACCAAAATCAGCATCACAGCAGAAAATGCAATTGAAGTGCTGCACAGGGTGTGAAATCTCAGTGCTCTTTGGTTGCTTGGGATAATTATGCTCAGAATCAAAGTAATACTCCAAGGCACTCGAATTGTGTATACAAAAATTAAAAAGCCTTTATTGAATCATGGCTTTTATCCATAGATTTGGTGACAGAAACACCTACGCGTTACGGCTATTGCCTTCGTCAGACACACACCCTGACGAAGGCAATAGCCGTAACGCGTAAGTGTTTCTGTCACCAATTCTATGGATAAAAGCCATGATTCAATAAAGGCTTTTTAATTTTTGTATACAAAATTCGAGTGCCTTGGAGTATTACTTTGATTTTGAACCAAAATCAGCATATTAGAATAATTTCTGAAGGATCATGTGAATGAAGACTGAGTAATGATGCTGAAAATTCAGCCTTGCCATCACAGGAATAAAGTACATTTTAAAATATATTCAAATAGAAAATGGTTATTTTAATTTGTAATGTTACTACTGTTTTACCATATTTTGGATCAAATAAATGCAGCCTTGGTTTTATTTAAAAAACTTTAAGAAATCTCTCTGACCCCAAACTTTTGAACGGTAGTGTGCGTTGATGATTTGTTTCTTACTCATCAGCTGTGGTCACGCTCCTTGATAATAAAACTACCAAGAGTCGATCTCTTTTTAATGCTTCTAATGGAAATGAGGACTGCATGAAGCCCACATACAAGGACATCTACTTCACCACTCTGGAGTTGTTCAAGTTTACAATTGGCATGGGAGATCTGGAGTTCACCGAGGATTATAAATACAAGGAGGTCTTCTATGTGCTGCTGATTCTGTATATAGTGATGACATACATTCTGATGCTGAACATGCTGATCGCTCTGATGAATCAAAGCGTGGAGGAGATGTCCGTAGAGAGCACTAGCATCTGGAAACTACAGGTAAAATCCAATGCAAAATGAAAACCATCAACCCATTTCTACACTGAACTGATTTGCCATTTTAGTTGATCAATTAGGCAATAAATATGATTGTTGATCACAGCGTGCAATCACCATCTTGGACATGGAGTGGATTCTTCCCCATTGTCTGAAGACAAAGCTTCGCTCAGGGGAAGAGAAGGACCTGGGCGGAGGGCAAGAGCCTGATCGACGCTGGTGCTTCAGGTGACCCTGGTGGCTTCCACAACATCTGAAGTTTGCATTTGTCTGTTATCTGGATGATACATTATGAAAAGATGATATTAGCATGCACACACAATAATGCACACTTACCCTGTGTTACCCTCTGTGTTTGGTATTAAACAGATATGTGAAACCATAAACAATGAACAATCTTTCTTTCAGTGTGGAGGAAGTCAACTGGAACCAATGGAACAGAAACATGGGAATAATTAACGAGGATCCTGGGAATTGCACGAGTTTACCTTCCACAACTAAACCTCAGAGAGGTAGTCAATGTTTAACAAATATGTGTGTATGTGTGTTTTATTTTAAACCTACATAATATAATAATGTATTTGTTACAGAGCCCAGTCAGCGTGGACTCCTACAAACGTTCAGTAAGCGCTGGACACAGAGACCACCGCGCAGAGATGTACAGGAGCTGGATCCTCTAGCTGAAGCCTCTACCTCCGTCTGATGCTTTTATAATCACTATCTATTGCACTATCTATTTTGCAATTCCCTTTCATTACAACTAGTGTAGGAATAATTATATTATATGACCGGAAAAAACTTGACTGTTGTTCATTTAGAGAACATAAGCACCTCAAGGGTCATCATATCTTTTGAACACTGTACATTTTTTAAATTAATATGCATGTGTTGTAATTTAAGGAAGCATTTATGTAAAAGTATATATATATATATTTGGTAATTACACACATAATTAACCAAAATGTGTGTGTGTGTTTATTAGTGTTTACTGGATAATATGGCATTGACTACAAATGCAGTGAAAGTTAAGGTGATGAGCAGGTTGTTGAGCTGTGGGGTGCAACCTGACCTTGGGAGCAAACGCAATTTTTAAAAATAAAAACGTTAAGGTTTCCTAACAAAGAGGGAGACGGCGGTATTAAAATAGCTATGTTTATCTGAGTGATATCCGGTACATTGTTTCCCATACATTTATTAGTGGCAGCCCACCACATTATCAGCGCTCAGCGCCACATATTGATTTCCGTGTTTTTTACCATTTAAGATGGAGAAAAGTTGTAGCAGCTAGCTATTTGACTGCAGAGTTGCACGCAGCGCATATTCGCTCGCTTCCTCTCTCGCAAACACATTGACAGCAGACCAGTCTGTGTATTGAATGGTTAGTAGCTGCTATCATAAACAACGCTGCACACACAGATCCATTCAACATGCTGTCAATGTGGAGACCCACCTTGAAAAAAGGTTATTAGCAAGCATGTAAGAAGCCTAGCTAATAAGGAGAGCTATGTTAACCTTATAAAACCCCGCCGCCGCGCTCGCCAGTTTTTTAACACTACGGTAAATCAGACACGTCGGTAGAAGTCTGTGAACCAATTTTTGTTCAACGGGTCTGGTAGTGTCACATTTCAGTTTGACCAAGTAACATTTCTTTTCTTTGACTGACAAGAAATACCAGCTAATACTAAGGTTATTTACTTGTTATGGATTGTCTGCGGAAATCTGCCGGAAGTTAAGTTTGGGCCAGAGTAATGCACATGCGCAGTACCGTTTGTTTATGTTGTTAATGCTGAAAGCGTCTTCCAATCCTTGATTCTGATTGGTCAATAGCTGTGCTTTATTCATGATAAAACACGGCTATGACCGCTTCACCCAACGGTTCTATTTATCACTGCGCAACACTGCAGTTCCTATGTTGTTTTTATTTGAGCTTTCATGCATACACATTGGAACGTTGTTGCTTTTTTCTAGCGGAAGGAAGGCTTTTAGCGATTTTACTTCATGAAAGTTGCACTAATAATTTTTTTTTTTTTACTTTAATATTTTTATTGTGTTTTTTACTTCGCGTCGTCCCTAACAACGCCCTTCAGCCGTTACTTATTCACGATACAGCACAGCCTCGCGCAGGGTTGCCAACTTTGGGACTTTGGCTGGAGTGAGACTGTAAAATTTCAGTGCACGCGCGGATACATTTTTTGGTAACCCTAACCCTAATTTTAAAAATGTCAGTCCTTGTTTACTTAGTATAAACCCTGATTTATGCAACAACGACAAAAAATAGAATGGAAACATTTTTTCAAAATGTACAATTAATTTATTGATTGCACTATAAAAAAATAAAGATAGAGGTGATTCAATAACAAATAACAAACATGTAAAACAACAACATCTAAACAATAAGAAATCTCAAAACAAAGGGGACACATAATAATTACTCCACCTCCCCAGAAAACCACAACACACACGTTTCACAAATTAGGCCTGTTATATACAGTATGCCACAGTGGCAGTTACCGGTACGTGGGCTAGCTAATTGCTCAATAAAAATATAGACTCTATGGTACAAATTACATGTTGGCAAATCAGGCAAGTGGCATTTTAAAATTCCCCAAATTATCAAATGTTGGCCAGATTGTGCTGAGCCTGCCACACTCAAATGCGGATGCTGAGTGAAACTTTTCCGTTATTGGCTTAAACAAGACTGACACCACAGACTGTCACGTGATGGCACCATGTGATGGGAAGTTCGGATCATTTTACTGACTGACTCGCTTGTTCGATCTCGTTCATTAAAATGAACGAATTTTTTTCGAGTCATTTCGTTCATTTAAAGGGCTTTAAATGTTATACTTACTTTTAACAGCCAAATTCCCCGAGCACATGCACCTACGCAGTCTTTATCATATTCTGAATTAAGAAATCATTATAATGCAGTCAAAAATAATTTACAGGGAACATAAATAATTACTTTACCTTCCGAGTCTTTCGTTCATTTGTCAAGTGACAGACGCAATGAACGGATTGTTCATGAGCGGATCGAACCCTGCTTCAAGTCAAGTCAAGTCAAGTCAAGTCAAGTCAAGTCAAGTCATCTTCATTTATATAGCGCTTTTAACAATGGATTGTTTCAAAGCAGCTTTACCCAGATAAACATATAATTTAAGGTAACAGATTGTTTTGGCTTTATAGCGGTTCTTGAATAATGTTACTTCCAGCTAAAGTTAACTTTGATTGATTCACCTCCATTGAAATGATCAGACTTTAAACGCGAACCTGTGATTAACGCTGACGGCGTTCACATGTTCATTCAGAATTGATTCTATAGTTATGTGCTTTTAAAATATGTGCGCAGGTTTGTAATTCATACAACCCAGCCTAAACAAACTACTTGTCTTGCCTATAAATTTTGATACAGAATTTTGTTTTATTTTATCACTTCGGGGTACGCGAGCCGGAATTCACAACGCTTTATCTGTAGAGTGGGGAAGGGATCCTCCATAGGGAGAGGATAGTGGATACTTCAGCACTGCATTGTCATCGGGTCCAGGCGGATCTCCTTCGTCAGATCTGGACACGGCCTGGATCCGGCAGGCTGCGGGAAAACCTCGGGATAAACAAAGACACTAATATTAGTGTAGATGCCATTCTTCTTATGATGTAGCGAGTACATCAAGATTTAAGGGAAGTGTTCCCAGTTCCGGCTGACCTAATCTATGCAGCCTAACATTGAATTATAGAAGTCTATAATGTATTATGTGTATGCTAGGTCAAAGAGATGTGTTTTTAGTCTAGCTTTGAACTGACAGAGTGTGTCTGCTTCCCGGACAATGGTAGGAAGACTGTTCCAAAGTTTTGGTGCTAAATAGGAAAAGGATCTACCGCCTGCAGTCGATTTATATATTCTAGGTATTATCAACTGGCCGGAATTTTGAGATCGCAATAGACGTGAAGGACTATAATGCGTTAAGAGCTCGCTCAAGTACTGCGGAGCTAAACCATTTAGTGCTTTGTAGGTAATCAACAATATTTAAAAATTTATACGATGTTTAATAGGGAGCCAATGCAGTGTTGACAGAACCGGGCTAATATAATCATATTTCCTGGTTCTGGTAAGAACTCGAGCTGCGGCGTTTTGAACTAGCTGTAGTTTATTTATTAAGCGTGCAGGGCAACCACCCAGTAGAGCATTACAATAGTCTAGCCTTGAGGTCATGAACGCATGGACTAATTGTTCCGCATTTCCCAATGAGAGCATATGGCGTATTTTAGATATAGTTTTAAGATGGAAAAATGCAGTTTTACAGATACTAGACACGTGGCTTTCAAAAGAAAGGTTGGTATCAAAGAGCACACCCAGGTTCCTAACCGACGACGAAGACTTGACAGAGCAGCCATCAAGTGTTAGACAGTATTCTAGGTTATTACGTGTGGAAGTTTTTTGTCCAATAATTAGAATCTCTGTCTTTTCAGAATTTAGTAGTAGGAAATTACTAGTCATCCAATTTTTTATATCAGCTATGCATTCCGTTAATTTTGTGAATTGGTAAGTTTCTTTGGGTTTTGAAGAAATATACAGCTGAGTATCATCGGCATAACAGTGAACGCTAATTCCATGTTTCCTAATGATATCTCCTAATGGTAGCATGTACAGAGTGAACAGCAGCGGTCCTAGTACTGAGCCTTGTGGTACTCCATACTGAACTTCTGATCGATAAGACATCTCTTCATTTACTGCTACAAACTGATAACGGTCAGTTAAGTATGATTTAAACCATGCTAATGCAATTCAACTAATGCCAACATAGTTTTCTAGTCTATTTAAAAGAATGTTGTGGTCAATGGTGTCAAATGCAGCACTAAGATCGAGTAACACTCGAGCTTCAGATACAGAGCTCTTGGAGAGGCAGTGATCAGGCCAAACGCACGTCAGACGTTTGCAACTATAGACGTCTGTACTCTCGGCACACAGACTGATAAGGCAAGGCTACGACACTAGTGACAAGGCACACCATTTTATTATCTGCTTACCTTCATTGTCATCCAAACTTTCAAACGTGCATCAGTCGGCTCCGACTCCGCACCTATGCTCTGAACTCTCTCTGAACTTTTCACACGCAACTGACGTATCAGGTGCAAGGTTTTCAGCGAATCAACGATCAGAGAATACTGCCGTGAGAACGTTGCAGGCAGATGTTACAGCTGTGGGCCTTAAACTCCTCTCCTGTCATTAATACGCTGTGGTCTAGTCATCAACAGAAAATTAACGGATTGAGAGGGGAGAAAAATGGATTTTGGCGTGACATTTCTTGCGTGTGCGTGAGAGCGTGAGATTGACGCTGAAAGCGTGAGTGTCACGCCAGATGCGTGAGAGTTGGCAACCCTGCTCTCGTACCTTATTGCTTTACTTTTACATGTATGTGTACATAAAAGTGTGTGTGTGTGTGTGTGTGTGTGTGTGTGTGTGTGTTTATATATATATATATATAAACACACAAACACACACACACACACACACACACACATATATATATATATATATATATATATATATAAACACACACATACACACATTTTGGTCAAGCCCGAGCACTAAAATATATAATTTGATTTTTCACACAGTGGCAAGAAACAAATGGGCAGGATGGAAATAAAGAGCTGAAGTCAGCCATTGCTCAGCAAAGGATTTAGAGCTAGCTAAAATGAGGATGTAAAAATAAATAAAAAATTGTGACATTGTCCACTCAAACTTGAAATTAAATAAAGAAAAAACTAAAAGTATGTAATATTAAACCCAATGGTCACTTAATAAAACTAATACGATTTCCATTTTGAAAATAAGAATATTTAAAAATAGTATATATATACTTTTACAATAAAAGCACCACAAATAGCTTAGGCCTAATTTCAAACACTCAAAAATCACATTTCATGTCTCTCCAGCCTTTCAAATGTGTCTATATACCAGAATACAACAAAATATACAAGATGCAAGAGTTGAGACGCATAATGGTGACATGAAAATGTACTGCATAATTAGAAGACCTAATGTTGCCTATATGCAAAACTGTACAAAGATGTTGACTAAGCATCTTTTATTTCAGAACATTGAAGTGCATCTATATCGTTATGTATTTACATATACTGTACCGTTCACTTTTAACAGATAATATAATATAGGCTAATTAATGAAAATATTAAAAACACGATGTTGCACGATCAGCTGGATGGATTTTAAGGCAATGTGGAAAACTGTTTGTGTATATCGCCCTCTTGTGGTGACTGACGTAACACAACAACTGAGAAGCATCACAGGATAATGTAAATAAGGTCCATACATGATGAATCCACTACTTATTGCCATTTGCCACTATAATCGAAAGCGCCCACAAGAGCACATTACTTGTTTTACTGAACGCTCACTATTTTTTATTATTTATTTACAGGGGCAATGCACATTAGGTAATAAACATAAATGTAAACGTGCCAGAATTAGCCCAAAAGGCTATTTTTCATCTGTAGACCCTTGATAGAATGTTAAACGGTCACCCTAAAAACGGAGACAGAGCATCACACATACACATCATATAAATAATAATAAAAAATAAATAAACGTGAATTATCAAAAACTAAGTGAACATGAGAGAAAGGAAAGAGAGAGAGAGAGAGAAAAATGGCAACATTGCAACTAAAGCAAAGTTGCCACTAAAGTTCAGTTGTTGATGGGTCATGTCATCTGGCCATTATTTCACTGCAGAGCTGAAATGCTATGACCTCAGTCAGAACTCGAGTGTCCTGCAATGCTCTGTTATCCGCACCAGACGGCTTAAATATGCGACGCCCATGCACGGTCGGTGCGCGTCACTCCCGGCACTGTATCCCTTTGATATAAAACAAGCTGTAATAATCATACGTAACCGAGACAGCCAATGGAAAAGTGGCCTCACCCGGAATATGAGCATTTTTTCCTTTAATTGTTGACTTTTCTGTCCTGAATAAGAACTATTTCTCTTAAATTAGGATAAGAGGTTCTCTAAGCATCATCATGACATTTTAACAGAATGATTCCATTCAACTGTTCACACACACGCGTCATGTAAAATATTCCCACAAACTAATAAATGTAGTTTTACTCAATATAACTGTTCGCTTTGTAAATATGTTGTTAAAAATGTGTATTGCGAACAGTAATATACAAATACAATGCGAGTATAATTCAGTGGACTATGCAAACAAGCCATCTTGAAATTTGTCATCATTTATTTTTTTTAGCAATATATTGGCGGCGTAACAATTAGCAGACCTTTGTTACCAGAACTGACGTAGGCCTGCAATGCATAATTTGTGAGGACAACGCCTTAGAAACTATTCATCGTTTTAGAAGTGAGAGCAGCAAATGCTCATTTGGTTTGCATTACCTGTAGGCTATGTGTACTGCAAGAGTAGAACAGACTACTGTTCCATTCACTCCTTCATCGCCAAAGCAATGTGACTTTGTGACAAGATCAGCTAATTCATTTTGTTCGCTTTCCTGTTTTTAGTGTGGGATGGTCTGCATTTCCTGCAGATAGCTACATGAAGTCAGATCATCATATATAAAAGCCTGATGAGCAGACACTGATTTCTTAAAACAGGTCACTGTCAAAAAGTCCTCGAAGACTGGATGAGGGTATATGAACATTTAAGTCCAGTTCAAGGTTGAAGATTTAAAGAAGAAAAAACATCTTTTAAACAATCAATAAATTAAATGGAGTCATGCTTGAAAGCATAAATTAGAACTTTATTTTATTATTACAATATTACAAAAAAGAGTAGCACAACTCTCGCACTCTTCAGATTCTTCCCACGCATTCAATCGACAGCCACAGAGTGACAGATATGAGAAAGACTTCTAGAAGCTTCCTCCATTTCACAGCAATTGCAAAACGAAAAAAAAAAGGATTTAAATAATGAGGGGAAAAAAATCTAGTTCAGAATTATAAATAGCACAAATTGCAAAACTGAAGCTTTGAAACATGGAATAAAAAGATTTTGTTACAGCCCAGAACTACACACAGCTATAAAACATAATGACGATAAAATATTCTTTATTTCTTCGTTTACATTATAAAGTAATTCTAAAGAATTGCTTTTCTAGTCAACAAAAGCTCAAGTTAATAAAAATAAACAAGGAAAAATGCTGTTCCTTTATAGTCTATTTTTCGAAATCAGAATTCATTTACCTTTATTATAATCATGCTTGTTGTCAAAGGAAAGTCTAAGGACCAAATACTTAAGGCTTTATGAGGGCTGTTAAGGGGAGGCAAACCAACAGCGAGTCAAGACAAACTGACCCACCAGCACACACACACACACACACACACACACACACCTGCGCTCTTCACATGCACACTAAGTCCGTGAACCCATATCCATATGCAGCCGCATTCATACACAGTTATTACACTTCTTTAAAGATACAGCAGTACAGTAGATAAGCCAGTGTACAATAAAATAAGCAATCCAACTGCCGTTTCACTGTTTTGACTTTTTTCTTTTAAAAAGTCCTCCTTAATTTAACCACAAATGATCTTGCAAGTGATCAATTTGGTCAATTCAAGCACACTTCACAAAAGAATCAGTAGCAATTCCTACTTTATGTTATTATAAAGGATGAGTTAGAAAAAGCAGGATCATAAACCCCTTGATTTGGTACATAGTTTCTACATCATAATATTAGTAACAAGCCTACAGACACCACCTTCAGTAGTATGTTTAGTCCTTCAAACCCACTTACAGCTATACCACATTTGACCCACCTGAAACCGCACAACTCATCTATACAATTCAAGTAGTAGTTTCTCATATGTTAGGAAATAAAAGGAGTATAATGATTAGATTAAACAAAAATGGCACAGATTTAACATTGAAACCTCTGTAGCTATTCTCCTTTGGCCTTTACAGCTTTACAGAGAAAAGAGAGAATCTTTCACAATCATTATACAAAACTTCACTCACATTAGTGACTCAGAATGCAAATGACACCTGATTTGTTGCATCACCAAAAGAGGCGTGATACATGTATGTGGTTCCTGTCTTTTAAGTTTCCTGTCGGTAACAATGTGTCCAGCAAAATGAGGTGATGTTTCAACCTTTCACAAGCTTAAAGCAGTTCCCATTTTACACATAAATCCATAAAGCCCATAACAAATACATTTCTAAAAATAAAAAAACAGGGGTGTCTGGTGTAAAGGAACACATGACAAGAGCTTTCACCTAGGAACAGTCTGAAGGGACCAGTGATTGGCATTTTTCCATATAGTTCAGACACTGAAAAAAAGAAATAAAGGACAAAGAATGTGTCATGCTGAAGAGGGAAGTGCTCTGAGCTTGTCAGCTATCTTGATGTTTAAGACAGGCTTGAAACAAAGATCTCTCAAATGAAAGCAAGTTGGTTGTCCAATGCACAGTGATCTATTTCAAAAGACACTTTTAATAATGTAAGCACTAACACAAGAAAGATGGTCATAAATAACCCATGAGCACTTGAGATCCAGGTACTAGGAGATAGACAGAACTCAAGTTTGGAAAAAACCTAAACTAAATTCCCTTTAGTGCCTCAAAAAGCACTTGTTAAAAGAAAATAAATTGATCACTTGCAAGATTAAATACACAAAACACTGCTCTTCATTATATTCTTGTTTATATTCTTATTTTTTTTACTTTGTTTTCATCAACAATCATCCTTGAGATTTTGAGCTCATTTAGTTCCTCTCGTAATGAAATTTTATTAAGACTAACAGAAGATGCCGAGGACAAGCACATGTGTGGCTGACTTCACTGAGGAGAGACTGTGTCTGAGGCTTGTGAGCTGAAGCTTATCTGTACCCTGGGTGCTGGCCTTGCGTCTCGGAGGGGGGGACCACTACCCGGCCCATAGGGGGTGGCCTGTGCATCTTCCCCATCAGGATGAGATTCTGATCTCGGAAGCAGGGCGTCTGGAAGTCCCCTCCCATGCAATCTGCCGTTTGCATCAGATTAGTCTGCCCTATTAAGGCACCCCCTACTAATCGATAATGGGCCGCTCCTCCCACGGGGTCCATCCCTGGGGTGGGGTTGGTATTGCCCGTGCCAGTGCCATGGAAGGGCAAAGGGAGGTCCTGTGAGCCAGAGCTGTCACTGTTGGGTGTGGGAAGAATACTACCCCACACTGGCGGCTGGTGGTAGTACTGCCCGTTGGTGTAGTGCGTCACTGCGCCTGGTGGCATTGCATTGCTGCTGTGGTTGTTGGCAAGTGGCGACGAAGGGCTGGATGGTTTCATGGCATAAGGCTGCCCCATGCCCATCTCTGGGGGATAGGTACGACTCTGCGGTTTGCAGGGGTGTCCGCCCCCTTCTGAAATGTGCTGAAGGTGAGCAAGCTGATGCTGAGTCCAGGACCTCATCTGTGGATGCTGGGGATTTCGCTGAGGTTGATGGCTTTGATGCTGTAGGTGCTGTTGTTTCATATCGCTGTGATACATGTGGTTCATTGCAGCCATGTTATGCGGAGGCATTGCACTCACCGGCGCAGAAGCAGTTACTTTATCAGGAGGTCCAATAGCACAGGATGGGTGCATGAGACCAGGAGCGAGTGCACTAGGGTTTCCCGCATGCACTGAGCCTCGAGAACTGGCGTTGATGAGTAGATTTCGGTTAATGGGACTGGGGTTGGCGATCTGTCCTTCACACATCGACGTGGCACCGGCACCCTGAGCCCTAGCATGGCAGAACTGGCTTATCTGATGCACTATGCTGTTTAAGTCCGCCTGACGGTCCTGGTGGAGCCCTCCGGCCATGGACAATGGAATGGTTGAGGTAGAAACAGTCACGTTAGGAGGGGCGTCTGCAACCGGTACCTTCCGAGCACCCACCTGCAGGCTTGCAGAGGGGTTTTGTAGATGCTGCTGAGTAAGCAGGATGGCTGGAGGTGGATGGGTGCCAGGGTGGCCTAAAGAAGCTGCGTGGGACAGATTTTGAGGCCTCGGAAGGCCCTGGAGCTGTTGTGGCATGGAGGAAGGAGGTCTGTGTCCAAGTCCTTGGTGTGGAGGCCCAGGCTGCTGCTGCAAAGTCTGGAGATTCTGAGGGTGTTGAGGAAGTCCCTGCGGATTCTGGGATGCTCTGGGAGGACCCTGCGACAGGTGGTGCAGGTTTAAAGTGCTGGCCGAGGTGGCTGCATAAGGGCCGCCGGCGGCATTCATAATCACCTCTGGGTGCAGACGTGCCCGTGTGCCGTTAAAGTCCTTGATGATACCCTTGACGAGGGGCACTTTGACGATGGCAAGGAGACCAGTCTTGGCAGTGGTCTGAGAAGAAGGGTAGGGACTGTATCGGGGGCCAGCTGTGTCAAGTCCGTTGACTGTACGACGAATGTGGTTTCGCTGAGGGACCTTGACGCTGTTGGGGAAGATCTTGATGGTGAGTGGATTGTTGGCAACTTTTTTAGCATAAGCATCCAATTCCGCAGGGGTTGGATACTGAGCAGATCTCATCCTTTGTGGAGTGTCCCCTATATGTAAAAGGGACAAAAAGAAAGAAAAAGAAAAACACATTATGCCTTGGGAATACGAGTCTTTATAACCTGT
Organism: Tiaroga cobitis; assembly: GCA_030578255.1. NCBI lineage: Eukaryota > Metazoa > Chordata > Actinopteri > Cypriniformes > Leuciscidae > Tiaroga > Tiaroga cobitis. Next base: position 28,521,901 of record CM060595.1, on the reverse strand, counting down.
CCATTTTGTTCAGGTGAGATGATGAGAGAATGGCAACTAAGCAGAGGATCAGAGATATTCTCACTTCACAAACCTGAGCACTTCACAAATTCTGTACGAAAAATGGGAGAAAGAGGCCATGGTGCCCTTAGAAACTGCATTGGCACAGCTTAATTTCACACATACAATGCCATTCAAAAGTTTAGGGGTCAGTTTTTTTTTCTCAAAGAAATGAATACTTTTATTTAGCAGGGACACATCAAAAGTGACAGTAAAGAAATGTTAATTTATTTTCCATTTCTAATAAATGATGTTCTTTTACAATGTATATTTAAAGAGTCTTGAACAAAAATTATCAGTTTCCACAAAAATATTAAGCATCACAATTGTTTTGAACATTGAGCACCAAATCAGCATATTAGAATGATTCCTGAGGGATCACGTGACACTGAAGACTGGAATAATGATGATGAAAGTTCAGCATTGCCGTCATGGGTATAAACGACATTTTAAAATATATAAATATATTTCAAAATATTACTGTTTTTACTGTTTGATTAAATAAATGGAGCCTTTGTGAGCATAGGAGACATACAAATAAAATAAAAATAAAAAACTTAAAATATTACCGACCCCAAACCTTTGACCTGTGGTGTACATTACTAGCAAAAATTATGGACACATTTAATTAAATTTGTTTCTCATGATCTTGATAGCTGCAATTCATTCAAAACCTTATGTGAGTGTTTGGTGTTAAGTCACATGCCAAAAAGATGTAGGTGAATGTTAGCTATCTCACTTCCTCTCCATCACTCCAAACATAACATGCTTCTTGTATGCCATGGTGTGAATGCCACACACACACACACACACACACACACACACCAGAAGTTTCCTCATTATATTGTAATAAAACCCATGTCATTATACACATTTGTGTTCTCAGAAACCATATATACAATAACACACACACACACAAAATAACTTTTATGTACCTCTGTTATATTTAACAACCCCTCTGTGATGTGTCTATGCTTGATTCTCTAACAGTTTCAGTCTTAGAGTGTGAATAAGAAATTAAAACCTGTCTTGCCCAGCCCCCAAAAATAAAGCAGCCATGTATGTCTGCGTGTAGTGTGGTAAGCATCTTAGCCTCAAATGCTCTGCGCTCTAAATAAACCGTCTAATTGGTGAGCTTTTCTATCTGTTTTTCACAAACATCTGTTCTTCTCTTCAGGATCACAGTAATGCTTTTAAAGGTGAACATAAAAGGGAAAAAAAACATTAATGAGCTGAATTATTTAACTGGTTTTACATTCAGAAGTCTGCAGGTCTGCGCTCACAATACAAGCTCTTTCCTTGATACAATGCTGCTTTTCCAGAGAGTGACATCCTCACCTGCCAGGACATCTCTGATTTGATGGGTTGAGAATAGAGGAGAGCGGATGAGAGACAGATAGAAAAAACAAAGGAAGCGAGGGATGATAAGTGCTCTCTGTGAGGCTGCTGTCTGCCTGCTGAAAGGGGTCTTTGTATAAAACAAGCTTTCATCACTTGAGGGGAGAAGAGAAAAGAGAGATAGACAGGGAGAGACTTCTGATGTGCACCCACCTGCACTTCCCTTGCTCACCCTGATATGAAGTTCACACACTCACACACACACACACACACAGTATTAGCATGCATTTCTACGCGTTCCTGGCCCCCTCATCCCCAGTGAGAGGATGAACAGCCTGTGCTCTGTGACTGAGCTCTTTCATCCAGCCTGAGCTGATTCAGTCACTGCTCACAGCTCACACTGCCGCGACAAAAACACCAAACACTGAACAAACCCCCTACACTAAGGTGTAATGGTTCAAATTACCCACAGCTCGGTTTTTATCATGGTTTTAGGGTCACTGTTTTGGTGTGGTTTGTTATGTACTATGTTCAGGGGAAAAAGGAATACTGCCAAATAAAAAAATAAAGAAAATAAGAATAATCAAACAACTAGCAACAGCACAAATAAATACAATAAAGCAAATGTACAAATAAAATAATCAGTGTTTTTCAGGTATCTAACAGTAGTTTTCAGGTACAGAAATTGCATAAAGTAATCAAATGTAAAATAACATTGTATATTTCACTGTATAAATTAAAGATGAATTCTTATTACAGTTACAAAAGCTATTCAGTCAAGAGCAGCGAGTGATTTTCTTGTCTTTTGTTGTTTGATGAACATTAAAAACACAGACAGCGGGAATATTATTAGGGCACTGTCACTGTAAGACATAATGCACAATCAAAAATACTGAAACTGTTACACATGCGTTGTCTTTCTCGACTGTTTACGCTCACTTAAAAACCCAACCGACTATGTCTGCTAGGACACTCGCCAAGATGGGCATGTTGACAGTTTTTGTGTGAATTTGTCTGTTACTCAATATTTGCGCGCACGAGTTCTCTTTCGCGTCTTCTTGCCCTTGAATGTTTAAATTGGCATGGCTTACATGAGTTTAGTTTAAAACACAGATAGCAACGTGTGCTGTTTAGGTTTTACCTGCGCTCGGGTGATGACAGCGTAAATGACTGGTCATATCAGAACATAAGGCACTCGCATAGAATAAAGTTTAAGGGAAGCCATCGATGGAAACATACATTAGCCTAACTCTGTCTGTCTCCTTTACGTGTTGTTATTTTCAATAAACCATATTATAAATGCATATGCGTCAACATATTTTAGATGAACCGCAGTGCATGCCAAACCATGGGTGGAGAACGGTACGGTTAAATTTTTTACTGAGAACCGTTAAACCCCTACTTCCTACCAAATACTTTAGAAGAACTAAAGAAGAACTATAGAAGAACTATATAGAAGAACTAAAACCCTGTAAAAATCTAAAAAAAATAATTAACGCATGTTTTCCACACAACTTCCAAGGAAGAATAAGATATATGCTCCAATATACAATAATAATAGTAACGTATACACTCAAAATGTTGGGGTCAGTAGGAAATAAATTAATACTTTTATTCAGCAAGGATGCATTAAATTGATCAAAAGTAACAATGAAGACTTGTATTGTTACAAAAAATAGTCGAATAGTATTTCACAATATTACAGATCTTACTTTATTTTTGAAAAATTAAATGGAGCCTTGGTGAGCTTAAGATACTCTTTCAAAAACATTTGAAAAAATGTGAACAATGGGAGTCAGAGGTAACATTGACATTGTTTTTTGTAGACATTACTGTTATGAAAAGAGTTATTATTTTTTACAGTTTCATTTGGTGTCACCGCCAGTGGTTCATAAATAACAAAATACACCTTAAAAAGAGCAGAGAGTGAAACACACTTATCCGTAGCTAAAAGAATAATCAAATACTGAATAAGTGAACATGTGAGGGGTGGGAGATGTGTATGTCTTTGTGAATGAAGGGCGTTTAAATTCTGAAGAAATTCTGTGGAGCTTTATGGAATTCTGTGGGCACAAGTCTGTGCAAGCATGCTTTATATATGCTAACTTATCCTAACTAGCAAACACAAACATCAACAGACACACATAATCTGTTCTTGTTGATGACATTCAGCTTTTTGTGAAAATGTTGATGTTTTTTTTTTTTTTTTTTTTTGTGCAGAGTAGGAATCACAATTCTCAACTCCATCCTCCAACACCTCACACAACAGTCAGAAGCCCTGCCATTCACTTGTCTCATCTGTCTTTCTGTTTTTCCCTCTCCCTCTATGTGGGCTGTTGACTAAACAAAATGGCCCCTGACATTTCTTAGCTAAATAGCTTTCCTGCCAATCTCAGGCCATGTCAGCTGCCTTCACCGGCTGCCCACATTTGCCCTTCTAAAAGGAGAGAAGAGAGACTGAGGAGAATCACAGGAAGAGATGGATGAGGAAGAGCCATGCTGGGCTCAATAAATGAACCACCGCAGGACTAGATCAAGGAGCGAGGAAGAGGACAGTCATTATTTTAATAACTCACGAGGGTGCACTCTCTCTATTTCCATCGCATCTTTCTCTCTGTCTTTGCCATCCTCCCCTGTTGAGTGACATCCCAGGGGAGGCTGGCCGGCGATAATGAGGAGTCAATCTTGTTAGGATTAGACAACAACATACAGGTCAGCAGTCATGCAATCCATTCTGAGTACAGGAGAGGAGGGCAGAGGAAAGCGATCAGGTGACATTTAAACATGCACTGAGCATCTATGTAAATGTCTCAAGGGACTAACATCTCTAGAGCTCAGTGCCAGATCTGCTTAACTTCTTTTCGGGATTTGTAATTAAAGGGATAGTCCACCTAAAAATGAACGTTCTTCCATCACATACTTGTATGCCTTTTTTATGTGGAATACGAAAGGAGATATCAAGCAGAATGCTCAAGTTGCTCTTTTCCCTACAAGTGAATGGTGAACACAGCTGTCTCTGGTCCCCATCTACTTTGTGTTTATGCACTTCAGAAGTTCTATTTCAGTCGGACATAAGAGTAATTAGGATAAACGCAATTAATCGTAAATGTACATGTTTTAGTTCAACTGTAATCGTAGCGGCCTATTTTTAGTCAGACTAACAGACTTAGATAATGCGACTGTAGCTTCATCCAGCATATAAACATTGTAGTCAGTCAGACTACAATTTTTCTCAAGGTACACGTGATCTTGACAGAGATGATGCTCAATGTGTGTTTAATGCTTCAAAAGTTTATTCATAATTTTGCATGTACACTACCTTTAAAGGGATAGTTCACTTTGAAATGAATTTTTGATATGTTTTAGCTTACCTCTAGTGCATCCAAGATGTAGGTGTCTTTGTTTCCACAGTATCTTCAATTTTGATAATTTTAGGTAAAACCGTTGTTGTCTGTCAGTCATACAATGGAGGTGAAGGGGGTCCAACTCAAAGAGCAGTCAAAATTAAACATTATTTAATGACTCGTAAATGTAAGTACACATTGATGCCCTAAGACACGAAACGAGTGGTTTTTGTGAGAAAACGAACAGTATTTATATCTTTTTTAGCTCGTGTAAGCATATCCATGTCCAAATGATCTGAGAGCAGGGCGCTTCGGTCTGCGCATGCGTACAGCGTTCGCCGGAATGCCCCGGAAGGGCTCCCTCGCGCGTGTTTACGTCACTCATTGTTTATGCAGAGATTTCGGAAGTTTTACCTTACACTGTGAAGATCTAAACATATTTAGATATACAGGATCGCAATGGAAGACGATTTCTATATACCAACAGACAACGTTGATTTTTTTTCACAACCTTATTTATTTGAACACAACCGGGGCATTCCGGCGAACGCTGTACGCATGCGCAGACCGAAGCGCCCTGCTCTCAGATCATTTGGACATGGATATGCTTACACGAGCTAAAAAAGATATAAATACTGTTCGTTTTCTCACAAAAACCACTCGTTTCGTGTCTTAGGGCATCAATGTGTACTTACATTTACGAGTCATTAAATAATGTTTAATTTTGACTGCTCTTTGAGTTGGACCCCCTTCACCTCCATTGTATGACTGACAGACAACAACGGTTTTACCTAAAATTATCAAAATTGAAGATACTGTGGAAACAAAGACACCTACATCTTGGATGCACTAGAGGTAAGCTAAAACATATCAAAAATTAATTTCAAAGTGAACTATCCCTTTAAAATGTTTGGGGTCAGTTCCCCCATTGTTACATGCATTTACTATAGTAATAACTATAAATTATGCATAATTACATGCTACTAACCCTAAACCAAACCCTATATAATAGTAAGTATGAATGTATGTACTTAATATCACTCAGTACTTACATGTATAATTACAGTGTGACAAAGACACCTTAAAATAAAGTATAACCAAAAGTTATTTTAAATTGAAAATATTTTTTTCAATATTACTGCTTTGACTGTATTTTGAACCAAATTCAGCCCTGGGGAGCATAAGAGATTTCTTTCAAAAACACTTGTCAAAATTGTACTGACCCAAAACTTTTGAACGGCAGTGTAAAAAGCAACTTGGACATTATTCTAAACATCTGCTTTTGTGTTTTGTATTCAGAAGAGATTTTTCATTTCATTTCTCTCCCCCTCCCCCCTCCCCCTCTCTCTCTCATCAGCAGCAGCGATTTGAGGATCACAGTAATCAGCCAAACCCCAGGAGCGCCATTACAGACACACAGGGTTGTTACACAGCTATTGTCAACCTTTTCTGTCTAAGCACACCATACACATCTCCCAACAGCCATTTCCCCCAGCACAGACATCACACACACACACACACGCACACACTTTTAAACTTTAATCCGTGAGACTGCTGATCTGAGTGGGTGTTCTTATATTGTCTTATATAGGGTAATTCCTCATGGAGAAGCAAAGCCTCCTTTCTATTCATCTCTTTCTTCTTATCTAAAGCCATCTCTTCCTCCCCTCTCATCTCACCTTCTTTTCAGCTCCCTTTGAAAGAGTTCAGAGAGAGAAAAGCAAAAGAAACCATCCTCTATTTAGACAAAAGACTGTCTTTTTTTGCCCCAATGTATTTTCATGGCTTGCATTCCTGCATTCCAAGGTATATTCTGGCTCTTCCTGCATCTCCCGAGTTCCCTGAGGGAAAATGTGCCAGAGCCAGATGTGCTCCAATAACATCTGGACCACAACAGGGAGCACATGAATTTGAAAGGGCAGTTAATGACATGCCATGGGACTTTTAAACCAGCATATGCATCATTACATTACATGATTTCGAGTGCTTTAAACAGCTGAGGCTTCTCTGAATCTTTCAGTTCGGAAGTCGGGGGGAAACTGGAGAGTGTTAACCATAAATGCAGTCATTTACCAAATTTAAAAAAACACTATCATATGGGTGAGACACAATGACGTTCAGGTAGGGCTAAATGACAAAAACAAAACAAAAAAAAAAACAATTGTGATATTTCAGATAAAATGTAACTTTAATTAGAGCTTCAGGCTCGCTGTACTCGTTTGTAGGGCTATTATAATTATTGTTAAACAAAATACTAAACAAAATAAGAAATATATTAATATAGTAATAACAAAATATTTAATAAAAAAAAATCTTTTTTAAATTGCAATCCTAATATTTGGATATGCTACAGGTTTAACAACAACACTAATTGAAAATCGGATAAAAAGGGTGGCACACATCGTGTTTCCGAATGCACGTTTATGGGAAGCAGAATTTACTGCAAACTGAGCCTGAGACACAGATACATGCGTGTAAAAAAACATTTGATAAGTCATATTACAATTTAGATTTTTCGGTTTTAAATTTGATTATTCATTTAGCTCAACCTTGAAGTTAATATTTTAATATTTCTATCATTTACATTTTATTTTCATGGAAGAGACAATTTGAATATATAAAATTGACACTAAATGCCATATTTTGATCAGAGGATTATATTGAAATAGAGGTTTATAGAATGAAATTGTGTAATTTGAGCCCCAATGTATTGGAAACAGGCATAAATGAATTGTTCAGAAGTATCTGCCCATTTATTGGTTAGTACCTGGCTATGCACTATTAAATAAATGGAATTATCAGAGAAATGAAAACAAATAGTTAGACAAGGATATGTTTTTTTTTTTTTTTTACCATCAGGTCCATTAAATTGATTGAGAGACTGGATGTGGACCGTTAATGCTTGATTTTCAATTATGTTTTTTTCCAGTTCATAGGCAAATGAATGAATCCTCTACCGTTGCTCTCTTCAGAGACAAACACTCTGGGCCGGTAGTTACAGGTCTAACTTCATTGAGTCTTTTGTGCAATGTTTAAAAAAATCTGCTTTCTATTATCTGTCTGAGAGAAGCATCAGAGATATGCCCCGAGTTCCTCTTTCCTACCTGTTCTCCCCCTGTAGTTCCTGTAGTTAGTAGTATGACTCCATCTCTTTCTGTATTCCCACTAGTTAGAAATACAACTTCCATCTTTTTGTGATTTCTGTTCTCTCCTGCAGTTAAAGATATGTCTTCACCCTCTCAGTAATTGCCGCCTGATGAGGGTCTTCCTGAGGCGATGTGAGACTCATCAGTCTCCGGGCCATCGGCACTCCCCCGGCAGCGTGTCTCCATAGCATAATTTGTCATCCTGATGGAGAGCTAATCTGACAGGATGTCTGCGCACAGACGGAGAAGGCGAGATACTCTGTCTGTACATATCCTTTTCCCCCCTGCCTGACTCAGTTTCTCTGTTTGTCTGACTCTCATTTTCTCGCTGCCTCTGTATGCCACTTATCTGCCTCAATCTATCTCTCTGTGAGCGGTGTGGTTCAGCAGGTGTCTGTCCTTGTAAACCGCCCTAATAAAAATCCTGGGATTTGACAATCTGTCTCTGCAAATATGCTTTTGCTCACACACTGCTCTCTTTCCCCCCCTCATTCCATTTCCTTTCTTTCTCGGTTCTGTTTAGTTTCTCGTCAGACATTTATCTGCTTTTATAGATCCGGTTTAATCTTGTCATTTCTTCAATGCACTTAATTGCCATTTTTGACAACATCTGTATGAATTTGTGGTATTAAAATAGACACATAACATGCACAGCATGAAAGAATATTTGTCTGGTTCATTTGAGACTGCTGAGAGGAAGGTAAACGGGAGCATGAAAGGAATATTCACTCAAAAAATAAAAATTCTGTCATCATTTATTCACCTTCACGTCGTTCCAAAACTGTTAGACTCACTTTCTTCTGTTGAATCCAGAAAGATGCACTTTTCCATACCATTAAAGCAAAAGATGACAAAAGCACCATAAAAGTAGTAATTATGTGTGATGAGCTTTTGGTTTACATAGAAAAACATTATTTTATTTATTTTGTAGTTGTCTTCATGCGGCTTGTTTTTCGTGCAGTTTGTTTTTGGTAAGATTTCTGCTCATTCGTGGAGTATAACATCATGCCCAGTTTCATCTGTTTAGTAAATGTTTTATTTGTTTCCTACACTATGTCTTATGATAACCTGGAGTATTGTTGACGGAAATGTCCGGCTTACCGTGTTTTCACTCTTATACGCTAGGGGGCGCTATTACGCATCTTCTGAAAGAGTCCTGAATCTCCTGATCAAAACACATGCGAAGAATATGCAGAAACAAGCGATATCATATGTAAGTAGATATGTAAGTGTGTATCATATGTAAGCAATAACGCGATCATCAACATTAAACAGCATATAAATTAAAACTGCCTCATGTTACTGAATGAAATGTCGACCCAGGACGAGCTATAGGACTGCGTAAGCATTTGGGGTGATGATTATCTTTCTGAATCTGAACCAGACTATAGTCTTTGACAAAAATGTGATTTTCTAAGCTTTTTGCTCAAAATGTTGCTTTATGAAACTTACCAAACTTCAAGTGTTGATAAAAAAAAGAATGCATGAAGCTAAAACCTGTTGTTGTTGTTGTTTAAAAGCAGAGTGTCTATGCTTTTTTTAAATATTATTGCGTATACAGATAATCATCCAACATAATATTCTGGGGGCCATGAAACTTTTGTGAAAATAATCAAAAATGTCTTTTAGCTAAATATATAAATAAATGTAAAAATAGGGGAAATAAACCATTGTCTTTAATTATTTTGAAGGCAGAAGTTCACCAAAACCTAAAATCTGTAAATATTTGTAAAAAAAAAAAAAAAACAAAAACGTTTTTTTATTGTTGTGTATTAAACTTTTTTTTCCTGTTTATCCTAATGTACTCCCTACTATATGTAAATCTTAAAAAATAAGTGATGTGCTAGGCCTATATTTTTCTGAAGCTCTTTGATACAGTTGTGTGAGGAAAAAACAAAACAAAATGTAAGCCGTTATTCACGCAAACTTTTTTAAAATACACAAAAGTGTTTAAGATCTTAGAGCTGAATTAGTTTATCATTGAATAACGAGTTTCTGTCTTTTTTCACACAAAACTCTCATGTGACTTCAAGAGTTGGAACATGCCACATGATTAATTTTGACTACTTTATGGTGCTTTTTGTCATTTTTGGAGATTCACTTTCTCTGGTCACCTATCATCTTCATTTTATGGAAAAGGGGAGCATCAACTTTCTGCTTATTTTATTTATTATCTTCTTTTATGCTCCACATAAGAACGAAACGGTTTGGTGAGTGATGATAGAACATTTGAACTGTTTTTTTTTGTTTCTGTACTTACATTTCTGAAGTCCAGTGTTCATCTGCGAGTGGGGGTGGAGCTGAAGGGAGAGATCACCTGGCCCTGGCAGACAGGCCAGCATCTCATACACACACTCACCCACTCACACACACACACCCACACACACACACACACACACACACACACACTCACTCACTCACTCACTCACTCACTCACTCACTCACTCACTCACTCACTCACTCACTCACTCCTAGAGCAACATGGGCCAAACACTCTGCCTCACACTATAGAGAGAAAAAAAAAGAGAGAGAAAAAAAAAGAAATTTAGATGTTACTGTAAGCGTAACAGTACCAAGTACGTAACAGTACCTAGTTCCGGCCCAACACTAGGGGCTTTCGCACCGGAGGAACCTTTTTATAGTTCCTAGAACTACTTGCGGTACCCACTTTTTGGCGTGTTCGCACCACAGGTACAAGGATTGATTTTAGTTCTAGGAACTCCTTTTGGGGAAACTAAATTAGCTGCTACTTCAGAGTAGGGTCTAAACCAGTACTATGAACTACCAGTGACGTAAGTGTACGCTGATTGGCCGAACGTACGCAAAACACTGGTACCCGCCATAAAAAAAAAAAAGCTATCTAATAACGTATTAGACAGGACAGACTTAAACATAATAGATCATAAACTAATGGAGAATAGGTGCATTGTGTGCCATCAAAACAAAAGTCTGCCACGCCGTCAAAATAAGTGTCACAACAACAAGTGGCTTACGTCACTTCAGAGTTCCTACTGGCGGTGTGAATGCAACCAGAAAAATGGCTCTAGGCCAAGGGGAACATTTCGTTCTCGGGGAACCACCCTGGTGGCTAGTGCCCAGAACTAAGTGCCTACTACCAGGTGCGAAAGCCCCTACTATGTCAATGTCATTCACTTTGCTTCTAGTCTCACATAGCCAGACCTTCAGACTGACGGCAGAAGGTCTGGGCCCGTATCCCTAAAGATTCTGAGAATCCTCTCAGAGAGCTCCTAACTTAACCTAAAAATACCTTGCCAGGAGTTTTAGGTTAGAAGTGATTCCAGAACATTTTCAGTGAACTCTGAGCAAGTAATGGATGGAAAATCCTATCTTAGTGAGGAGGTGTGGTTGACCCCGTTGCTAGGTATGAGTCATCATTTCAAAAGCCGTGATTGGTTGATCCTACAAGTTTGATGAAAATGAACTTTTGGTGATAAAGAGCAAAGGATTTACCCTCAAATCAATAAACATAATTATACACTCTAATCTTATGCAGACTGTAATTGTAAATAATATTTAACATTCAAGAAAATATCTGGGAAATTATTAGTAAGCTGTAGGGGTTATAGGCTAACATTAGAATATAAAATATGTGAAAACTTAAAGGGTTAGTTCACCCAAAAATGAAAATTAAGTCATTAATTACTCACCCCCATGCTGTACCAACCCCGTAAGACCTTCGTTCGTCTTCGGAACACAAATGAACATATTTATGATTAAATCTGAGAGGTTGATCACTCCTCCATAGGCTCCCTAAGGGAATGAAACTTGACGGCCCAGAAAGTCATTAAAGAAAATGTTTAAATATTCCATGTCACAACAGTGGCTCTCGTGGAAATCTCTTGAAGTCTCGTTTCAGGCCTACAAGGAAGAAAAGGAATAGTCGAATAAAGTCGTTATTTTTGTTTGTTTTTTCGCACAAAAAGTATTCTCGTCGCTTGATAAACTTATAGTTGAGCCACTGTTGCGACATGGAATATTTAAACATTTTCTTTAATGACTTTCTGGGCCGTCCGGTGTCATTCCCTTAGGGAGCCTATGTAGCAGTCATAAACCTCTCAGATTTAATCATAAATATCTTCATTTGTGTTCCGAAGACGAACGAAGGTCTTACGGGGTTGGTACAGCATGGGGGTGAGTAATTAATGACTTAATTTTCATTTTTGGGTGAACTAACCCTTTAAGCTCATTACACCCTGTTCAAATAATGATTCGTGTCTTATTTGCTCATATTAATATCCTAGCTGGCATATTTTGTACTTTCACTCCCATATGGACCCCATTGAAAACAAGATGGCCTATCTCAAGGGGCTGTCCTTAATGAAGTAGAAATTGCAACGTTACAACTCAGTGTGGTCTTAACGACGAGGGTAACACGGCTCAGCTTTTATCAATGTCTGTGATTGCTGGCTGGTATATTTTTATGAAGGCTTGTTAACAAATATCCTACAAACACAGAAAATGGAGAAAAAAAGGAATCCTAACCCATTTTGTGCAGCTGCTTAGGGGAACTCCTAAGCCACTAAAAGTCCTCTTCCCTGCTCTTAGCAGATCTTGCATTAGGAGCCCTTTTAAGCGCTAGGAATCTTGAGGAATAGCTTTTATATTAACTGGGATTTTCGTGTCACTTTAAGGGGAAATTCTAAGAAAACGTCATGACTGAGAATTTTCTTAGAATTTGGCCGCTAGGAGCCACTTTTTGCACAAAAATTCTTTAGGGATACGGGCCACGGACTCTATCGCAGCTTTTCTTGGCCAAGGCCCGCCCAGGAGTACGTTTGACTGACATGTAACGCAACCAATCACAGTTCGTTTTGTTCCGCGTCATGTTTAGGGGCGTGACAATATAATGTCGATGTACCTACAATAACACACCGGTGTGCATCTAATAAATTATTCATTCACAACGTTGTACAAGTTAAATGCAACAATGGAGCCGCGAACTTCATATACTTTTGAAAATCGAGCGTTTAGTTGATCCTGGTAAGCGCTCATTGTCACAGTTGTAAACACAATGGCTTTCTTCTTCAACGTGGGGTTTTGGCGTCATGGCATTTGTTTCCAGGCGGACCGATAAAGAACGCGACACACACGTCTCCCGGACATCCTGTAGAATTCAACAAATCAGATCGCGACTACGAAACTCCTGAAGTGTTTCCAGACAAGTGTGCCATATGCATTAGACGTTCAGCCAACGGTCCGTGGGAGTGACGTCTGAGGCTGAAACTACTTTGCTTCTATCTCTGTCTGCAGTGCTGCACTGGGTAGCCTCGCCTACAGTGAACTCTTATTGGACCAAAATCTTGCTTCATATTAGGGCTGGGCGAATAACTGTACTTTCTGTTTGATTTCAATTTGGATTCAAACGATTATGAAAATGCAATAATCAAGATAAATTGTGCAACATTTCGTTACATTCCGGCCCTCAACATCCAAACCAGTCACATCATGTAACATGACTGTTGTAAAATGCAGTCTACTGTGGGACATGCTTGATCTTAAAAAGTGATATTGAGCTGTAAATAAAGCCATTAAAGAGAACTCGCAAATACAAGCCTAGACAGTCAAAATACGTGCAGAATATGGTGAGTATTCTCATAAACACAGTCAGTTATGTCTTAAGTGAACATAAACAGTTGGGCAAGAAATTATATTCATGTAGATCTGTGCATTCGGTCTTAAAGTGACAGCAGCCTGTTGCCGTCTGTGTCAGTTATGTTAATCGAACAACAAAAGAAAAAGGAAAATCACTTACAGCTCTTGGCTAATAACTTTAGTAGCTTTAATAAGAATCTATGTATATATAATTCATACAGTGAAGTAGTGTTGCAGTATGTAGTGTTATATTTTTACATTTGATTACTTTATTCAGTTTATAAGTAGGCTTTAAGCTCAATACTACTGTTAGATAGACTTACATGAAAAAGCATTGTTTATTATTTTTTTTTCTACTGTATTTGTCCCATTTTGGTAATTTTCTTAATTTTAATTGTGCCTAGTATTAGTTTCTGCTGTCGTATCGAAATTTGTATCAAGAATTAAAACATTTCTTGTAAAAAAAAAAAATCTCGTATAAGGTTTTGGTCTTATTGCCCACTAATTGTGTTAAATAATCATGATTACAACATCGACCAAAATAATTCTGATTCTGATTTTTGCCACAATCGAGAAGCCCCACTTCACATAACTGAACAGAATTACATGATTAAAAGCTTTCATAGTACAGAACACAAAACACAAACAATCAATTGATATACGTAATATTAACATGCTGCTATTTAATATACAATTAAAATGTATTTACATAAAATAAATATGTTTGAGGTTTGTGAACTGATGGATGCCTAACAGTCTTCATTATGGTTAGTAAAAATACAAAAAGAACTTAAAGATTTGTCAGAAATTTCGTTTTCCACTACATTATTTTCAAAACAAAATAATTAAAAATGTGTCTTGATTTAAAATTAAGCGATGATATGATTTTAAAGGGATGGTGTGCATTAAGAAAAGGTGCAAAACTAAATGACTCACAAACATGTTTTGGATCATTTTCCAACATAACAGGGAGCAATGAGATAATTACCATCTGTCAGTTTTACACACACATTTTCACTGAATTCATTAAAACTCAGCAAGTCTTCTAATCAAGTGTGTCGTGAGGAATACATCCAAACATTAATTCAAATGTGCGTTTGAGTGCAATTTCACACATATTTATGTGAGCAAATGAATTGCATGGCAGAGAACTTTGCCATGCAAGCTTTGGATTCACATAAATTAACCAACCAACTAACTAATCAAGTGAAGGTTAGAATATCAGGATATCAAAATATCCTTCTCTTTAATCATCGAGTGTGTTCAGACCAGCAAAAACCCTTCTCGTACCCAAGCCACTCTTACTAATCGTACAGCAGCAGGCAAAACACACTTAATATGAAATCTGAACTTCAATTTAACATCAAACATACCAGCCAGAGTGCTCTGACCGTGCTTCAGGCACTTCATCTCTCTCTTTCTTCACCTTCACATCCTCTACCCGTCTTCTAGTGTGAGTGCTGTGATCTAAGGTGACCTTTGCAAAATTCCAAACTTTCACATCAAGCGTAGCGTTAGTTCTGGCAGGTCACGTCAGTCAAGCTCGCATCAGAGTGTCTACGTATATGTGAATATGCCGCCTATCACAGCATCCCTATATATAAGATCCATTCAGTATTATCAGCAGCTTTATAGCGTTGCTCAGGAGCTAATTACCCTCCTCAATCCCCAGAATGATCAACTGCTAGGTAATGCAAATATCTATTCCGCCAATCAAATGGCAGCAACTCAATGCATTTCAGAATGTAGAAGAGGTCAAGACGATCTGGTGAAGTTCAAACTGAGCGTCAGAATGGGAAAGAAAGGTGATTTAAGTGATTTTGAAGGTGGCATGGTTTTAGAGTTTGATTTTGTGGTCTGAGTATTTCAGAAAATGCTGATCTACTGGGATTTTCATGCACAACCATCTTAGGGTTTGTAGAGAATATGTCCCACCACATTGTTTAAACGCCACAGCCTGAGTATTGTTGCTGACCACCATGTTCATCCATTTATGACCACAGTGTGTGTACCCATCTTCTCATGGCTGAACCCAGCAGGATAACGTGGTACGTCACAAAGATCAAATCATCTCAGACTGTTTTCATGAACATGACAATGAGTTCACTATACTCAAATAGACTCCACAGTCACCAGATCTCAGGATAGTGGAACGGGAGAGTTGCATCATGGATGTGCAGCCAACAAATGATGCTACCATGTCAATATGGACCAAAATATAGCCTACCATATTAAAACTATGCCATGAAGAATTAAGGCAGTTCCAACTTGGTCCTAGCAAGGTGAAACTAGGTGTAATGTAGTTTTTGACATAAGGCACAGATGATAGCTTCAACAGAAGTATATACACAATCAATTAACAGTAGCTCACCGTCAGGGACCGAATTTTACACTGAACAAACTTTTGGTGTTAAAAAAAGGTCTGTCTTTAAAGGTTTATATGTTTTTCTTTAAAATCAACTCCCCATCATGGAGACAATTAATGGGATTTTTACTTCTCGAACCCAACTGTTTCACTCTATAAGAGTACACTGAATGTTAAATATCATCTGATGGGCTGTGTGATTGGGTCATGTGTTTGTGAAGCATTTTGGCATTGCGCGGACACCCAAATTGCTGTATTACACCAGTGCTGCATGTGGCACTGGCAGCTTGAGTCATTCCACCCTTTCTGAATCAGCAACAGCAATGGATAGTGCCTGGTGATTTGTGGTGAGAAACCACGCATACAAACATGTACTACATCATCTCACTGCACACTGACACCAGACGGAAACAATGTATTAAAATATGCATAAGCAGACAAACAGTTCAGACAAGAAGAAATTATGAACCAAACAACTCTGACAGGGCAGCACAAGGCCAGACAGAAAAAGGGAGAGAGAGAGAGCAAGAAATACAGAGTTAGTATGTAGTGAAAGGTCATGATGGCAGCTCATTAAAATCCTGGCAGTGCACTAACAACACAGCAGGGTGCGAAACCAACATGCTCGCTCTTTATCAGATATACCTGAGCTCTTATCTGAAACCTAGTGAGCTGCCTCACTGTCTTCTGTCTAAATAGGATGCCTTCTGAGGAAGCTTTATGAGTGACTGATTAGCAACTCAAATAGCGTTCCACATGTGAGACTCGACTCACAACTCACTTCAGGAGTCTGTAGTTAGCATGTTGCTAAGCTAATGGCACAATACTCTAATAAGTACAAAAATAAAAAGTACACATAAATATTGGGTAAAATAATCAACTTTAATTACACTGAACTCTCTTTATCAATACGTTTCAATACTGAATGAAACAAGTTTACTTATGATCGATATTTTTCTCTCCTCGTTTTCTTCAATTGATTTTTTCACTGACGATGGTTCATCCATCTGTTCCTCTCAGCCTGAATCTTTGATTTCTCCTCTGTCCTCATGCGGTGCTTGAATGCGTGCGGAGTCTCAAACACAGAGTCCTGTCTAGATGAAAATATCTACACAGAGATGAGAAAACTACAACCAGAGGCGTAGCAGTGTTTATATAGGCCAATAAATTATTTTTAATTGTGCATGCTCATTGTCATTGCCCTTGCTTTTACATTAAGATTACCTTTGCTGTAATCTAACGCTTACTCAAAGTGTAACTTTTAAAAAACGACTTATTTAATAACACTATTAAAATGCAGCCTTTAGCAAATTATTCATACTCTGTGATGCGAAAATTCACGTGTATGATTAAAAATACATAAACATAAATATTCCATAAAAATAATGATCAGTTGCAATTTTAGGTGCATTCCTATAGATTCATCTCATATGCCCCTTATTTTATTCAGCAAGTATACATTAAATTGTTTAAAAGTGACAGTAAAGTGACAGTTTATTACAATGTAACTTTTGAACTTTCTATACATCAAAGAATCCTGAAAAAAAAAAATTTGTTTCCACAAAAATATTTAGCAGCACAACTTGCATTAATAATAAGAAATGTTTCTTACGCAGCAAATCAGCATATTAAAATGCCTGATAATTGGAATAATGCCATTACTGGAATAAATTACATTTTTAAATATATATTAAAGGGGTGGTTGATTGCGATTTCACTTTTTTCATTTTAAATAGTGTGTAATGTTGCTGTTGGTGCATGAACAGTATCTGCAAAGTTGCTGCGCTGAAAGTTCAACGTAAGCAGAGATATCGTCTTTTAAAAATCAGGAAGTTTAATGCCTACAAAAACTACTCGAATGGGACTACAACGAGATACTTCCTGGGTTTTATACGCAACGAACCCATAAATTTACATCAACCCTCCCTCCGGAATATGCAAAAAAGGGGGCATGGCCATATTTCTGCAGTTTTGTCGAAGAGGAAGAGTTATAGTGGAGAGCTGTAGCCATGCCATCGAAAATGTGTTATTTTCACCCAGCTGTCAGGTCTTCTGTGTTCGGGCTACCCACGGACGCTGTAGTTCATCAACAATGGCTAAAATTATGTTCAATTATGTTCCTGAAAATTACAATCGTAATTTAGCTCTGTGTGCTGCGCATTTTACGGAAGACAGCTTCCAGAATCTCCACGAATTCAATGCCGGATTCAACAAGAAACTGTTATTAAAACATGAAGCAGTTCCAACTTTAAAACCAGAGGCAGCAGTTGTTGGGCCACAACCTGTAAGTAAGACTTAATCATTTTAAATGTATTTGCATATATAATTTCAGACGTAATGTTTTAGTTTTATCAAGGACGTAAACAAATGCCAGCGCTGGCTTTAGTAGCCACTTATGCTATTTCGTGTGTCAAACGCGTACAAACATTTTGGACCTGAATTTGTAATTATGTACTAGTTTTGTAAATGTACTTTCCATGTACACTTTATGACGTAATTTTTCGATTTGATCAAGAACGTAATGCCAACGCTGTTTGTTTATAGTAGCCAGTTAGTTCGATGCTATTTTGTGTGTATAAGACACACGTATAAAGTTAAAAAAATTATATGTAATCGCAACAGCAAACTTCAGCTCCTGTTATCAGTGTACAGTATGGTTTTAACACAGTTGCCACATGTACACCTAAAGAAAACGATACACTGAGTAAACTTAGTTTTGTGAATAGATAAACGGTTGTTCATTATCGATAAAACAATAACTTAAAAAAAACGGTATTACTCAGTCATTTATTCAGTTATATTAAATGTTTAATCAGGAGAAAACCGTATCTCAAAAGCTAACAAGCAGCAGTAGCATTTTCAAGTAACGGCGTATTGAAATTCGTATATAATAATAGTACAATAGAATAAAATAGAATAGAATAATAATAATAATAATAAAAAATGGCATTGTACCATTCAGAAACATTTTGTAAGAGCCGTGTTTGGGGAGGTTCTACATGACTCTCTTCATTGCTGCTTTCTAGGTCTGATTCTGGCTCAAACTGATACGGCAGCATTGACAACATTATTTACATTTGACCGGAGCACATGCAACTTTTGCCCGTAAAGGTAATGGGGCGTGAAGTTTCCGGACAACGTGCACTACGCAGTTTAGCCAATTACAACAAACCGGCCCAACTAACCAATCTGAGCCCATTGGCTGTTTCTGAGGGAGTGGTTTCGAATCAGGAAGTCAACCGGTCGTTCAAATGACAGAGGAGAAAGCGGCTTACAATAAAGGTGAAATTTATGAAAAATAAGGCTTTAAAAAAAAAAAACCCCACAAAGACATGTTATATTGCACCCCACAAACACAATCATGCAAAGAAAAAAAAGCAGTAAACCACCCCTTTAAAATAGAATGTTATTTTAAATTGTAATAATATTGCACAATACTGTTTTACTGTATTTTTGATATGCAGCCTTGGTGAGTATAAGAGACTTCTTCCAAAAAACAATAAAAAAATCTTGTTGACTGGTATAAAATTATAACTATGTGGAGCAAAAGTTCCATCAAGTCAAAACACACATAAATTCACCTCTGTCATATCAGAGCTGGTGGAAAAACTCTATCTGGAAGAGGGAGAGAAAGACAGGAAGAGAGAAAGTGAGTCTGGATTCTCAATGGCTGGGGATGTTTGGGTCAGACCGCATCTGATAAAAGACTTTTCTAAAAGACTCCACTGCTTTTTCTTTTTCTTTGTGTGCATGGGAGGCTGAATGTGGGAGAAGAAAGGATAGAGGGAGGAAAGTGGAGTGGAAGTGAGCTATTTAGAAAATGACTACGGTAAGCTGTAATCAGGCTCTGGTGGGGATGAGCTCAGACAATCTGCCTACACTGGCCTTTACGCTCAGGAAAAACACAGGCTAATTGCACTAAAATATACACATACAATAGAGAGAGAAATCCAATGTACGCTTGCATGTACAGTTTTCCAGGAACACAAAAAGCTATCGAGTGAAATGACTTTTCAGGGGAAGAGCTGGGAGGAGATTGTGATTATCATTAATGAGGACTATGGAGGAGGACATCAGGTGGGTGGGGGGAGGTGAGCGCTCACGTTTAGATTTTTTCAAAAGCTTTACCCTTGACTACGAGAACGGCTCAATAGGAGGGAGAGAGAGAAAGCAACACTGCTTGTAAATAACCGTTCACATTAGTGCAGAGGCCCATTTAGAACATTAATTTATATAGCAGCCTGAATAGATTGTGATGTAGCTGCGTGTTGAGATCAACGCGCATGTTGCTGTCAGCGTGTTACTGATGACTTATAGCATATCTCCTGAACGGCACGCTCTCTTTTTTTTATTCTGTGAGAGATATTCTACGAGGTTTTTTTGGGCTAAACAGTGTCAATTTTAAGCATATGAGAGTGTGTGACAGTTTGAGAGATATAAGCAGTCAGAGAAAATGCAGCTAAAAGCCTGTGCATGTGATAGTAAGTAAGAAAGAAAGAAAGAAAGAAAGAAAGAAAGAAAGAAAGAAAGAAAGAAAGAAAGAAAGAAAGAAAGAAAGAAAGAAAGAAAGAAAGAAAGAAAGAAAGAAAGAAAGAAAGAAAGAAAGAAAGAAAGAAAGAAAGAAAGAAAGAAAGAAAGAAAGAAAGAAAGAAAGAAAGAAAGAAAGAAAGAAAGAAAGAAAGAAAGAAAGAAAGAAAGAAAAACATTTTTAAATTGAAAGATGACGAGAAGTGATTTGGACTTGAGTAAGTGGAAGAGAAAATATGAAGCCATTATTTAAAAAAAACAAATGAAGTAATAAAGCATTGACACTTCTATAATTAAAGGTTAGCAGAAATGAAAGATTAATAGAAGAGGTGAAAAGTATTAAAGCTTGAAACAGAGACATACTGGCTGTCTGAACACTTCAGAGTGGAGACTCCCATGATGAGATATATATTATGTGCTGGTATTCAGTAATATGCCATGTTGCTGTAATGAACATGCATACATTGTTTTTGTGGGCACTTCAAAACGTATGCATACAGCGGAATGTGTAGCCTTTCAAAGTATACTTAATTCGACAGTGTGTATGAACACACGCACTGGACGCATGCGCACAAGAAATCTTTTCAGTATCTGCGCTATGTTTGTTCAGAAGTTATGACCGATAAAAAGGCTGTATCCGAAAAATTACGCAGCTGACTTGACTCTGTAGGCAGCATTTGCGCATGAAGGTACCTCCCGAAACTGATTTCGGACAGACTTCTGAGGCAGCGTAACAGTTTAATGATCTAAATAGAGTGAGCTTTGCTGAGAACTGAACAAATATTTAATTACTATAGTAATTTCTCGCTAAATGTAGGTCAAAAACATTACATTTACACACAAACAGACCAGCAAACGCAATTTTCAGACGCCATCTTTCTTTTTCTAGCTCAACTGTCACCGAATGTAAAGCACATTGTGGGATATCAAAGGCAGCGAAGGATACATCTTTGCTGCCTTCAAAAATCAATCAGATGAAGGTATCTCAGGAGACAGGAAGTGAAGCTAACATTGGATTCGGACATGCCTTGATGCCTTCCTACCTTGGAATGCGTCCTCTGAAGGCAGCATTTTTCGGATGCAGCCAAAATGTCTTTGTAAACTCAATGTATCGGAAGCAGGATATTTATTTTGACAGCGTGTGGGACTTTTATTTTGAAAGTGCTGAGAACGCCAGTGTACTCTGTGCGCAACGATCGGTCCATGTGAATCGGATGTGGACAGTTCAGCTGTCACTGGACAGGCACGATCGACAAACTTTAAATCCTCGATTTCAAATTATGGTTCACAACAGTGGACCGCTGCGTCATGTTCATTGTGTGTGATTATTTCAGCAATTATCTTGATGTGAAAATTTTATACCATTGCATACCTAATATACATATATATAGCGCAAATCACGGCATTTATATGACTAAGACCACTGACATTATGCAAACTTTATTCAAATGAGCAGGGACTTCCAATGAAAGTACAGATCAGTCAGTGTTTTAGAGTAGGAACGCCTAAGAAACCAACAGCACAGCAACATGGTGACCTCCAGCGATTTAATCATGGCAGTGTGAGCGACAGAGAGCCTCTGACATTTCTTCTCATGATCATTCAGCCACTGAACATAAGGTGTGAGTGCAGTAGAAACTGAGCGATTTGTGGGTGTGCGAGAGTGTGAATAAACGTGTGAAAAGATCAGACTAGTAAATGTGAGTAAGCGTGACTGTTTATATGCACGAAAGAGAAAATGCGAAGGATAGAGCCAGCTTTAGGGCAAGAAATAAAATGATGTGTATCCAATTCATTAATATATCTTCATTTATAGAAGATACAACCAGGAAAAGCAGTATGCAGGATGTGTGCGCGTGTGTGTGTTGACCACTTACAGTGAGGTGATGTATGAACAATGAACCACAGTCCAAATGAAAAAGTGTTGATGCTCTCTGCATTTTTATTTATATCTGGACCTGCCTGAGCAAGGATGTGTGCCCCATAACGTGTCAAAAACAAGAATAGCGCTGAGAAAAAGGAAGCAGACCAGAAGAGAGACAGAACAGAACTGCACCACATGCCTCGTCACAATGTAATTCCAAAAACAATGCATCTCAATTGTTCAGCAGCATTTGGGTGTACATATTTCTTGTGTTGCCAAATTCAGTGCAAGGATTTCACTTTAAAAGCCATACTAAAAGTAGAAGGTGGAAAGAGAGATTGATCGCTTATGAGAGGAAGAGCCACTCACTAGATATTGGAGTTCATCTGGGCGCTGTAAATCATTGAATGTACCCTGCAGACACAGAGCCATTAACTGCTTCATACACTAGCAACTGGAATCACAATTGAACAATTCTGCTTTCAATTCCTTAACAATTCTTTTAGTACATGCATGTTTGGTTATACTAGTGACGCAGAAATTACATTTTATTTTTTAAGTACACATAAAACTAAATTCCTTAATTCTTTTAGTACTTTTATGTTTGGTTTTGCTAGTGTCACAGAAATTAATTTTATTTTTTAAGTACACATAAAACTATTAATTACTCAATTTTGAATTGGATGTGACACTTTTAGTCAGTGAGTGAGTGGTTCAGTAAGTAACTCAAGAACAGCTATAGCCCTGTTTACACCTGGAATTAAGATGCATTTTGGTCGATCGGATCACAAGTAGACGAGGGAGACACATATCCGTTCACACCTGGTATTTTAAACCCTCTACGGACACACTGTCGCCATTGGCTAGTCAATTTTCCTCGCCAGATTTTTTACATGGAATGCAAGAAAGAACGATGCAAATGAGTAATATTCTACATAAATATAATATCAAATCTAAATTTCAAACACTAATAAAGTCAAGTAAACAGTCTTGACTTTTTATTGTAGTAAAATCTTATTTTAAGAAAATAAAAAGAACTAATCAAACTACAAGCAATAGCAATAAACAAAATGGAACAAAGTGCAAATGAAATAAACAGTGCTTTTGCAGGTAGATCTAACAGTAGTTAGATACACATTAGGTAGATTATGTACAGAAATCAGTAATCAAATGTAAAATAACACTGCATAGCCTTCACCGTATTAATTCAATATAGACAAATCCTTTTTAAAGTTACAAAAGTTATTCAGTCAAGAGCATTGAGTGACTTTTTTGCAGTGAGTCTGTTGTTTGATTAACATTAAAAACATAGCAGCAGGAATATTAATCTGCTGTCACTAAGATATAATGCACAGATCCAATATACTGATATTGTACACATGCATTTTATTTATCGACTGTTTATGTTCACTTAACACATAACTGACTAGGATACTCGGCATTTTGACATTTTTTGTGTGAAATTGTCCATTCAAGCACAGTACGACGTGAAAGAGCTCAATTCAGTATGGTTCGGATGTGCAGTTTGCACACACAAAACTTCTCACACAGCCTGCGCTAGTTATCTTTTGCGTCTTCTTGCACTTGAATGTTTAAATTGGCAAGGCTTAAAAACACCTGCAAATGATAAACTTTCATTACAACGCAGTACTCCGAGTGATTTACTTGCATTATAGAGGGTTGAATCCGTCTCATTTGTCCATTTTCAACCACTTCTGTCCTGATTTCTTCGAGGGGAGGGGTTTGTATGTTTTTTTTCCACCAGACCTTTTGATCTAATGGACTAAATAAGCTCAAGCAATTTACATATGAATACGGCTGGAGATGATGCACATACGGAGAGCATTAGCTTTCGTTTCTGCTCTGATAACACACTGAACGCGATGAGAGCATGTTAGAAATCAGGAATGATTTCAAGAATTAGCTCATAAGAATCAGACTATGCACACATAAACAATAATATGTTTCTGTAAGAAGCTATGCTACCATCCATGTATTGCGTATTCAATTATAGATTTAACTAAAATCAAATAAAGGAACGAATTAGTACAACATGGCCATGATTTAACGAAAATTAGGGAATGAATCAATGAAATGTGGCCACAAATTAATATGTTGTGGAAACAAATTATTTCCTGGCCATTAAGTTTATTTCTTCTTTTTGCATGCCAAGAACGGACATTTTTTTATGAAATTGTTTGCATCTTGGTGTTTCCAAAATAAAACATATTTTTATGTGATAAGCCAAAATTCACATAAAAATAGGTGAATGGAAATCAGGCTAGTGTCTTAATGGTGCATGGTGAATTCTGCTGAAGAGTTTCTTATGCACACTGGAAACAAAGCAGAAAAAAAAAATCCAATGAGAAATGTTTCAACAACAATCAGCTTTTCTTATGCAATAGGATGCAGTTATCAAAACACCTCACATCCATCCCACCACCACCAAAAAACCCTGCAAGACCATATAAAGTTTAAAAAAAACACGTCATTTTTTAAACCACACAATGACATACCCACACTAATGTAAAACCACTAGGGAGTGAGTGTCCCATCACACGCATTCTTCAGACGTCTGTGCTTGTTCACGATAACACAAGGATAAAAAGGCTCACAAAACAGGATGAAGAAATGACAGAGTGAGACAATTTCATTTATAAAAAGATTCATCCATTTACTGCTCATCCGTTTGCCCAAGACGCCTGCAGCTCATCTGAAATTGGACACCCTGGTGATAAATTGCGGCAAAAGGAAAAAAGGAAGGAAGAAAGGGATGATTTTTTAAAGGGCAGGGGGAAAGCTGTATGTCTGCCTCTGGTTAGTGGGAGGGCCACTCTCTCTTGGATTCAGACAGCTGCCATCGCATCCCAGAGTGCATTAGAAGAACACGCCCATCCCAACAGCTGTCCCTGAGCACACAAATGCCCTTCAACCGATAATGGACAAACCCAAAGTTTAACAATGAGAGGAACCGAATCAGCCTAGAGTGCAGCTTGACTCTTCATCATGATTTGTCACGTTTACGCCTCCTTACAACGATCTATGGCAAGCCTCCTCCAGCCATACCCTTCCCTCATCCATCATAATGTGGGCGGCCCAATTGCTCCAGCACCTCTAAACTGCAGCATCCACACAAACACTTTACAGGAACTCATTCTGGGAGGTTGGTCTTTGTGTATAGAGCTCTAAGACAAAGCAAAGGTTGATGAATGGCCACTGAAGATATTTAACACACAGAGACACAAAAAGCACAAATAGCTGAAGGTGTTTGATCCTTATATGAAATTAAGATATTTATTCTTCAAGTTTTCTTTTACACACAATTTTTTATTTACTCTACAATGCGATTAAATCACCAAATTTCGACCAAATTTCAGGCTAAGCAACTAAAAATGTCTTTAATTAGCCAATGGCTAGTTTCACGTAGCCAGACCTTCAGACTGACGGCCGAAAGTCTGGACTTTGATTGGCCAAGGTCCGCCCAGAGGCCGTCTGACTGACATGTAACACATCCAATCACAGTTTGTTTTGTTCCGCATCATGTTTAGGGGCTTAAAAAATGCAACGTTGACGTCCCAACAATAACAGACCAGAGTGTGTAAAACTCGTGGACGTATTTGAAAGTTTATGCCGCAAACTTTAGATACTTCACATACTTTTGAAAATCGAGCGTTTAGTTGGTCCTGATAAGCGCTCATTATAACAGTTGTAAACACAACGGCTTGCTTCTTCCATAAGTGGGTTTGCCGTCATGGCATCTTTGTCTTCAGGCGGACCATTAAAGAACGTAACACACACGTCTCCCAGAAATACTGTAGAATTCAACCAATCAGATGCCTTCAAAAATCCTGAAGTGTTTCCAATTTTGTATGCCATATGCATCAGACATTCATCTCTTTCACGTCTTCTTGCCCTTGAATGAGCAATTTCATTGAAAATCACTTTCTTTCATTTCTATCTTTTTTCTATTGTGTTTATGTGTTTATTCTATTGTGCTATTGCTTGTAGTTTGATGATTTGTTTGTATTTTATTACAGAGACTGTTTACTTGTCTTTAATAATGTTTGAAATTTATATTTTATATTATATTTATATAGAATTTTTTCATTTGCTTTGTTCTTGCATTCCATGTAAAAAATCTGGCGAGTAAAATATAAAAATGTACAAGCCAATGGCGACTCGAGCTTCAGTTTGACTGTAGAAAGTTGTTTCAGACAAAAATTGAGTGGTTAAGGTGCAGTCACACTAGTCTTTGATCTGCAACAGGATATGATGTTGCACTCTAGGGCACTGGTTCTCAACCTTTTTAACTCAAAGGCTCCCCATTGTCCACAACAATAATCAAAGCCCGATGACTATGGTTTTTATGATTTACTGGATACGAATTAAGGATAATTGGATAAATCACTGACAATTTCTACCTGACAGAATGTTGAAAAGGCACAACTAGAAAAATGTATATTCATCATAAAAATTGTATTAATTGACATGAAATATCCAGGTCTAGAAATCATACTTTTAAAATTAGGCTACCTCATATAACCATTTTTTTTTTTGTGAGAAAACAGATGTTGAGGGGATGTATAATACAAAACAGTTGTTTTTTTATTATTTCAATGGAGTCAATAAGTCAAGTCAAACATCTATTTGCCATTTGAATTTGAAATATGATCTTTGGAACAGAAGATGAGTTTCTGCTCTCTCATGTTCATACTACAGTGTGCACATGAAATATGTTTACGGAATTGAAAGGAGCACAAAGTCTAATGCTACACTTTTAGTTTGTATATTTTCTTTCTGCCAATGAAAATAATTCCAAAAGCACAGCAATTTCCCATCCCTGCTCAAAGCTGTCCTCACTCTGCTTCAGCTACACTCCAGTTTTTAGATTTACACAAGGTCAGCTCCCCATCACAGAGAGACATGAAAGCAACACATCAATATGTCATCTCACATGCATGGGAAGAAAGAGAGAGACACCGCTACCATTGAGAAAAGAAGAAATAAAATGGTAACTTTCTCTTCTACTGTCGTTTCTGTAAGAAGCTATGTTACCATTCAAGTTGTGAATTTCATTGATTATTACACAAACAAGAATAAAGCAGAGTTTACATCCCATCCCACATTGCGTATTCAATTATAGATTTCACTAAAATCAAATAAAGGAACAAATTAGTACAACATGGTCATGTTTTAAAGGAACAAATTAGTACAACATGGCCATGTTTTAACTAAAATTATGGAATGAATCAATGAAATGTGGCCACAAATTAATATTTTAATAAATTCTTATTTCCTGGCGATTCTGTTTATTTCTTCTTTTTGCATGCCAAGAACGGACATTTTTTTTTAAGAAATTGTTTTGCATCTTGGTGTTTCCAAATAAAACATATTTTTATGTGATAAGCCAAAATTCACATAAAAATAGGTGAATGGAAATCCGGCTAGTGTCTTAATGGTGCATGGTGAATTCTGCTGAAGAGTTTCTCATGCACACTGGAAACAAGGCGGGGAAAAAAAGAGAGAGACACAGTTACCAAAATGACAACTTTCTCTTCTACTGTCGTTCTTTGATGTACTCTACACTCTTCTGACAGGCAACACAGTCCACAATCCTCTGCTGTTGTCATGTGGGCGGTGCTGTACAGTTGAGATGGTCAAACAGACAGACAGCTTGAATTTCTGACCACAAACATTTCACAAGGGCATGTGACCATGGGAACAGACACATCAAACACAAGCAAATCACCACAATGGAACTGAACTTTCCAGATTCCAGGAAATAGATAAAGTCTTGCCATGGATGAGAAGTCGCTGAGAATCTGCTTTAACTCTGGATAACGATAAAACTGTCAGATGTTGTCTTAGAACCTTGTGTACACAAACGCATGCTGTTGGGGAAGGTGACGTTTTGGATGTATTCGATTCAGGGTTCCCACATCCCTTTTGACTTTTTCCCACATGACTTTTCATGTGTTTTTCATTTATTTATTTATTTAAAAAAATAATTTTAGAGCTTACATTAAATACATAATAATTTATAGTTGATTTCTAAAAACAAAAATAAAATATTCTATTCTATTAATATTATATGTACTACAGAAAGTAGTTAAAGATTAAAGTGAATTGCCAACTAAAACCTTTTTTTTTTATTTGCTTGTCTAACACTATAACATTCTTTAGCATTAAGTCTTTGTGGCTGACATTCATCAGAGACATGCAGATATTCCCTTCATCAGTACATCACTTCCTCATCACAAACACTTATTTTGTTCCCGTCTCGACGTCCTACAATTGTGTGTCCAGAAGTGTGTGTTAACAGCAGAAAGCTGATTGACTTCAGACTTTCAAGTTCAACCCACCCTTCTCTCTCTCTCTCTCTCTCTCTCTCTCTCTCAATAAGCCCTCAACATCAATCACTGCAGATACGGTGCTGTTGACACAAAGGCCGTAGAAAGAAAGAGGGCACTGCAAATTCCAGAAGTAACAAAGCTTATGAAGCGAGTCTGATGGTGTCGATAAGCTTTTTACAGGCCAGTAAGTTGCTGTGAAACTGCAGGAGTGACCCAGGCATTTGAGAGGTGTCAGGGAGGTGAGTGTTTTTTTTAAATCTTTACAAGAGAACAGCTTGTGCGAGCATGAAACTGGGCACTGATGCATAAGCAGAATTGTCGCTAACAATGTGTGAGCGGGAGTGAATGAAGCCTTTTGGCCGCCACTAATCAACTTCATCAGCATTTTGGCGCTCAACAGCGGCTCACCCCAAAGCTCAAAATCTGCCCCGTAATTCCCTTTAGGCACGTCAACAGTACAGCTATTTCAGTATAAGAAAAAATTAATTAATAAAAATGTAGCATACTGTAATGATTCAATTCAGTACCCGCATTCTGTCTGCCTATTAGAACAATTGTGCCCCTTAATAAATGGTGATAAGTGATGAATTCCTATTAGTTTTCCATGACCTTTTCCATTAATTTGTGATGGATTACTGGATACGGATTTACAAAAATCAATACAATTCAGACTGAATTGCTAATGACTGATTTTTGCAAACCATAATGAATCAATAAATAATTTGAGAACAGCATACACGACTGTTTGGGGTTGGTGAGATTGTTTTGTTTTTGAAAGAAGTCTCTTATGGATCCCCAAGGCTGTTTATTTTGTGAAATTCAGCATTCTTTGATGAATAGAAAGTTCAAAAGAACATTTATTTGAAATAGAACTCTTTTGTAACATTATAAATGTCTACTGTCACTTTTTATATTATTATACACATTAATATTTATATTATTTATTTACATTCAACGAATCATTCAATTTGAATGGTATTGTACTGACTTCTAAAAATGTTGTTCCTGTGACAACCCAAGTTCCCTTTATGGGCTTAATTGGAAATAGATGATATCAGACTTTATCCAGGAACTAATCTTAACACAGCTATTTAAAGTAAGACGATGTTTTTTTTTTCAGCCTGATTTTTTTTACAGATTCAATCTAATTATCCAGAGGGAATTCTGCACCGGGTCTCATGAATCATGTGAGCCATGAATCTTACGCCTCATACAGGCGTCTTTGATAAATACGGCCTCAGTGATCGTGAAGTGCTCTGTAGTGGTTCGCAGTAATCAGATAGAGCCAGTGATTCATCCTCATTTCCACTCAGCTACATGACCACTTTCGGCGCTCAAATGCACTGATCTGACTTTTCATTATGCATTTGTGTGTGTTTGTTCCATTTGTTAAATTACTACGCTGTGTTGTATATCATTGTGTGTCTCATGAAATACTGAGTGATATGCAATATGATTCGGGCAATGCTTCAGTGCACTCTGATAAAAGCAAAGCTGCACATTAATAAGAAAGTCATGGCACAATGTGAAGTGTACGGAAAAACATTTGCTCTGCTACGAACACAAACGCCTTCCCCGAGACCCAATAGCCATAAATTACACTTAACCAAGGGGTCAAAGTTTGGCTGATTAGCATGGCCCGGTTAGTCCCTGCTGGTAGATACACCATCTGCCTGCCAAAAACATCTCAATTGACTGTCATTCATATATTCTGATGGATAATGTTTTTGCAAGAAATATATCAATTGCAAATGCTTCATTTTATTATAGTAAAGATTTTACCAGTGACTGATTATATTTGGAGGGCTCTTAATAAATGTAAATGTAATTTTTATCCCCTGTCTGTTGTCTTTCATGCCATTCACACTACCGTTCAAAAGTTTGTGGTCGGTAAGATTTTATGTTTTTGAAAGAAGTCTCACTAGGCTGCATTTGATCAAAAAAATTCATCAGTCATTACTCCAGTTTTCAGTGTCACATGATCCTTCAGAAATTGTATATGCTGATTTTCTGAACAAACATTTCTTATTATTATCAATGTTGAAAACAGTTGCACTGCTTAATATTTTTTTGTGGAAACAGTGCTACATTTTTTTTCAGGATTCTTTGAAGAATAGAAAAGTTCAAAAGAACAGCATTTATTTGAAATAGAAATCTTTTGTAACATTATTGCTCTTACGGTCACATTTGATCAATTTAATGCATCCTTTCTGAATTAATTAAAGTATTAATTTCCTTCCAAAAAAAGGAATCACATACTTCCGGGGGGTCCCACACCAGTCGAGAAACTGGCATGGTGACAAACAGCTTTCTCAAAGTATTATAGACCTCCTTTAACACAAGCCACCAAATGTCTCTGGGGGTTATGACCCATGTCAAGGCGATACTCTGACCTGGAAGTGTAACATTCCTGGTGCTCCTACACCATAAGCCCACCCAGCGACTAATGCGGCTGCTTTCAGATGCCATAACTCTCGGTATGTGATGGGAGTGATATAGTGCTGAGCAAGGCATGCAGAAAACAGCAGCGTATCTGATAGAAACACCACCAGCGGTGGGCAAGTTTCCTCCCCCAGTCAGATTGCATTTCATAAGACGGGTCAGTTTCGCTCTGATCGCACAGTAACAGGGTTGGACTTGCTCAGCAGGAGTGCTGATCCTAGATGACTATGATTCTCAGAAGAACAGGCTACAGGTCCAAAATCAGATCAAGAGGGGTTTCATGCGGAAGCAGAGGCCACTGGCTTGTGTGGGTCTGGTATTGTGAAGAGTGGTGGTAACAAAAGCATGTGGGTTGGTGAATCATCCAACAAAAGAAGTCATTTTGAGATACTCATGCATGTGTGAGCGCACTTGTTCTGAGTAATTGAGGCTGCAAAATTTTCTGTGGAGACCAGGTGTAATTAGACAGTAATCTTCTAGAATCCAAACTGTTGTTTGTGTAAGAAATGCATCACAGAAATGAAGACCAGGGAGCGAACTGAATACAAACGGTGCTTCCGTGATGAATCAGATTTAAATGTCTCTTTATGGAACAAGCTGAGCAGAGCATCACACCGGAGGAACGAATCCAGCAGTGCAGGCTTTAGTGTGGATTAGACTCTGGCTGGTGATGGCAGTTGGGTGCATTGGGTTCAAGCCTGTGGTTCTCACAGCCAAGCATAATCTCTGTATATCCACTATGCTTTAAGTGCTCTTGCCTGATTAACCAAAACCTTTAAAACCAACTAATTCACTGAACTCTTTCTCTGATTACACAAGTTAGTAAACAAGTGATTACCAACATTGATACAACCATGATGCTGTAATAAGGAACTTTTTATACAAGGAAATTATCTTTTAAGAAGAATTGTTGTTTTGTAAAGTGATAGAACTACTTAAAGTCGTCATGAAACGGAAGTTGAGATAGACTTTTCTTCCCTATTGTGGTGTATATCTGAGTGAAACAGTTTTAAAAAAAAAAATGTAGGGTGGGACTTGTTTTTTTTCCATTAGGAATTGATTGGATGGTTGGATTGCTGTGGTTGGCTAGAGTGATGCAGGTATAACATCAATTTGTGGGCCAATCGACAGTAGCATCACACGGTTCCCTCGACAAAAACCCAATAGTTTAGGCTTTTGGATTTTTGCAAAAAACAAGCTCTGTGATCAACAAAAGTTTATGATACTTAAAAATATGTGTCCATCAAAATTATTTTCACAGATGAACACAACTTTTATGAATTTTGAAGCCTAAATGCAGTCGCCAAAAGTAAAAAGCTAAAGGTAGGCTATAAACGAACTAACGTTACACCACGGTCCCACGACTTGAACGTCACCATCACTAAGCTTCAGACAACTCTTTCAGTTTTTATCTAAAAAAAAAATTCCCTGAGTTCTATTCCCGATAGAACTAGAAGTGCTAAAAATCTAATTTCCGCATTTTGGCCAACAAATTTACATCATACCTGCTCGACTCTATTGCTGTGATCTCATGTGAGTGGCAGGTTGTCCCGTCCTCACGCCATCAGAGAAGAGATGCTGAGAGACAGATTTTCTTGTTCAGGTTAACCGTACTATTGTACTCAATTTTCAGACAAATTCTCAACTGGGCTGAGGTCAGCGCTTTCATTGAGCCATTGCATGAAATTAATCTTCTTTTTCTTGAACCACTATATTGTTCATTTAGGCCTTGTGTTCGGGATCATAGTCCTGCTGAAAGAAGAACTTTCTCCCAAGCTTGTTTTTCAGCAAGCTGAAACCTCTAGCATTACTTCACTGTAGTTTGAACCCCACAACATGATGAACTAACAGTTCCCTTCAAGTGTTTTTAGGTTTGAGTAATGTACGATGTACACAATACAAATTGCTTTGAAAATTTGGCAAAAAGCTCTTTCTTGGTCTCATCTTTCCACAAACTAAAAATGAAAATGACTTCTAAATCATTTATTAATCATAGTTAATATTAATTTCAACATTTTCTATTACATTGTTAAAATCAAAAGTTGTATCTTTTAATATTATTTCATGGACCTGTGCTTAAATGAACTAACAATAAACCATTGTATTTTTATTAAGTAAGGGATAATGTACATCCAGTCGGTTGTAATCTCAGAATAAACGTGAAGCGGATGGGGTCTTGCATCAGCCTGAAGGGGGTTTATTCTGAAATAAAAACTGGCTGGATGGACATTATCCCTTACTTAATAAAAATACATGGCTACTTGCCACATAAGTAAATAATTAGAGGTCTTGTTTAGGTCTTTAAACGCAAAGCTTCCGCGGAGAGAGCAGTTGCTAGCACGGCAAGTTCAAACTAGACAGACATTTAAGAGATACAGTCATTCCACTTATTACACAGCATTTTGTCACATAAATAATTATGGAGATAAGCTAATCAAATATTGATTTCAGATTAAAAAAAATGTTAATCGTACTTCTTTGTATTTTATAATCCAACAGTGTACAAAACAATAAATCACACAATGGCAGCAGCTGCGTTGGTAAGAAACAACAAAGAGCGAGTCCACGACGATACTGGATGGCATAATTAAATAACTCTACAGAAAATATTGATTTGACTGAGTTTTAATATTTTATTAGCTCACCAAATTTATTTATCAGCTCAGGAAAACTTCCACGAAGAAAAAAGCGTTCCTAGCAAGCGTATATCGCTGCTGACTTCAGTAACCTGGATGAGCCTGTGTAGGCTATCTGTTTTCAGCAGTTGTTATCTGGGAACAACATACAGCTGGATGGCGCGATTGACCAATCAGAATCAAGTGTTCCACAGAGACGTGTAATAACTTATCTAATGTTAACAAAGATGAATAAATACTGTAACAAATGTATTGCTCATCGTTAATCTTAGTTGATGCATTAACAAACGTTAACAAACGGGAGCTTATTGTAAAGTGGTACCTACATCTTTTGTTTATCAGCAAATGGTAACACTTTACAACAAAACTATACATTAACATTAGTTAAAGCATTAGGTATCATGAACTAAGAACAACAATTTTACAGGATTTATTCATTTAGGTTAATGCTAATTTCGACATGCACTATATATGAACAAGCATGGAATTAGGAATGAATAACAAATGTATAAATTAACACTAATTTAGATGAACAGATGCGAAAAAAAGTGTTAACTAATGTTAATTAATTGAACCTTATTGTAAAGTGTTACCCAGAAAACTCTAGACATACTGCCATGTTTTTATGCCACCCTCTAAAAGAGAAGCACCTTGTCTAGGCATCTTCTGGGTGGTTTGATGCATCTTCCACTTCCTCAGTAATTGAAACAACAGCATCCGCTGAGACATCCTAATTCTTGATATTTTGCTTTGTACTCACTTATACACGTTTACGCTATCCCTAACCTTCATATCTGTCCTTCAGATTAAAAAAACTGAATAATTCTTTAACCTTTGTGTTTATTATACAAAGAACTTTTTTAATTTAATAATTCACAAGAGGCCAATTACGAAAAACTAATGCTTTCTGTACACCTAAAGACTTAGATTTAGAAAAGACTTTATAAGATTATCAGCTCACATCTAAAGACTTGGGTTCACAGTTTTCAGTCTCAGACTAAAGATTTTACAAACACCGAATCTTGTAGTGACACTATTTACAAGACTACAACTAGATTATTTTAGCTTTTTATTCCCACCAAATTCCTCCCATCATGCTCAGCAGTGATTTAACAAAAATGGAGGAGAAGCAGCTACAGTTAGCTACTGTATCACATTATGTTGATCCAAAATATTTCTGAAGGTAGGCCTACAGTGGTGGTGGTATATAAGATAAGATAGACCTTACATTCCCACAATGGGTAAATTCTCAGTGTTGCAGCAGCACAGTGGATAGTAAAAAAAAAAATAAAAAAAATAAAAAAAATAAAAAAAAATAATTAATACCAATATATACAATAAATAAACAATATATGCTAGTGTGAAACAGTCTGACTGCAGCAGGAAGGAAGGACCTGCGATATCTCTCCTTCCAACGGTGTGAAGGAGTCTATCGCTAAAGGAGCTGCTCAGTGCAGTGATGGTGTTCTGCAGGGGGTGGGAGTCACTGTCCAAATTATGTGATTATCATCATTAAATAATAATAAAAATAATAATAATAATAAATTATCATTATTATTAAATTATATAAAGGCAACCATACAGTCATGTGAAAAAAATAGGACACCATGAAAGCCTGTCTATTTTTCAACATACGGACATGTAATAACAATTTTAACAATACTGAAGGACCCAGTGATTTAACTAAACTATTTAAAAATAAGGAAGGCCTTTTTAAGACTCTCGGTGAAATGTAATTTTAAAAGAATGCAATTGTTGAGGAGGAATAAATTAGGACACCCCCCATATATTTCCCCCACACTGCTTATGAGTCTGGAAAAGGATTTAAAAAGATATCAAAGGACTTTGACATCAGCCATTCCACCATTTTACCACCATTTCAACAAAGGGGGGTATCACTAGTTATTAGGGGTCCTAATTTTTTCCTCCATTAAAATAGCCATTTTTATGCATATTTTTTGTTTGATGAGTAAAAATATGTTAATTTATATTGTTTAATTACAATAAATAACTTTCTTTTCCAGGAATGTTGTTATGTGAACATTTCTTAATAAAGAGTTGACTATTTAATGGGATGACAAGCTCGACAAGACGCTCCTCTTTATCCACGGTCCATTTTCGCGTACTTGGCGCTCGTTGTGTTTCCACGTCCGTCGACATGTTTCTTTGTTGTGACTGATGGCTTCCTGTTTCCTGTTTCCGGTTTTCTGAGAACGATTTTATTGGTTGTTGATTGTTTTACGTCACTGTGACTACGCTAGGACTTGCGATAATATCAAACAAGTTTGATATGAAAGACTAAAGAAAGACTGGCATAAATCGGGTCGCCGACTGCAGATTATCACCTCACATTTAACGATCGAGACGACGGGAGCGCGCCGAGACTCCAGTAAGATTCCTAAAGACGGCCGGTCTTTAGTCTGGGACTGTGAAAATCCTTTGGTGTACGCCCGGCATAAGACAAAAGTGTCCTTGATAGAGCAATTCTTTTTCATCAAGGTGAACTCATATCATCTGGAACACTGTTTGCACAATAATATTTTCTAACAAAAAAAAACAAAACAATGTTGCATTACATTTTTGTCAGTGCTCAGAACTGAAAATATAACAGAACTAAACTTTAATGTCAGATGAGAGAACAGGTTTAATTTTTAGAGTATCTGACTGCTTCTGGAAGATTGGCAGCTGCTGTCACCAGTAATCAAAGGTCACGTCATTTTTATTTCTCCAGAGAAAGGCAATAGACGTTGAGTCTCAGCAACACCTTGAGTGTGAAGTGCATGCATATGCCCCAGCACATTTATATATATATATGTGTGTGTGTGTGTGTGTGTGTATGTGTGTGTGTGTGTGTGTGTGTGCGCGCGCGTGCGTGTGTAATATGCGCTCTTTCTCCACAGCCTCCAGGGCACAGAGAGGGAAATTGAGGCGCGCTCTCAAGGGTGGAGAGACGGTTGCCAGAAAGATTAACCCGCCTTCCTTTTATAGCCCCTGACAAGAGGTTAAATCACACGTTGCAGTTCCGCACACTAACCTCTCCCTGAATAATTAGATCATGAATATTACAGTGGCTGGCTCTGTCAGGCCACGGCTGATCGGTCCTGGCTAGAGAGGCTGAGGTCACCACAGGTTTTAAAAGCTGCCCTCATCACATCAGCCTCATATGCCCTTTTTACACCTGGAAATAAGATGCGTTTTGGTCGATCGGATCCAAGTAGATGAGGGAGACACATATCCGTTCACACCTGGTATTTTAATCCGTCTCTTTTGTCTACTTTCAACCACTTCTGTCCTGATTTCTTTGAGGGGAGGGTCTATGGGAGAGTAAATGTGTGGGTTTTTTCAGATCTTTCGATCTAATGGACAAAATAAACTCTGTGCCCTCAGTCAATGGAAAAACACATGGAGAGCAGCAGCTTTCACTTCTCTGATAGCCGCAAGACCATGCTGAGCGCAATGAGTGGTGTTAGAAATCAGGAATGGTGAGAGAACATCAGTTTTTTGTCTTCAAACCCTATCAAGGCCTTTAGCTGACAAGGTTTAAATCTGCCTCGCGCACTTCCCATAATGTTTACGCATTAGGTCAGTAGGTGGAGAGCAGGCGGTCTTCTGTGGCTGTTCGAACGCATTTGACCACACAAGCGTCTACACTCTGAAAGCAATCTGGTCAAATAAGTTTTTGATCACCTCTGGAAGTGGTCGAAAGTGGACAAGCTCAAAAAGGTTAAGAATCAGTTTACACCTGTATTTAGAGTTGTCCACTTGTGATCCGATCAAAAAAATAAATAAATAAATAAATCTTAATACCAGGTGTAAACAGGGCCATAGAGGGAAACATTTGGGTGAAACCAACAAAGACTAAGGTGAACACAATAGATGTTCGATAATGTCCTCTAGGCCTATACCAACAAACAAAAACTATAACAACTGGAATTGCATTTAAATCAAGCCTATAGATTTCATGAAGTTGAACAAAATCCACAGGACAGGAATGGATGAAGAAAATTACAATGTTCTTTTGCAGCCAAAAGTGCAGAGTCTATCTCTGTGTCCAAATATCCTCTATGTAGTGGGTGAAAAACAATACATAAAAAAGTAGTATGTCAACAACAATAGGCGAATAAAGCCCATATGACCTACTACTTCTGCCAAGATTATGAAACACACTTTACTATCCCATGAGGCCACAAGAGAGGATTTGTGTGAATGGCAGTGAAGTCACTTTACTGACACCAGTCACATGTCAAATCATAACATGGTGGACATAGTACGTCCGGATTTTATTCATACTAGTTTAGTTAAAACATGGGTTTTTCAGTTTATTTCTGATTTATTAAGAACTGGCTCATAAGTGTGAATTGTTCTGGAATCAAACTACATCGATTGTGCTGTAGCATGTTGAGATATAGTGACATACAGGGGTTAAATTGGGATTTTTATGTGGGGGGGGGGGGGGGGGGGGGGGCTCTCCCTAGGAGGGTCCGGGGCTATCACATGGTCAACCTAGTCTTGGTTATTTAATTTTGATTTAGTCTTATTTCCTTACCTTGTCATTCAAGGACAGGGCACTTTTTGAACAATTCTGGAACTTTTGCACGCTTCCATATAGGGCTGGGTTTCGATTCAAGTTTCAAGAATCGATTCGATTCCGATTCTCAAGATCTTGAATCGATTATCATTATTCGATTCGATTCGATCCGATCTGATCTTCGAGATTTAGATCAGTGTTTTTGAAAAAAGCATTTTTTTTCCAGCTGTTACCTGAATTACAGGACTGTAGTTGCAACATATTGATACTATTATTAGACATTCAACTGAGTATGGATGGTTGTAAAGAACAATCCCCCTTCCAGAGAGTTGATACAACTGCTTTCACAAACTTGCACTGGTGTAGACGACAGAGGACGCAGAGGTATATCAGCAGCAGAAGTAGGGCTGACGCGATATCCGCAATCTTGTAGTACCACACACACTGACAAGTCAACCGCAGAGGATTGTAAGTAACTGCAGCAATATTCACGTTTTTTTATAATGCTATACCCTTCTTGTTTTGAACTTCATGCATGTGTATTAAATGTTAAACAAGTTCATAATGATAACAAGACTGTTTATCATGGTGATTTGTAGCCTACGGCTTCCCACAGACAGTGAATGAGAGAGATCGGCAGAGCGCGTGCGATTACCTGCGTCTGTCTTTGAAGTCATATTCGTGGAAAGGTTGCCGTGTCAAAGGAAAGCGAAATATCTGTTGTATCATCCTTTTAACGTTCACGTCACGGAAATGCGCGTCAGCAGCAGCGCTGGTCAGCTTCCCACAGCGCGAGGAAGCCGCGGGGAAATAAAATCAGCGAGTCATGCATTGAATCAATGCCATATTGGTCTTTAATAAATGAAGCATCAGCTTCAGCGTTACCCATGCGATGCATTGCTGCTTAGCTGAGCCTTGAAAAGTGGAACTCAAAGTTAAAAATAATTAACACCTTGTTTCATTATCTCTTTAATGAATCAGCTTTTCTGAACGTGTTCGTTGAATGAGCGGTTTAATGACTCACTCAAAGTCCGTTGTCGTAACAATGTGTGCGCTGAGTGAAAGCAAAGTCCTTTTAGGCAAGTCATCCCACTCAGCCGCCATCTTGGCAACGCCTCCGGACAGCTATTTCTGACTAACAAGACCAGGCTCCTATCTAAATGAATGGGCAGAGAGTCAGAACTGCACTTTCACTGGTCACCGGGACATAAAAACTGCTTGTATAGAAACAGCAGTAAAATATGATAAAAATCGCTGAAAAAGTTTGATGACTTTGCCCCAAAATAAGGTTTAAAAGGCCTTTTTCTCCACAGGTTATACGTTTACTACGCATGCGCAAGGGTTCTCGTCTCCGCTGTCGCAAACCTCAACTGTGCGCATGCGTCAGTGGAACCAGACGATAGGCTTACATGTTTCCCGGGTTGACTATTAAAAGCAGACGATTGGCTTTCCAGCCAATTTTTTTTTTTTTTTTTTTCATCTTTGGCGTTACGGGTTTTCCCTATATAGTTGTATTGAGGATTGAGGAAGTGGCATGTCTCTATATAAATTGTCTCTGGTGAAAGCCTTTCAATGCGCATATAGGAATCTCCCAGTCGCTGGAAGTTAAGGTTCACAGGGAAAATGTAAGCCTATTATTAAATCGATCCTCTGAGTTACGGATCGATCTTTAGAAATTAATATGAAAATCGATTCAGAATTGGTGAATCGATTTTTTCAACAAAGTCCTACTTCCACATCCCGCGCAACTACGGATCTCCCAGGAACATTCATTATAGGCTATATATTGCTGCGTACATTTATCCGTGTCACGTAGATGCGCATGCGGTGCGCGATCATGGTCGACTGACAACGAGATTAAGCAGCTGAACAAAGAAATATTGCCGTGTTCCAATTGTTGTCATCTCAGCTCTGCCGAGACATGTAATTTCAAAAATCTTTCATTTATTGTCAGAAATATGTTTTCAAAAGCATCACTTTCATAAAATTTTATGTGACATAATTTCCAGTAGGCAACTGACTGCTAACAGGCACATCAGGACATTTGTTGCGTGTCGTTATGTAGATGTCAGGTGCAGACTGAGTATCCCCAAGTCAAAAAAGCCTTCAAGTCTATAACATTCTAGCTACTGGATATGACGCCACTTAGCAAGCACCACTAAAAGCGTTTTTCTCTGTTGTCACTAAACTGAAGTTGATTTGTGGATGGAGACAGGGAGTGTTCATTGATATGGGAGGATGAATATTTGTCGGGTCACAGAGATGACGCTACTCCACTTCACAGAAACACCTGCTCTCGGATGACTACGGGCATGAGCCCCTATTAATTACATGAAGCTGCCACAGAGGGACAGTCAGCATGCAATGAGACCCTGGGACATCAACTACAGGAAGACAAATGGCCCTAACCGTGACTGAATGCATACACATACACATTCTCAAACACACACACACTCAGCTCCCTCTCATCCTCTTCAATCAAGCTCTGTAATGCTGTCCGTGTAGGTCTTACTCACTGCCAGCCAGGCTATGCCGCATTTTAGAAACTAGGTCACATGGATGGCTTTTCATCATACGACTCTACATTATATATGCTCCAAGCTGTAGGCTACTTCAAATTCGCTTT
This sequence comes from Tiaroga cobitis, assembly GCA_030578255.1. Taxonomy (NCBI): domain Eukaryota; kingdom Metazoa; phylum Chordata; class Actinopteri; order Cypriniformes; family Leuciscidae; genus Tiaroga; species Tiaroga cobitis. The sequence continues at coordinate 28,481,080 of CM060595.1, read as the reverse complement.
CGTGTGCACACTAGCACAAAACAAAAGGAGCTAGCTTTAAGAAACATGCACAAAAGAGCTTCTACTAATGGACGGTTTCTTCAAGTAACCCTGCATTCGGTCTGTGGCACAAAGGAGGGAAATGGATGAAGGTGTACCCACTACATTGATCACTGAGAGACGCCTGACAAAGGGTCTCCCCTTGCCCCCGTAGCTAAGCACTACACTTCTCAGACAAGACCTTTATGTAGCTCGTGTAGCTTTTGTATCCCTTGTACACACATTAATAGAACACTAGAGTTATAAAGCCCACCGGATCAACTTGTTTTTGCAAGAATTCAAGCAGGACGGCAGAAGCCTGGAAGGCATCTTTGTGTTTTGACAGGATATTAAGCCGCCCTCATATCTATCAGCGCACCTCTCTGCACCTGCTTCTGCAAACAACTCTCTCTTTCTCTTCCCCACAAACAGGAGCAGGGCTCGACAAGAAGGACTGCCCAATGGCCTGGGGCCAGCGTGAAAGACGGTCAGAGACGGTTGACAGAATAGTGTCACCCGGGCCAGGGTTGCATCTGAAAGTTTGTCATTTGCAAGTGTTCTTAAATCTTGTCAATTTAAAAATTCATGCGATTTTTAACCATTCAAATTCAAGCACAAGAAGACGCGAAAGAGAACTCAATTCAGTACTTGCACACTGTTTTCTGTCTCGGACAGCTCTCTGTGCGCGTACACAGAAAATAGCTAGTGAGTACTGAATTGAGTTCTCTTTCGTGTCTTTTTGTGCTTGAACCAGGAGATGGGGACTCGAGTCTGAGACTCGAGTCGCACTTAAGTCGCACAAACAGCAGACTTCAGACTTGACTTGAGACTCGACCTAAAAGACTTCAGACTCGAGCTTCGAGACTTGTCAACAACCTGTTTTCATGCAATTATTTGCATTTATCTAAATTCATGAATGTATTTCTATTTTCTTTTATTGGCACATATATACGTTGAGGAAGCGTATGATGAGCTGCATGCCGTGTCCCCTGCCCTTTGCTATACTGTGTAACGTGCATGCGCTATGCCTATGTGCGCGCCACACGTACTCGCATATCAGAAAATGCATTGACGATGGCGACACCAAGTCCTCCCGGAGTTGTGCCTTTTGTCATTAGTTTTGGTTTTAATACCTTTACAAAAAGTGGCGAACAGCTACATGCAAGATAAATGATGTCGAATCCACAACGTCAAACTTCATCAGGCACCTCAAAACACACCCAGATAGGTCAGACACTTGCTAATGTGAAAGAGACGTTAAATTTAGCATATATCGTCACAGGTACAGTAACAAGCTAACCGTCAAAAAGTGTTGTATCCATATAATGTGACAGACTTAGGTTAATATTTGACCAGGTCCGAGGGCAAGAGAGAGGTGTTAAGTAGCAGAAGATTAGACTATACGATGTCGCAACACACTCACGGCAGTTTGTGAAATAGTCACGAAATTTAAATCTTAAATTGATTCGTGTACACGGACATGATTTTCTCATTTTTTTCGTGTCTCTCAGCACATTTCCAAATTCGTGTCTCTCAGCAGGGGGACAGATCAGATGACAAGAGAGACTTGAGACTTGACTTGGACTCGTAGCAAAAGACTTGAGACTTGACTCGGACTTCCAAAAAATGACTTGTGAGCATCTCTGGCTTGAACGGAAAAATATACACAACAAAAGTCTGTCTAAATGCCTGTCTTGGCGTGTATTCACGTAAGCACGGTCAGTTATGTCTTAACTGAACGTAAACAAATGAGAAAGAAAACAGTATAAAGGTCATGATATATTCAAGGCGAAGTTCCTTTTCGTTCTTCGCATAGAGGTAAAAAGAAGTTAGAAATATGTGACCAGTGATATGCTGTGATAACGATCCGTGCGAAAGAAGGTTGAGCCTCGGCGGACACCTAGGCTACATATTACGTAATCGCCACGGACCAATGATCGAAGTTGTTTACCAGCCGGAGCAAACTTTTCATGAGAATTTGCTTTCGCAAGCTGTTTCGAACTCACAAAAAGAACTTCAGTTTGGCCTTATTTTGTTTGAAATGACGTCACATCAGTTCGTTCTTCGATTTCGCTTGAGGTATACCAGGGCCTTAACAGTATATTGGATCCGTGCATTTGATCGTAAAGTGACAGCAGCCTAATATGACTACAGCAGCAGTCATATTAGCCTGCTGTCACTTTAAGATCAAATGCACAGATCCAATATACTGTTATATATTGTGCCATTAATGTTAATCAAAACAAAAAAACTATTTGTACAATAATTTTAACAAATTATATACTGATCTTGACAGAACAACTTTTGTAGCTTTAATAAGGATTAATCTATATTTAATTTATGGAGTAAAGACTATGCAGAGTTATTTTATGTTTAATTATTCAATTTCTGTACCTGAATACTGGTGGACTTACTTAAACACTTAAAGCACAGTTTATTTCATTTGTATCTTTGTTCCGTTGTATTTATTTGAGCTGTTGTTTGTAATTGGTTTATTTATTCTTATTTTATTTGAACTTTATATTAGTTAGTCTAGTAGCTTTTGCTTTGTCATCAAAATTCGAATCAATCAAGAATTGTGAAATTTCACAGGTACCTAAAATTTTGGTGGCTTATTTATTAGAATATAATGTTACATGGGCCAAAACAGCAACAACAAAACTTTTATTTATTGATAGGGCCAGTTAATATCTTGGCAGGGCATGTAAAACTTTAAACCACCAGTAGAAATTTTTTTTTTTAGCGTTGAGCCCTGGGGAGCCAACCGTCCTCAGAACCAGGTCTGTGTCTGATCCTGCATGAGATTGATGACCATTGAGCTGCTCTGATAAATCAGTGGGAGGCATGAAAGCTCCACTTCACATACCTTCAGAAAACACACCTGATTTATTGGCTTGACATCCACCTTAAAGTGAACATTTCTCTAAACTTGCTTGTGAAGAAATTGCCTCTAACAGGCAATGAGATTCTCAGACACTTTTACTCAGGATCTTTTTGAATCTCCAACAATACAGGTTCTGCAGTAGACATTCACTTACAGTAATTTGGGTTAATCGCTAATCATTTCATAACACAGTTAAATGTAACCTTAAGCCAATCCCAAAATAAATATCCATACTTTATTGTCACGTTTTGGTTTGTTCATGTCATGTTCCATGTCTGTCATGTGATTCCCTGTTTGTCATGTGATCCAGCCATGTGTCTTGTCATTGGTTAATCGTCTGTTCATTGTTCACAGGTGTCCCTTGTCTTGTCATTAGTCTGTGTATTTATGCTGTGTGTTTGCCATGTGTCTTGGTCAAGTATTGTTTCCTGTAACCTCTGTTGTGTAAGTCTGTGTCCACGGTATTTTTTCATGCCACGTCATGCTTTGTTTTATGTTTTTTTTATCTTGTTGTATGTTATTTTTGAATAAATACTGCACTTGGGTTCTCGCTACAACTAGCCTCCAGTGGATCCTTACATTTATACTGTACATTATAATGTTGTGATATCTAATTGTAGAATTTAAAAGTGTTGAAAAAATAAAATAATTGTTGTTAATTGAAATAAATCTATAAAATAATAATAAAATGTAAACTTTTTATTGTGGTTTGTAGCTCAATAAGGAATAATAGGAATAAAGAAACAAAAACTAATAAAAATGACAAACAAAATTACTAAAACTTAAACTAAAATTAAAAGGTAACTGAAAATATAAAAATAAAAGCTAATTCAAAATACTAAATACTGTAATAGTATTCAAATAATACTAAAATAACACTGGTTTAAAATTATTGATTAAAGTTGTTGGTGTTTTATTTTTAATGAATTTAGTATAAAAAATGATATATCACCCATTCATTTTATCATAACTTATTTGTAACAGTTGATGCGTGTGATGCAGAAAGAACGATCAGGAATAACTTTAATATACACAGATGATAACACAACAACATGAGACAATGAACAGTAAATGCACAGAGAAAGATCATTAAGGTAACAGGTAAGAAATAATTAGAAACCATCACAACTAATAATAATTACAGATCTGAGGCAAATGGTAACTGGGAAAACTAAACCACATTTCTGTGACATTATCATGTTTCTGGGAATGTTGATGTGGTTTTTGCAATACTAACATTGCTAACGGCAACTAGTGTAGGTGTAAATATTTGCTCTGACAATAGTTTGATTCTAGAATGATGATGTGATGCATTACGAAATCTAAATTTGTTCACAATCTGAATAGATTGGATTGATTTATAATTATCTATCACAAAACGTAACTGGAGGGAAAATCGAATGCATTTACACCAAGTAAATTGAGGCTAATCCTTCCAAACACTAGCATAAAGCTTTAAACCCACTGTCCAAGTACTGTCCAATACACATCTGCAGTCTAATTCTATAAATGTTCGTTTTTATAGCCCATTAAGCTGCAGGAGGATTCAACTGTATAGCAATAACATAATTTGTGGAGTAAATCCAATTTACAAACCATTCTGTTTACACTTGAACCAACATCAGCTGAGCAGTTAGCCCTGCTTATTCTGCCCTTCCCTCAGGCTATGTGTTTTGTTTGAGAGAACATCCCTGATAAACATTGCCACTGATCCTGAACAAACTGTCATGAGCATTTGATTCAGTCAAAAGCAGCACATCCTGCATAACACCAGCCTGAATCTTGACCCGGCTGTTCACTTGTACACTCCTCATCTCTGACCTGTCGTTACAGGGCAATACGAACCCTTCAGCTGAGTTCATCCAGCGTGGAGACACATTCCTGGATTAGTTAGCTGAGAAAGTGAGACCATGTGCTGTGGGCAGGCTATAGTAAACAGATACGTTAGCCTGCAGCTTGTAGTTAATAAACCCTCATTCTAGATAGCAGATCTTGATGTGGCCTGACAGTTGTCACAACGGTTGATCTTTTCGAAGGAACTGAGTCTGAGTCTCTGAGAACCCAAAAAGGCGTCTCAGGAATGAATAACTTGTTAAAAGAAATGCAGCCAAGCTGAATTCAAGGCAGAGAGAATGAATGGGATGGGCAGGTTGGTCGACTAGTGGGTTAGTTCATTTCTCATTTTTGTTTTAGCTTTAAAAAGGAATGAACTAAAAGTCCTGTCATTCACCTACTTATTGATTAGGCTACTAAAATCCAAAGTGTCATGAATTGTTAAAGGTGCACTCAATAGTTTTTGTTTGTTGCTATGGCAGTTGTGCAGTTTGTGCAGTCGTTGTGGACTTATACCATAGTTCAACAATTTTCTGCATAAAATACAACAAAATTATACAAATATTAATGTTGAAAACAGTTGTGCTGCTTAATATTTTAGTGGAAACAGTGATAATTTTTCAAGATTTTTTTAATTACTAAAACAGCATTTATTTGAAATAACATTTTGCAACATTATAAAACAGGTCACTTTTAAAAGTATTAATTTCTTTAAAAAAAATCTTACTGACTGTGAATGTATATAATATATTGGCGTGTCCACAAACACATGTTTAGTTTAATAAAAAAAAATAAAAAAAGTTTTAATGAGGTAAGAAAATTACTGTGTGCACTTTTATGTCATTAATAAGATCACTTAAATGCTTCCTTAAGCCTGTGGTCAATGTAATAACTCTCAATTTTAAATTTGACTAACACACAAAACATGCCTGGTAGTCATACACTAAACCTCTGCTCACAACAGAACCAGTAATACTGTTTGTCAGGCTGAACCCTCGCCTCTCTCACCCTGAATCCAATCTCTCAAACACGTGAAAGGGAGATGGACCGCCTCAAATGTCTAAAGGTGCTGAGGTTAATCTAGCGTGGCAAAAGTCACTCTCAAAATGAACATGCAGCACACACTGACTTCAGCTCTTAACACAAACGTCCATTCAGAATGACTTTTTTCACTCAGACCCAGGGAAGGTCAATGCTTACCCTTTACCTTCTCTCTTACCATTGCATACAAGCACTGTTATTCATCCCTGCCCTCTCTACTATTTAACTAAATAAAATAATAAATATGGTGGTTAAAGCAATCCATTCCTCTGTACTTTTTCTACAACGAGAATAAATGTCATCTGTCCATTTGGCCCTGTGCAGAGATGGCATTCAGTATTCAGCATTCCCAACAATGGGTTTTAACAGAAGCACTGATTCACTGGCCATATAAAGGGCCCCTATTCTCCCCTCTGGATCCCGCACACTGAAACAACACACAAGCTCTAAAATTTGCACACACATACACGCTAAACAAACACTTACACACTCGCATAACGGTGGGACTCTTGTGCCGCTGCACAATGAAAGGGTTTTTCCAGGATATCCAGGTCAATACTCTTTTGACTTTTACATTCACCTTTTAATGTGAAATAAACATTACACACACAAAACATGGCTACAGACAAAGTATTTAGTCAGAAGAGGGCTTGCAAAAAAACTAGGCAGAGAGTGAAACCGAGAGATAGTGACAGAAAATCACAGCGTTAATCCTCAGACATGCTTTTTAATAGGCTCAGCGCTAACAGATGTGTAGGGTGGGTTGGATCAACTCCAAACTTTTGGTATAGTACCTTGGTTTTGTAAGCAAAACATTGAGTTAATTTTTAAAGTACAGAAAATAAACTAAAACACATGATTTGATAGATGATTTTCCTATCATTTTAATTTTTTTAAACATTTAAGTGACTAGACTATTGAAAAATAGACATATTTACGTAAAATCTAAATATGCCAAGTTTTCCGCTAAGGTAACATATAAACATATATATATATATATATATATATATATATATATATATAACAACCGGTAAAAACTGATAACACAGGCTCATCCAGGTAACTGAAGTCAGTGCTACGCTTGCTAGAAACATTATTTCTTTGTGGAAGATTTGAATTCGGTGAACTAATAAAATATTAAAACTTAAATCAATATTTTGTGTAGTTATTTAATTATGTCATCCGGGTATCGCAGACTCGCTCTCGTTTCATACAAACGCAGATGCTTCCAACGATTGTTTTGTACACTGTAATGGATTATAAGATAAAAAAACAGGTACGATTTTAAAACCGTTTAATCAATATCTCCTATCCCCATAATTATTTATGTGGCAAAATGCCAGGAAATAAGTGGTATGACTGTACCATATCCCTTAAATGTCCATCTAGTTTAAACATGCTGCTTGCTAGCACTCGCTTTCTTTGTGGAAGCTTTGAGTTAAAGACCGACTAAAATATTTCAACTCAAGCCAATATTTCATGTCTAATATTCACTTATGTGGCAAGTAGCCGTGTAATAAGCGGGATAATGTACATCCAGCCGGTTTCTGCGATAACAATTATTATAACATTATCCCTTACACAAAGCCCACTTTAACAGCATACAAAAAGTGAAAATGTCTTAATATGCATTCCATATGGTTTCATTTCAGTAAAATTTTGCTAAATGCATTAATAAACATATTAGTGAATCTCACATAAGCAACAAATTAACTTTTTTACATTTTACGTCACAATACTTTGCCATATAGGTCAGGTAACGAAATTTGCACAATGATGATTGTAGTACTTTTTTACCAGTATACATGCAACCCTGGTGGCCAACACAAGAAATCTAAGGCAAGTGAGTCTACATTTTCCTCTCTTATCATGAAGAAAGAAATGGAAAAAAACAACAGATCCCCAAAATAATAATAATCCAAACTCATAGATTTCAGCTCTCTTTTACTGAATCTTTTGAAATTTCTGTGAAAAGAAGTTGGCTTGACTGGTGGGACAGCCCTGATTTTGACCTGAGGGGGCTGTAGATCTTTAACAGCCAATGGGGCTGGCCTCTGATAAAAAGCAACCAATGGCAAGGGCTGACAGTAAGTGCTCGCCTGTGGCACAGAACATTCATCAAAGAGCTTTTATGAGCGGCAGAGCAGAGGCTGGCATGATCAAATTTAACAGACATGCCAAATATCTACAACACACTCCCTCCCTGCCTCTGTATCTCTCTGATTGTCAGCTGACTCACCCTGCTCCATGTAACCTGACATTTACCTTTTGATGTTTCACCATATTGCTCTCTGATCCAGAAGGATTTAACGATCACATCATCCTGTCATCTCGATGTAGCTTTATTATTTATTATCCCTGTCTCAATAACACATACAAAAAAAAAAACACAAATGAAACACACACATATACAACATACACAACAGTCCATGTGCATCTGTAAACAGCTTGACATTAAAATGGAAAACTGACATAAAAAAAAAAAACATAAATTACATCTCCTGTCCAAAACAACAGCAAAAATATGCCAGAATTGTGTCAATCTGCCTGTCTCTTGTTAAAGGAGTGTGGCTATCTGCGTGCATGCAAATCAGCATGATTGGCATAGAAGGGTTGAAGGATGAAGATGAGCAAGCATGTCAAAATGACTGTCAACAAAACATTCAAATGCCTCAAATTTATTCATTCAACTAGAGATGCACTGATTGCAATTTTCTTTCCAATTATTCCAATTATTTTGTAAGTATGACCTGCCAATACCAGTTTTTGCCGATTCAGATTATCTTTCAAAGAACTATACAAACAAAAATCAATGCAAATTTTCTAAAAAAAATAAAACAAACAATTTTCAAAACAACAGCACAAATAAATGCAATAGAATAATGAGATATGAAATAAACACGGCTTTAAGTTTTTCAGGTGGGTATACAGTATATTCAGGTTAGTAATACTACAGAAATTAAAGTAATCAAATGTAAAATAACACTGGATAGTCTTCATTGAAAAATTAAATGCAGATTAATGCTTACAATTAGTTACAAAAGTTATTTTGTGATTAGAGTGGTTTTCTTTGTCTTTTGCTCTTTTATTAACATGACAGAAAGCAGCAGGAGTATTGGGCTGCTGTCACTTTATAGAGTTTATACACGGATCCAATACACTGTTACACAACATGCGTGATCTTTTTCAACTAATTAGGTTCCAAAACTTGGACAAAACTGAATACTCGCCAAGATGGATATTTTGACACAATTTTGTGTGTATTTTATGTGACCGTTTAAGTGCAGCAAGATACTTGCGACTCACAAGCAGCTAGAGACTGAAAGGTGGCTTATGTGTGCTCCACTTATATAGATCAGTGATGTGAGCCCGAAACCTGCGGGAATTAGTAAAATTATGCGCAATACAAGCACTATTTAACTGGAGAGAATAAGACGAGTGAGTGAGAGCATGCAGGAGTGCCGTCGGAGAGAAGAGAGCGAGAACGCGCAGCTGACGTTATTGCCTGTGCTGCTGGCAACAAAACGGACCGGCTCAAAATCCGTAAGATGTGAGACTGGCCGGCCGGTTACCGGTCCGATCATGGGGAAAACCAGCCGATTCCGGTCCCGTCGGTCCCTGGCCGGTCGATCGGTATATATCTCTACATTCGACATCTTTCTATAGATGCCACCCTTTAAATGTTTATATTAAAAAAAACAAGTAGAAACAATTATGTAGGCTAATTAAAAAGTTATTACAATGTTATTGTTATAAAAAAAAACTTAAAATGTTGAACTTAATTTAAATGTAGGTTGCCTATACAAATCACAATTTTAAAAGATTTTTTTTCCTTAAAAAGGCACACTATGCAGGAATTCTGTTTTTGTCAGACAGCAACCCCTAGAGTCGCTGTGGAGTACTTGTATTTAACGTTACTGTCGTAAATACCACTCACGCAGAGCGTCTCGGCACTTACGGCCTGATACCCCTTCGAAGCGGTTATATTAAGGTACAAATCTTGCATAGTGTGCCTTTAAATAAGAGATGTGTTTCTGAACTCAACCTGAGCGCTCGTGTCCGCTGCTATCAGTGTCATAGATACATAACGTTAGTCATTGTGTCTCTTGTGGCGGCGCGCGCACAGTCTTCACTCGGACGCGCTCTTCAATCTATCGCCGTTGCGGAGACTCTATTCATTCCGGTGAAATCACAAAATAAAATACACACAAACTTAGAAAGATTTACTTACTAGTCCATCAACAAGATCGCCAGGTCAGCATCACTGTTGCATCCAGTGGTGCTTTTTAGTGAAAAGCCCGACCGAGTGGGACTCTTGTCCGGTTGCTCACGCGGTCAGATTCTCTTTTCCTTTTCCTAGTCTCTTCCGACCACGTTTTCTTTGCTTTTTCCATCGTCGAGTATCACGCCTGAAATGCGCGCAAGTGTCTTCGTGCTTCATATGTTGTTGTTGATGTGCGTGACGTCGTTGCCGTAAAGCATGTCCTGATTCTTGTGAGATTTGTCGGGGGCGCTTCCCTCAAACTTGCATTGCTGGTTTTTCCAGCGGCGTCCCCTCCAAGCTTTACTACCAGGATGATTCGCCCTACTATGAGTTTGTTTACCACCGAAATGACTTTGAAGCCGTTATATTAAGGTATAATTCTTGCATAGTGTGCCTTTAAGAAAATTTGCCATGTACTCGACACACATGCCAATTAATCAATAATATCAAATGGAATTTAATCGAATTAGGAACTGAATCAAATCGTAACCTTATAATTGAACATTGAATCAAATCCTACAATGTCAATACTCAGCCCTAATTTAAATTGTTTATATTAATATTATTACCAATATTAATAATAATGATGATGAGGATGGATGAACATAGGGCCCTACAGAGAGCGAGAGGGGTAAAAATCATATACAGTGAAGCAACTATCACAGGGAACCCATTTAGCTGAGGTGAAGGTAAAAACAAACACCAGCACTTTTTGAGGCACTTCTGAGTTCAAAATTGACTTCATCACATGAGTCTGCCCCATGGCCCCTCCAGTTGGAGGCAGATCACACTTTCTTCCCTTCACGACTACAGCTCAGTGTTGCATGACTTCAGAGGTGCCAACACGCAGCAGGCCGCCCTGGCACCCGAACAAGGGATGATAGCGCTGCCATGCTAATGGCATCTTTTCAGATTACACTGGACAGATATGCAATTTGCCAAGCAAACCCTCATTATGCAGCAGGGCTGAGACAGAAGGGAGGGTCAGATATCCCGTTCCAGAAGTCTTATCTAGAGCCGTAAACAGATAAGAGCAGATGACTGCTGCCCTACTGCTCAACTTACAGACAGATGCAGCAGAGACAGAGGGGATAAACACGTTCCTCTTCTACAGAACCTTAGATGATTCTCATGGGGGGGATTTTTTTTTGTTTGGGGGGGAGAAAGGGGGGGGGGCATTTTTTCCAAACAAAATTATTACATTTATCTTGCCTAAATGTTTACGCTCATTGCATTTTTACAATGGGGTAATATTGTTGTTAAGAATTTACACATCACAAGTAAGCTTGATTTAAATTGTTTAATTAAATTGAAAAAAGTAGCACAAATAAATACAATAGAATAAAGATACAAATAAAGACAATTAAAGAGAAAAGTTTTTGAATAGGTCTAACACTAGTATTCACATTCAGAAACTGAATAAAGTAATCAAATGGAAAATAACACTGGGTAGTATTTTAGTCCTGAATAAATTAAATACATAGGCTATTAATCCTGATTCCTTTAACTTAAAGCCGTCTTTTGTTGTTTTGACAACAAAATTAATGACAGACAAATATGGCTTCCGTCACTTTAAGAGCTAGTGCACGGATCCTGTGTTCATTTACTGGCATGCGTTTTATGCCTATTAAAGACAAAACCGACTATGTTTAGAGTATAGCCTACTCACAAAGACCGAAATTGACAATTTTGCGTGTTAAAGCAATATAATCCGCGAAACATAGTTACTGGCCAGCTGTTTTTGAGGCGGATTTTCTATGAATGTGCGCATAGAAAATAATCTCTCAGAGAGCGCGCGAGCACTGATTAGTTTAAAATTGCTTGAATGTTTAAACTGGTAAGACTTAAAAAGACTTTTACAGTCTATGGTCCCGACTCCAAAACGCAAGTGTGTATTATCGCCGCATGCAGCGCCTGCCTTGCACAACACATTATGAGAGAAGAGAAGACGCGCGCGGCACCGCTGAACACTCACGCTGTTTGTGAAATTGCGTCTGGAAGATAGTTGTTAAAAGAATGATTTGATTTTATTATCTGTGTGGATTACGATTGCGGGAATTTCCCGCATTATAAATGGGAGACCTGCGGGAATGATTAGAATTATGCGCAATACCCGCAATCCTGCGCCGAAATTCGAGCCCTGGTTCTGGACAGGAAGGATAACTCTGGGAGTTGGAAGGGGTGTGATCGCGATTCTGCCTTCACACATCGCGATACAGGATCGTGGACCTGAGTATCGCGATTTCGATTTTATATCGCGTATCGTTACAGCCCTATAGATTAGGGTACAATTCTCACTGGTAACTAACTATTAGCAAGGAATTTTGCCTTAATAAACTCCAAATTATTGCTTATTAATAGTTAGTAAGGTAGTTGTTAAGTAAGGGTTAATGCCCGACGAGGTGTCCATTGTCAGGTTTTAATGGACGACGGCGAGGTGTGAACCGGCCGACGCGCAGCGGAGGCAACCGGACAATGGACACCTCGGAGGGCATTAACCCACTTATCCCATGGTCACTTGCCAAATAAAACATTTTTAAAACATTAGTTTATATTTTAATTAGGCTAAATCTAGTTTTTACAAATAATAACTTGCCTGACGGTTTATTTAGCAACCGGAGATATTTATAGTCAGCTCAGCTTGTAGAACCCTTCAGGTTCAAAAATGCATTTTTTTTTAATTGTTAACGGATACTTTGACTGCCTGTTGCTATGGTTACTCACAGCTGTTGTAGGCAGCGCATTTATTTATTAATTTCGAACGGTAAACAGGCAGTTTCACCAGAACTCATTTACTAGGTGTCCTCTATCACTTTTTAACGGACACCCTGCAGCCAATCAGAATCGAGTATTCACCCAGACCATGGTATAAGTTTAGCTATTGGCAGGATTAAGGGATGTAGAATATAGTCATGCAGAATAAGGCATTAATATGGGCTTTATAAGTACTAATAAACAGCCAATATCCTAGTAGTATGTATGCCAATAAGCATCTTAATAGTGAGAATAGGACACTAAACTATAGTGTTACTAATTACCATATATTCTATAAAAATGTACAAAGCAAAAGACAAATATCACATTCTCATATTGATACTTGACCTTCCAATGAAGCTTTTGATTATGAATGGTTTTGGTTTCTAGATGTTTAATTATTATTTTTTTATATATATAGAAAAAACCTTTTACAAAATCCTTTAAAAAATTACTAAATCTGGGATTAGTGTAAAAATCCTGTTGAAAATTGAATAAGAAATGATGACTGCAAACTGTTATTTGTGTAGTTATTAATCTTAATTTTTTTCTAAATATATTATGGAAGCATTTATCATGCAGCGTGGCATCAAATACACCTTACATTAAATGATGTCATTCTGTTTCATTAGACAATTAGTTAATGCAGTTATAGGTTTCAGTGCCTAAAATCAGCAATGACTGCAGCATACCAACTGCCACATGACAATGTTTTTAATCTAACAAAATGACAAAAACATTACGGCCCTGCATTTTTGTTTGAATAGTGTCACACCTCATGACTTTCTCATGCCCTTAACAGTTAACAAATATGTTATCTGATCTTCCTGGTTGAAGAAGTACTGCTTCAAAGGTTCCCAAACAATTGTCATAAAAAAAACTTCTCTGACAAAATGCGTTTATGTGCAGGAAACCTCTGATTTTAATTAATGTATAGGCTACATTTTAAATTTCAAAATTTAGGACTTATTTTCAGTCAAGTGAGAAAAGAACAGTTAAACTGGTTAAACTCGAGCATGCATTACTAATCTGGGGCCGTATTCACAAAGAATTTTAAGGCTAAAAGTAGCTCCTAACTGGCGAATTTAGGAACAACTCCTAAAAATAATGGGCGTGTCACTCCTAACTTTAGGACTCCTAATTTTTTTGACTAAGAGTAATTCACGAAGCATTTTAGCCCTAAAAGTAGCACCTAAGCCTGGGACAGCTTAAAAGAAGTCGAGAGGACTCCTAACTCACTAAGACCTATTCACAAACCGCTTTTTGTGGCATTTCGCGTTGCGATGTTTTGAAATGCAAATGCGGCGGCTAGGAGCTTCCAATCGCAAGGGAACAATTTTGCATTGTAGGCATAGGGATGCAACAACGCCACCAACAACAACCAAAACTAGGCTACTCTCTGCATGTAAACTAATTGTAACGTTTCATTGTGAATCAAATTAAAACGTTCTTCTCTTTGCAAACGTAGGCAGAGGAATATAGTGACAGATTAATTCAATATTGTTGCAAAGATATTGCATCAATCCATATGTTTCGTTAGGCTGCTAGGCTATTTGTTTTTCCTTACTCTTTATTCATTTAGGCTATTAATTCAGTTATTCATCATCTTCCGTCCTTCGCACTACTTGTGTAGCGCACGCATTCTCAGACCTGTCCCCTGTCACTCATCATCGTACGGGAGGTGTTTGGAATCATTCCCGCGTTACAATCATCAGCCAATCAAGGTGGTCACTTCAGTCAAGCTCGTGCATGAGTAATGACGTCATCCATAGCAACGAAGACTCACTCTTATTTTAGGAGTTGTCATTTTTCTTTACTAAGAGTAGGTCTGAAAGGCGTTGTGAATAACCTTTAAGAGAAAACTCCTAGCTAAAATCTTTTAGTGCGATTTAGGAGTACTCCTAGTGGTAAGATAAAATGCTTTGTGAATACGGCCCCTGATTAGCAGGGAAAACATATATTTCAAGATGGTTTACAACTTTTTAAAGTCACCATTAAATCAGATGAAGTGTTTTTCTGCGAGAGACACAACATGTCACTCACATGAGATCACAGCAAGCAAACTACAACAATCCAATGATTCAATCAATTCCCCATGGACAAACTCAGGTCCCACCCTACATTTTTTATTGTTTGAAAAGCCGTTTCACCCGTTTATACATCACAATATGGAAGAAAAGACTAATTTCAACTTCCTCTTTATGCTGACTTTAAATACATGACACCAAATGTCATGTGGTTTGTGAATGGTTATCAGCTATCAGTTCCAGCATGGGTAAAACTTCATCAGTCATTGCATTCCCTGCAAATCTAGCATGACTGTAATTTTAGTGCTGAACAGAGAGCAATGCCATTTTCCCACATATTGATTAGTCTTTTTGAAAAGTAGACAATTAGCAATTTCCTTCTTTAGATTGATATTCTCTTGTCTTCTCGTCTGATTCATAAAATGTTTGTTAAAAATGTTACAGCTAGCTTGGCATGATTCACAAACACTAGCACACATTACCATTAACAGTTACATAAACCCCTGTACAAATCTCTTTCACACACATTCCCATTCTTTATCTACCTACAACAAACAGAGTTCAACCATAACAAAACAGAGAATCGGTAGTAGGGATGTCAACGATTAATCGACGATCGATTAATTGTCGATAATACATCTAATCGATAAAACTTATCGATCATCGATTAAGCAGGATCATGCGCGTGCGTGCTGCTCAACCGCGAAACATGTAAGCGAGCGCGCCGGTGTGGTGAAGTGTTGAGTCCCACTGAATGACACACCTCGGAGTTGTTTGGGACTATTTTACACCTTCATCAGGACTAAAAGTTTGCGTGTGCATTCGCAGCCTTTTGTTTTGTGCAAATGTAAGTTGTAATAGTTTATTTTGTGTACGATTATCTATATCTGATTGGTCTCATATTGGATGCATTTGGTTAAGAATCGACGTGATCTTTAGCGCGCTCAGCTCAAACGACAATGCACGAGTAATAATGACTATTGGGACTGTCATATTACACAAGATTATAAAGAGAACACTATTGTAATAAAACATTGTGAATTATTTGGGTTTAGATGCCATGTCGCGTTGTTCCAGGAAGAGCTCGTCAGAGACTTTGAGCGCGTCCACCACAACATATGAGTCATTCTGAATGGCACGTAACTCAGTTTAAGTTCACTTGTGCATTCACGTCATTTTGTGCAGATATAATTTTGTAATATTCTGCTTATTTTGTATACATCTGATTAATATCAAATAGGATGCGTTTCTTTGAGTTAAATAAACGCTAACAAAGTGCTCAACGGTTATTCATTCAGCGCGCGCCGCTCAAGCAGAATGCACAACTAATAATAACGATGGTTAATTTGGGACCTTCATATTACATAACATGAGAACACTATTTTATTAAATGGTTGTGAATTCATTGGGTTTAGTTGCCGTTTTCAGTGCGTTGTTCTAGCACTTCCACAACAGTCACACATTCTGACACGCATATGAGGCGGCGTTGGTGACACATTGTATTTGTCGTTATATTTATATATTAAATAGTTAATTTAATTTATCAATCACATCAAAACATTTTACAATCCTACTAAGCCTTTATTTAGATTAAAAAACATTCTTATTAATTTGGTGAGTAACATAGCTTTTTGAGCAGCATTTGCAGACCCTGTGCTGTTTGCCATTAATGCTGACGATTAATCGATTAATTGATCGTTAATTTAAACGACGATCGATAATGGGAATTTGTGAAAATTGACATCCCTAATCGGTAGACATCCCAAATCACAGAGGCCCTGTAAGACCACCCAGACCTGTCCAGTAAAAGCATATGGCCCAATTGGCCACAATGACATCAGGCACCTTACTCTCATCTAACAGGCTTATCTCAGTCTCTTTCTCAGCTGATCTCTTCAGACCTGCAGTTTACCCTCATTCAAAGGGATTTTATGAGTCAGGCCACAGCTACTTCTTGCTTTAGGGTGTGCAGGAAAAGAGAGATCTGGTTTGTTTGAAGCGATTTAAAGGGCAGGCATGAGAGAGAGACGGCAGAGAGGCTTTATGGCCCTATAGTGTAACTAAAGATGTTGAGAACTGAAAAAGAGTGTGTGTGTGTGTGTGTGTGTGTGTGTGTGTGTGTGTGTGTGTGGCCTGGATTAAATGCTGGGTGTTTAACTCTCACTCTCAATAGGTGGGGAAAGAGATGAGACACAGCCCTGCGTACATGCATTTTTCTCCAGCTGACGTGCAGTGGAAAACAGCTGTGCAAATGTGCATGCACACCACAAACACACGCAGGCTGGATGTGCAAGCTTTGAGCGACAAGCTTTCTTGAAAGCCAAAATTTAAATAAAAGATGTTATATAATACAAACGGCAGATAAACATTAAGAACTCTGAGAGTCATATTTAATTTGGCTTTTAACTGGAAACAATGTTTGCAGTCATTTATATGTTTAAAAAAATGTAATGACCAATAGGACTTTTGATAGACAAAAACAAATTACGATCAGATAAGCTCTTGGGAAACAGAAACTTTCTATATCTGAAAGCTTCCTGTAATAAGATGTGCATAATAATAGCACCAGATCAATGTGTTCACACAAATCACCACATTCAGGTTAAGATTAACACACTCAGCCCATAAATTCTCATCCTCTCCATCTTCTTCACTGCCACCACTTGGGTTCCTCTCCATCACTTACGCTGTGATTTGTCATCTGTTGACTCGCAAGCTGCGAGAGCTCGTCCTTCAGCTGAGAAATCTGTCCACTTGGACCTCATTCAACCGATCTTCAAAATCACAAGATTGTCTGTCTCTCTCAGCAATTACTACCAGTATTTACAACATGACACCGAGCCTCACAGGCAAAGGACAAGAATCAACAGCCAGAATATGACCTCGCATCACATGACTGCAAATTGTTGGCACTTTCCTTATGCTTAAATTGTAGACAACTTACTGATCACAGCACAAAGTTATATAATAAAACATATGATTAGTGATAATAACATGATCAAAACCATTCATCATCCCTCTCCAGCTGTACAAAAGCAGCAAGGCATGTCTCTTTCTGGAATGAGATAAATTTATGGTATGCACAAAAAACAGGTTACCGTGTCTAGCATTTCCACTATAATGACCGATTCTATCTTAATGGCAAAAACTAAAGGCAAACACTGGAAATCAAGCCTGTTCCCACCCTGTGCACCACTTGGTTAGCACAGGCAGGTCAATTAAACATAAACCACTTAAAGAGAAGAATGCCGCCATAAGCCCTCCATTCACACTCATAGAGGAATGCGTTAATTATCAAATGCATCAGCAGGTTGCCATGAGTTGCAAAACTAAGCACCTGGAGATATTGTAACATTGTGAATGACCACACTGTTATTAGAAGAGGTTACTGGTTGATATTGACATTTAAGCATTATCACTTGAGCAAAAGCGTTGCTGTTCTTATTATAAGCATGGATCTTTTAAGTCATGAATACCAAGAATTGTGTATTACATGAAACTACATAAAATCCCATGTTAGACCAACATAATCCCCCTGATGTTGTTCCAGCTAGTCAAAAACTGTTGTCTGAACAAAGAATTGAAAAGTATTGCTGAAATGTTAAGGTTTGGCAGTTCCCAGCATGCACTGCAGCATGCATAAATGATGGGGTTACTGTTATAGGATTATTGGTTTGCTGTTTGCTGACTTTTTCACATTAGTTGATTGTCACCATTGTTGAGGTTTGTGTCATGTAGGTCTATGTTCTACAAACTAGATCCCAGATATCTTTGCTTTGTAAGGTGATTGCACCTTTATAAAAAAAAAGATATATTAAGTGTACTAAACCACAAGTGTGATGATGCTTTTATACAACAGCACTAAAAACAACTAATTAATGTCAAGTAATTTTTTTTTTTTCAAATGAAAAAAAAAAGGACAGTAACCACAGTTATTTATTATTCGGCTCCACCAATGAAAATATTTCCGAAAAAAGCAGACAATCAAGCTAGCTAGCAGTGCATGTCATCAAACAATAATATCCATACAGTTTAAGTCATGTAAATGAACAGCCTATCAATTAAAGCAAACCAAAATACAGCAAATGGAGACTAGTTACTCTGATGAACAGTTGTGGATTTTGTGACTGCAGAAAGGACAAATGCACGAGTGAAAATGTATTTATGTATGAGCAGGCATGCATATTGGAAAGCACTGCCCCCGTGATCCATTCATTTAGCCAAATCACATAATGGCTCCTGATAGAAGAGAAACGTTACACCCAGATGTCAAAATGATCCTTCACCACGCTCGATAATTGTACTGAGAATAGGAGACCGTGTTTCTCTGGAAATATGAGTCTGAAATTTAATTATCCAGCCTTTGGAAAATGTAGGGCAGACAGAAGACAGCGCAATGATATAAAACTGCACTCAGTGGGTAACTAATGTCAAGTTCTGGGTTTAACTGAGTGAGCACAAGATACCGGAGCCGTAAATCAAATAAACACTATCTAGCCTTAGGTAATTGCGCTTTTAGGAATGGTTAGAAAGAGTCCATGGCACACACACACACACACACACACACACACACACACACACACAAAAACCCACATGGATATAAAAACGAACAGTAATTGTTTCAGAATTAGATCAACCATGATGCTCTTCACATTGCACTTATTTTTTTCCTCTCAAAATATGTTAAAGCTTAACTTTTCCATGCAATAATAAACTACTGAGCATGCAATGCAGGGAATGCCAGTGAAGCATGTTGTTTGCCAGTTACACAGATGGGAAAAGCTCAGTGCTGCCAAGTGTCTGCTGACTGCATTAAATACTCTGATGAAAACACGCAACACGGTCGGAGATCACAACATATGCTCAAGAATAAATTGCGGCAACACATAAGCTTCAATCTTACCCCGGGATCCCGTTATTTACGGATGACATTCGACGAAATCATTTAGCACCAATCCACAAGACCGAAATACATGGTTAAAGATCCTCTGGTCCGCGACAGAAAGTGGCCAATTCAACGCGGGCAGCCGAGGAGACACCTACACCAGATTCAGATTGAGCAGTAGCGTCTATCGCACTGGTTTCTCCGCCAACTAGCCCCGCCCCACTATTTTACATCAACACGGAAGCCTTCTTCCGATTGGCTCTCGGTTAGACTAGGACGCGTCTAGCAGCGCGTTCGACCAATCATTTAATAAAAGGGGCGGGACTTCGAGTTGGAAGTCATGCGGGCGGATGCGATGCATGACGTCAATCCTTTGTTACCTTGCCGACCCCTTTCATCTGAAACAGCAGATATCTACAAGCCCAAAACATTGCGTATTAATTCATAAACATCTTGGTGCAGACTTTAAGAAGCTTGTTGCATGGGAGTTTTAATGTACAGAAAGCACTATCCAAGGCAAACATAATTAGTAGGCTATTAAAATGAAGCAGGTGCATTCAGTAAAATTCAGCATTCAGTTTAATTTTAATGAAGCAAAGACTGTAGCTACTTGCTGCATGGCCCTGTGAAGTCATGTCATTTCTTTACACTCAACGGCTTTATAACGACTCCATCTGGCTAGACTACAACTGAGATTTATGACAGAGCAACTGTACATTGCTTTCCAAATGGCCAAGCGTCGTTCACAAAACCCGTGCATGTATGTGCATGTGGATCGCAGTCAGTTCTCCACAAATCATAATAAGCCATCTAATGATAAGCGGCTTTATAACTTTCCACCCACCAGCCAATCTGCTGTCGGCTGTCAAAACCCCCAGCTTCAAATACCGCACTGCTTCTCGGCGGAGAAATCCCCGGTGACATTTCGAGACAACGCCTTTGATATTCAGCAAAGGTCACACGGACATACATTTATATCATTTTCCCCCCGAGAGGATCAAATGCGAAGTCTGCAGTCTGCCTTCTAAAAGGCCCTGAAACAA
Organism: Tiaroga cobitis; assembly: GCA_030578255.1. NCBI lineage: Eukaryota > Metazoa > Chordata > Actinopteri > Cypriniformes > Leuciscidae > Tiaroga > Tiaroga cobitis. Next base: position 28,460,331 of record CM060595.1, on the reverse strand, counting down.
CAGCAAGTATCCATACAAATGCAGCCTTATGCTTTAGATGAACATTTGTTGAGAAAAAAAGAACATTGCGAGCCATTTGTGAGGAAATACAACACATCACAGTTACAAGAACTGCAGCTAAATATCCATTCATTCATGAGGATTGAGCATTAGCCCAAATTAACATTGAAATAAATGCAACTCACATAAGCGAATTTTCAGGGTATTTAACTATTGTTTTTTAAGCACTGACGTCAATCCCGTGTTGGCCTACAGTAGAAGGCAAAGTGCTTATTAACCATCTCTTCCACACTAAATGAAATAGAGAGCGGACTCCTTTGTTGCTTCATACGCCTGATGGAATAGATGGATAGTAGGCTAGCCTATAAGCAACCGTGCACAAAATCAGTAGCCTACAGTTATCATTCAAATGTTGTACTTACTCTCCGTGGTTCATAGCATTATACATTTCGCAGAACATCGTATTGGATTAGCATTTTTTGGATACGGTGTTTTGATTTTTTTTTTCTTCTAGTGTTGTTGGTCTGCGTTGCCGAATCAGTGTTGCTGTCTGCGGCAGCAACTTCCGGCGCATGCGCTACAGCGCTCGCGTCACAGACAATGGCTGTGGTCCAAACATTTTCTTTCTTACATGAATAACATGTAATGCAAATTAAAAAAACACAGGGGCAAAACCAATCATATTCGCACACAAATGTAATTGTTGCATTAACAAAATTTCTGCAGTCAGCATTAGTCCAAATATAATGACTTCTGCAAAAGGCAGTTTTTGAAGGCGTTTTTGTCTCCGCAGCCAATCCCACAAATCTTCCCTGAATCTGACATTATTCTAACTTCAGATCTAAGTATTCTTGTAACATGTCTTTCTAGATTACTTGCAAATAAATCACGATAATCTTTTGTTTGCACACTTTTTCTTCTCGCTTCATGTTGCTGTGACTGCAAAGATTTATCATACCATGATAGCTCAGTGCAGCTTGGCGAATGTCATTTGTGAGATTATTCTCCTCTTTTTTAATTACTCTCGGAGACAGAAAAGTGACAAAATATATTTTAGTAATTGTATTAGTTCTTCCAGTTGCATAAACTTTAGCTCTATCAGAAATAATATCTTGAAAAACATAATGACAACAAGTCAATAATCATATTGTCTAAGGAAGGATTAACCCATTTCATTAACTAAAAGATTTATCTTGATGGTTATCAATGATCTGTAAGGGAAGTTATTTAAAGGTAGAATAACAACCAAACACTCAGTTCATGCTTTGCTAGAAGCATAAAACACAAACACTTTTTCGTAACAGTTTTTATTCTTGCATATTCTCACTTAATTAGTAAGTACCCTTGTGGTACAATTAGAGTTTAACATTAAAATATGCCCACTGGTGTCAATTTGTTCCTACATGGAACATCGCTATCACAAACAGACTAAAAGCAAAACAATACAAAATAAAGTTTCAGAGAAAAAAATAACAATGCAAAAAAACATTCAAAGACTTTTTGGTAGACAGGGGGACAACTGCATTTTCCCACTCGAAAATAAAAAAAAAAGTAAATATATCAGAACAAACGCTCCTTATACAGTGCTGCAGCCAGACAGATGTAAACCCGTCAGATTTGTTATTTGTTCGCAAATTTAATTACGTAATAACATCATAATTACAAAGCACTCTGAAATACGCTTGGTCATTCCAGAAGTAAATATGGATGTTTTTAATATTGAGACTTTGACAGTTGCATACATTACCGGACTCGACAGGTAGGCTATTACCATAGTCCATGATATTTCAAAGATTTTCAATCTGGAAAAAACACGTCGGGGCTTCGAACGGAAACGAATCTACTGTGCTTAAATGTCCTACAGGTAAGAAAATAGCTGTGGGAAACAATTTTACATTTACTAGTAGAACTCAACATAACTCCGTTCACCATTTTGCCGGAAGCCTTCTTCTTCTTTTGTAGATTTTTGCTGAAACGCAAGCGGAGTGTGCATATATCGTCACCTACAGGTCTAATATGCAATCTGAGTATATTCGTAGGTGTAAAGTATGGAGGTAGTTTTGTTTCTTTATTATTCAATAAAAAAAAGGTTGCTACAATCCCAAAAAATATTTTCAATTAAAAAAACCTTCACTTCAATGAAAAAAAAAAAAGTAATCAAAGAAAAAAATTATTTGAATCCAAAAATATATTTGAGACTCAAAAATATACATTTGAACACTGCTTTTCTTTGATTGAAAATGTTTTCTTTGATAGAAGTCCGTTTTTTTTTTGTTTAAAGCAACCTTTTTAATTGAAGTAACATTTTTTTTTTGATTGGACCATATAATGGGTAGGACATTTGTGTCTTTATCATTCAATCAAAAAAGAAGTTGCTTCAAACAAACAAACAACAGAATCAATAAAAAAAGTCACTTCAATGAAAAGATAAACATTTTCAAATATAGAAAATCGTTTTTGAATGCAAATAAAATACTTGAGACTCCAAAAATTGCATTTGAACACTTTTTTTTATTATTGAAAATGTTCTCTTTGATTGAAGTAATCTTTTTTGTGTTTGGGGCATACATGGGTAGGACATTTGTGTCTTAATCATTCAATTCCAAAAAAGTTGTTTCAATCAAAAAAAATATTTTTAATCAAAGAAAAAACTGTTCAAATGCAACAAAAAAATACCCCCGTGAATAAAAAAAAGTATTGAAGAGAATGTGTTTTTTCGTTGTTGTTTTTTTTTTTTTTTTGAAGTGCAAAAAGTTTTGAAGTTTACATTTTTTTTATTTGAATTATTTTGACACAAACGTTCCGCAGTGGGCGGGTGCTTCTCTATTGGTCAGACATGTTTGATTGACAAGTGTCCACACCAACGACATCTTTCTGACAAAGAAGTCATGTTCGCCACTCGCCAGCAAGCTTTTTGCCAGTTACGTCCTGCGTCACATCTCTCATGCGGGTTCTCGTCGACCAGGGTCAGCGCGCATCATAGTGCACACAGGCAGGCAAAGTTTTTTGATGGAAAAGTGATGTTTAATTTCCATAGTCTTTGTTTATTGAACGAAAGCGAAATCAGGAATTGCGGTCTTTCAGTTTGTTTATCGTTACCTAGCTACCATGGGTTTAAGTTGTACAAGATGTGCTGTAGCCTTACAATGGCCAAGTCGCGTCTCATATTAACAGATGAATAGGCTTCGCTCAGTTTATTAAATACATCCAACCTGAAATGTCTCTTACAAACTATGAAGGGACAATGAATCAATCAATACACTGACATGGCAATGCTAGACAGATAGCCTACTTTGTTTGCACAGCCCTGCCGTGATTTTGTCACTCTCCACTCCTAGACCTACGTCTGGTGACAGCGGGGAAACTTTTACCTCGATAAAGTTAGGCCTACTTATTGTATTGCAGAAAAGTAAACTTCCAGTAAACTCCAGTTAACCAGTTCATGTTTCTTCTTTAGGTGATTCAAGCAGTAACGACTAATTAGACTCAATACTGCTATTATAATACACAATACATTTTTTTGTAATGCAATGTTTTCAACAGGGAAATATAAACAGCATTTGTCAAATTTTCCCTTAACCCCCCACCCCCTTATCAACAACACATCAGCATTAGTCAGCAGAGTACAAATACATGGGGGAAGTAATCATACAAAATAAACACACACAAAAAAAGAAAGAAACAAAAAACAAAAAGAAACACCTATTTACAAAGCAACCCTTGTGTGTATTGCCATGAGATGGGTGAAGCCCTAGCAGGTGATGGATCCTTTATAGATATGATATGGCACAACTACAGTGCAACGCAAATAGTAAATATAAGATAATAAGTGAATTAGTGAAAAGTAATAGTAAGTAGTTTAGTCAATAAAATAAACAAACAGTATACAGCAAATCAAATTGTAATGAAAAGGCTGTATAAAATATTGGCTATAAAATAAAATGACACAACCCTGTCTATTTTTGTTAAATTTTAGTTTTATTGATCAGTAATAGACACTGTAACAGTATAAGTAGCCTAAAAGGTATAAGAAGTTATACAAGACAAGAAATAAAGTAAACGATTCAGACAAACATACAGCAAGATACAACGTTAAAATAGCCCAAATATAAAATTATGAAACTTCCCTTTGCCCTCAGCCAAAACGATTTGCCAGGGAACAAATGATAGATTAATGAGACCAAAGATCGCCCGTTATAGACACAAGACGAATTATATCTCATGTTTAACCACTAAACGAGAGACATCACAGCCAGCGGCAAACGTCAGAAGCACTGGCCGAGGTACGGCTGTTCTCGGCGGGGTACATGAGCTCTGAGCGCCCGGTAAAAGACTGGATATCACAACTCCGAAAACGTCAGATCAATTTTTTAAATAGGCACTATCTTTATAAATAAACCACAGATTTGACCTTTAAACAACTACATTGTCGACTGAAAAACTATTAAAACGACATTTCGTGACACAATAACAGTAGTATTTTTAAATGTCGCGGCTTTTCTCGTCTGTCAATGCCCGCTGACACTGGTCGACGAGAACTCGTTCAACCCGCATGAGAGATGTGACGCAGGACGTAACCCCGCCCCCGGGCGAGATGCCCCAAAATTTATGAATCCCGAGTGGCGAACATGACTTCTTTGTCAGAAAGATGTCGTTGGTGTGGACACTTGTCAATCAAACATGTCTGACCAATAGAGAAGCACCCGCCCACTGCGGAACGTTTGTGTCAAAATAATTCAATCAAAAAAATTTGAACTTAAAAACTTTTTGCACTTAAAAAAAAAACAAAACAAAAAAACAACAACAACGAAAAAACACATTCTCTTCAATACTTTTTTTATTTTTAGGGCCCCGAGCACCGATGGTGTGAGGACCCTCTTGGAATTGCTCTGTTTATTTTTTGTTGCATTTGAACAGTTTTTTCTTTGATTGAAAATATTTTTTTTTGATTGAAACAACTTTTTTGGAATTGAATGATTAAGACACAAATGTCCTACCCATGTATGGCCCAAACACAAAAAAAGATTACTTCAATCAAAGAGAACATTTTCAATAATAATAAAAAAGTGTTCAAATGCAATTTTTGGAGTCTCAAGTATTTTATTTGCATTCAAAAACGATTTTCTATATTTGAAAATGTTTATCTTTTCATTGAAGTGACTTTTTTATTGATTCTGTTGTTTGTTTGTTTGAAGCAACTTCTTTTTTGATTGAATGATAAAGACACAAATGTCCTACCCATTATATGGTCCAATCAAAAAACAATGTTACTTCAATTAAAAAGGTTGCTTTAAACAAAAAAAAAAAAAAAAAAACGGACTTCTATCAAAGAAAACATTTTCAATCAAAGAAAAGCAGTGTTCAAATGTATATTTTTGAGTCTCAAATATATTTTTGGATTCAAATCATTTTTTTCTTTGATTGAAATTTTTTTTTTTCATTGAAGTGAAGGTTTTTTTAATTGAAAATATTTTTTTGGATTGTAGCAACCTTTTTTTTGATTGAATAATAAAGAAACAAAACTACCTCCATAACAGACAAGCCTAAACATGAAACGCAATAGCAACCTGATCCTAATCATTTTTTTCTACATCTCCCCTAATATTCTTTACCCTACCCCTTTAAAATGCAGTAAATTCCACTCTTTTAAATGTCCACTTTCATACACCCAATGTGAAGAATTAAGCCTTTCTGTCCCATGCAAGCACGTAGCCTACTCTAATAATAATTCATGCTGTTTCTCAAAATAATGTTCTTATCACAGTAAGAGATGATTGAAAGAAAGAAAGATAGATAGATAGATAGATAGATAGATAGATAGAGAGAGAGATAGATAGATAGATAGATAGATAGATAGATAGATAGAGAGAGAGATAGATAGATAGATAGATAGATAGATAGATAGATAGATAGATAGATAGATAGATAGATAGATAGATAGATAGATAGATAGATAGATAGATAGATAAATAGATAGATAGATAGATAGATAGACAGGTAGATAGAGATAGAGCCTCTGACTCCATCCCACACAAGCCCTGTCAAAATGTTTCTCACGTCATTTCTGTTCCCACATGCCAACAATGCCTCCACACATCAAACTTTCAGCTTGCCATATTTTTATGTATGTACATCCTATATACTTTCGATTATACTTGACATCCTCCATACACGCTGCACTATGGAAAGCAGCTCAGTTACAACAGTGGAGCCCATCAGTCACTTGACATTTAAAATGCTCTTCCCATCACATTTTTCACATCTCATTTTCCATCTACACACTCCTGCTACACGTCCTGTATGCTGACACCTAAAACAGCTTAGGATCGGAGGAATGATATTAATACCTTTTTGGAAAGTCATCCCTCAGACTGAATTAAAACACTCTTCAGTAATTCTTTCCTTGATTCTGAACAGACTCATTGCTTCCCACTTTATTTCATTTCATTTTTCATTTTATTAGAGGATAACCCCTTGAGATGGAACATCTCATTTTTGAGGGGGTCCTCAAGACAGCACCAAACACTTACACATTCGCACATACTAAAGCCCTTCCTCACAACCAACCACCCCATCCTGTCCCACCTCTGTCCAAAGCATTTTCACATAAACAATATAGTATGATATTAGGATATTACAGGAGAAAACCATATTTGACGAAACCACAAAAACAAACAAATATACATACATACCAATACAAAAAAATACATACCTATATACACATATGCACACAAACATGCATGCATGCATGCATACATACATACATACATAATTTCTTACTAAGGGCATTACTAAGCTCATATACCAGGAAAACATATACATTGGTCACAAGATTGCAAATAAGTTAAAAGGGCTGACTTAAAGAGTGGAAAGGAAGAGATGGACCTTAAGGAACAAGGTAAGCTGTTCCAATCAGAGGGGGCTTTGAATTTGAAAGCACGTCTTCCAGTTTCTTTAGATATCTTTGGGACAGAAAAAAAGTGATGATCAAGGTGTCTCAGGCCATAAGTTGACCTAGGACTAAATGTTGCTTAAAATAAAAAGGATAATTAAAAAATATACATTTATAAACAAACTGAAACCAGTGTAGCTGACGTCTAGCCTTTGGTGATAAAAGATTCAATTGTTGGTAAATATGACAATGATGGATTAGAAACGGACATCTCAACACAAATCGACAGAGACTGTTATAGACTATATTTAAGAATTTAAGTTGTGATTCTGTTGTACTCATATAGACAAAGTCAGCATAATCAATAATAGGAAATAGAAGCTGAGTTACAATTCTTAGTCTAATCAATTGTGTAAAGCAATTAATTGAACGGTATAATAGTCTCAAATTATAATTTACTCTTTTCACCATATAGTCAATATGAGGCCTAAAGGAGAGGCTGGAGTCGAGCCAGAGGCCCAAGTATTTAAATTCCTCAACATTCTCCACAAATGTACCATCTGAGAATTTAAATGTTAAACTATTATGGTTATGTCGGGCAGATCTAGTGGAAAATAACATAAGACTTACTTTTATTCAATATAAGTCCATTATTCGAAAACCACTTTTGAATAGTTTTAAAATCAAGTTGCAGTGATGATTGAATTAAATGAATATCACGTTTTGAAGAATAAATGACTGTATCATCAGCATACAAGAGAATTTGACTATCAGAGCACTTCTTAAGGTTTACACCAACGTCTTCACCTGAGATATTATTTCATGTTCATCATGTCAAGTTTTTTTCTTAGGCAGGATGCACAATATATATATCATATCAGTCATCAGCCAATATTTTTTAAGTGCCCACTTATGCTGTTTTAAATGTTCTTATTTTGATTTGGAGCCCTTCGACAATGGGTCAGATACCACTTTAATTTTTTCATAATATACACTGCACAAAACCTCTTTTCTTACAGTGTTTGAAAACAGTTTGTTCAAAGATTCAGTCTCTAATTCCCTCCTTTCTGAGAGCCTATCTGTTCTGATTGGTCAGATGGCCTAGTCTGTTGTGATTGGTCTACCGCTTATAGTGTGTGTCGGAAATTAAATGCCTGATACACAGTGATACGAATGACGGCGTAGGTTTTTCCATATAATTTCCAATTCCATAAAATCAAGTCCTCATCCTTTTGAAGTGCATCCAGAGCAGATTCGCAGTCTTCTGGACATGTCAACAATACGAACCAAACTCTTCCAGGCCTCAGCTACCAATACAGTTTTTGAAGGCGGGTCAAAATATGTGTTGTTCGTTGTCAGCCAATGAAGACCATAGGCTGGCATTATGCAAATTTGCTACATTGCTACGTAGGTTTGTAACAAGAAGGAACTGAATTTCCCTCCTTCCCTACTTTTCTGGTTCCACTTGCTAAAAGTCATACATTTTAAACACTCAATGGTCCTTAAAGCAGCCAGCGACACCATCAGACAACATTTGTAGGACCACTGCAGTTTTAAAACAGTATTTGATAGAATGAATAATGATATTTATGCTTTTAAACTGGTATGCCACCCATCCCACCTGACGCACATCCTCTCAGAAACTCGTCATCATGATTATCATTACCAAGGCATTGTGTGATTCATAGGCAGAACTGTGTGGCGATCAAGACTAATTATTCTCATCTTTGCCATTTAGAAATAAGAAAACACTGGTTCAGACTAGGCCATTCAACTTGCTCGGAAATCATTTCAGGGTCACAAGGCTTTCTCAAAAGAAAAAGCCATTATGTGCACATGAATAATGAAATATAGAAATCTTGAGCTTGAAGCTCAATTATTAAGGTTATGATGGCTGATCCTAGAGCAGTAGAAAAGTCATTTTTTCCACCCACAGAGCCTCAGGCAGCTGAGGGGAAGTGTTTAGCAGTGTGCTTCATCACACAATAATACAACGTTAATGACGCAGGATGATGTCTTTCTTTGGCCCTGAAAGACTTCAAGGCAGGATGTTTAAGGGGCGGTGGTCCTAATTATGCTTTTTATGCCCAACTCTGACGTGATTGACTGTTTCAAAGGAGATGCATTATTGATCCACTTCACAGACAAGTTGTATTGATTGCGAAATCCTGATAGAGTATGATTTTTCTCCCTCCTCTTACTTTCTCCGTCTTTCTCTCTCCCGCTCCAATCAGAGTGCGAACTTAGAATCAGGGATGGAAAATATGACCTCTGGGTGCTTTTTAAAATGTCCTCTCGAAAGCTTTTTGATGAGGATGTGACCGAGGATGCCCCAGCTGCGTTTCTTTGTGTGCTGTGCTGCAATCATGTGTAATGCCTGAGCAAGTCAGCACGGCTCGCCCAGCTCCTGTTATACGCCTGTCGTATACCCAACATCTCTGCAGCTTTGTTTTTCCTCCTTGCCTGCAGAAAGGTCGTAGTGCTGTGCTGTAACTGCGGGACATATTTATCTTTGTGTGTGTGTGAGTGTGTGTATCTGTCTCCACTGCAAAAGACGAGGAGAGACCTACTGAAATTTATATATATACAAGACCTGTCAGGACTATTTTCGTTATAATCTTACTTCTCTTATTTGTTTAACCATTTAAAATGATCCAAGCCAAGACCAAAACCTGCATATTTACAAATCTTACAATGAGATTTTTTATTTGTGACATTTTAATTATGACACTCAAATTAATTATTTTAATGTGACATTATGTTTAACGTATTCAGCCCTTGATCGTCAGAGGCTCTGTTTTTTCTGGATAAAAACCATATAATTAAAGAATGAATATTCAGATGGTCATACGACTTATGTGAAAATGAAGACTGATGAAGAATTTAGAGGTAAATAACCAGGATTCAGTTTCCAGGAAGACGAAGACACATAAAATCCCACATGACACCGGTCAGAAAGTTCATCTCACAAAGCTCAAGCAAACAAGGAGGAGTCTTGTTTGGAGGCACCAAAGATTTTTAAAGGTCCTGCAAAATGTCTCTATGACATTCATTTGTAATTAACGAATACCTAATTAGTGCTTTAAAATACAAATATCACAGAATAAATGTTGGATTAGCATTTATCTATACGGATATAATTTCTGCTAGTGCTAACATGTAGGCTGGCTCTACCTATTTTTGCAAATGATCTGTTAAGGAGAGAATGTGCCATTTCTCCTGGTCTGTAGGGTAAAATAAAGACAGACCAAATCTATCTGAGCAGAGGTCTTGTTTAGGTGAATGGTGCATGTTGTATGTGATTGTATCTGATATTTGTGTCTGTCTGTTCATTGATTTAATGTGGCTTTTTCTCTACTTCAGTCTTAATTTTCCTTGCATCCTGAATGTGTTGGGTTTTGCAAGTTTTCTCTGAGCTGATATGCTGACAGATTGTGAACCAACTGATATCCTTTCTTCTCCCCAGTCCCCAGTGTAAGCATTTTTTCCACTTTGCGCTACTCCTGGTGGACTGGCTTTTGATGGGAGCTAGAAAAACACATTTGTTCTCTCTGATTTTACCTGAGCAGATGAAAACAAGATTGGGGATCATATTCTCAGCTCTCTGGTCCTAATAGGCTCATTTTATCACAAACCTGACAACAGTAACTTTGATTCAGCAGGCTGGTCTCTTATCATCCTACAGTGATTCCCAACCTTTTTAACTCCAAGCTGTCTGTCACAGTAAATATTCAAATATTCAGCCATCACGCTATAGTCATTCTTCTTTAATTAGCTGAAATGATAGCAAAGGTTCTTACTTTTTTAACATAAGCTGTTGCGGTCTATATATTAAAATATTAATAATTAATGAAGACTTGACTAGCAGTCGATCGTTCGTCACGGCGCCTGAACAGTAGATGGCAGTAGTGTGTAATAAGATTCATCACTCCAGGTCACCCGATAGAAGCAACATGTCTGCGGCCTGAACACATGTGTAAATAAAAATGGAGAGTAGAATAACCTTACCCAAGGGTTAACATAAGCAAAACGTTTTGAAAGTATCTACTTGTGCAGTGGAAACGGATTTCAGAAATGACCTTACGGCTTTACGAGACGTTTGTACGCAGATCTCTGCTATTTTCAACGATCCGCAAACTGACAGCAGCTCCAAAACAATCGCCACTGTATCTGCGAGTATCAGGTGATTTGTAGATTATACACAGTTTGTTTACTGTACTTGTATATGGTATAGACGAGCTGATTTTTTGAAGAATATGTTAGACGGCAAACTGGTTGTTTTTAGTTTTATTCGCCACCAGAAATAGAACCGAATTAATAGACGTCAGCCACGTAATTAGCTTTCATTTTACTTGTCGCTTGTCCTTTATTTGTTCACTTCACAGGTTGCTCAGTTTTTCGTCCACAGACAGTAAGGAAATGTCTCTTTCACTGTACTCCGGCCAGTTTGGTGTCTTCAGATGCTTTTTTGGACAGATTGCAGAAGGGGAGACCGGTTGTGTCCGATGAGGGTCTCTGTCATCACCCTGTCTCTGTTTCATCGGACAGCGGTAAGAATATCTCCAGCCCTTCTCAAAACTTCAAGACTGTTGTTTTAGAGATAACATGTGGAAAAAAGTTCTTTGACTCTTATCTTAACGGATTTTTATGATGGTATAGCCTAGTCGTTAAACTGCTTTTGTGTGTGACTGTGTATATATAAATGTGTGTGTATTTTCTGCTCTCAGGTCATCAATTTTCCTTATTGCTAAAGGAACCTGATCAACCTGAAAATGCCAAATCTCTTAAAGTAGCAATAGTGGGCTCACCAAATGCAGGGAAGTCCACACTGACCAATCAGTTGCTGGGTCGGAAGGTGATATTATACTATTATATGGAAAAACAAAAACAACTACCCCTTTAAGAACATATGTCTTTTGCCTTAACTGTTAGAACACTATTTTCTTACAGTTGTTTGCGGTTTCTGAGAAAGTGCACACAACAAGAGCACGTGCTGTTGGCGTCCTGACAGAGGATGACACACAAATCGTAAGTAGCCCATGCTAAATGTCCAAATAAAAGTCTAGTCTGTTTAGGAAATATCCTATGCTTGATTTGCATTTTCTGACTATCTTTTTATCAGATTCTGTTGGATACCCCTGGCCTCACCACACCAAAAAAGGCTAAAAGGTGAGTATGTAGTAGAGCATTTTCTTAATAACAGGTGAAGTGTATAATTGTTTGAATGTTAAAAATACTTTCTCCTGTCCCAGTTTAATATGCAGACATCTACTCAGAAACTAATATTGATTGTTTTGTTATGTGTTTAACAGACACCAGCTGGAGAAATCGCTCCTAGTGGATCCTTTTGAGTCACTACAAGAAGCTGATCTAGGTAGCAAAATCTTAGTTTTCTTGTTTATTTCTTTAGTCTGTTAAAAAAAAGAGGACACAAAGTCAGTATCCATCTTTGTGTGATGGTAGTGTCTTCTATTGTGTTGTTATTAGGGCTGACCTCTAGTAGTCAACTAAATGTTAGTAGACGAAATGAGGCTTAGTCAACCAAAATCGTATTAGTCGGTTAGTCGCAGACAAAAAAAAAAAACTCAGCAGAAAGTCACTCAGTCCGCGAGGGACTGACATATCGTTAACGGCGGGTCCTTGTGGTAATTACAGTATGCCGGGCAGGAAATCTAAACGTTCGCCTTTCGTCCATCGACCTCAAATATGGCTTATCATTTGAAACATGTAAGTAGTAGCAACTTTACTTAGCTGCTTGCTCTAACGTTAACCACTGCGCACTATTATTAAGGTGATGATACATAGGGCAACTTTTTTGAGCAATGTTGTCGAGCGATGTTGCTTTGGCACTTTCCCATTGAGAATGGGCAACAAGTATCTGGATACTTTTGATCGGTCGTGGGCCCTGTGTCTCACTTGACGGCAACATTGCCCAGAAAGTTGCCCCGTGTATCATCACCTTTAGGCGCCTTTCCAAGTGTTTTTACGGAGTGTGGAAGCTTAAGTATTAGCCGGCACGATCACTTGCATTTTTTCCTGATAACAGCAGAAACAACTTAAAATACTCAGTCATTTATGGTCTTTCAGATAAGAGTAATAAATAATTTGAAATACACCCACAATAACAAACCGATGTGCTTTGTAAAATAAAGAAAACAAACAGGATGTGCTTTCTGACGTCTCGGTCTCCGTGAACTGGAGTGCGCGACGAAAATGAACCGAAACTCAGCGTATGCTACTTGCCTCACAGACATGATAAATATATCTATAGAAATGTCTACTTTTGAACAAATCAATTCAAATCTAAAACAAATTCTCTCTGCTTATCTAATCCGTAGGAAAGGTGCATTCGAATAAACACTTGTTTATTAATAAATAATTCAAATTATGTACATTTTGTAATTTAACATGATGTTAATTAAAATGGTAAAAAAGGTACATTTCAGCTTAGATAGGAGGGCCTTCGAATATAGTCTTGGATGAAGACGGGCCTTGGAGGAAAAAAGTCATGACTCATGTGCTGCATCTTCTTTTTCTTCATTTCTCCTATGTATTTGCAGTGGTGGTGTTAGTTGACATGTCTGATAAATGGACCCGCAGTAAGCTGGACTATGAGGTGCTGAAATGTCTGGCCCTGAACTCTGATGTCCCTGCCATCCTTGTACTCAATAAGGTATTAGCTATGTCATTTTGTATTGATCTCTCCCAGTCTTGACCGTAGGATTAATTTGTGGAGGAAATTACCATCGCTTTTTTTTTCTGGATGTCCCATCTCTCATCTGACAGAGAGAGGGGGGTTGTATTGCTGCAATTGCCATCACAGAAATGAATGTCAATATCAAACTCAATCAATGATTTACATCTGGGTTGGTACACTTAGAGGGGCTTTAGAATAGATAATAAAGCAAAGCATCAACTCTTAATGCACAGGTGGACCTTCTGAAGAACAAAACGCTGCTGCTAGACATCACGGCACAGCTGACTGAGGGGGTGGTAAATGGAAAGAAGATTAAGATCCGTGGTGCAGTGAAACAATCTATGAAATTAGCAGCTGAACCACACAACACTGAAAAAACTCTTTCCGAGAGCACGCAGGACGGGGTGTTTCAGGAGGGTCAGGACAAAGACAGACTGAGCCAAGAGACGCTGAAGGCCCTGAGGAGCCGCAGGGGGTGGCCACATTTTAAGGACGTATTCATGTTAAATTCTCTTGACAGAGAAGATGTGGAAACATTAAAGGTTAGAGAAAACATTTAAGACTACAAGAAAATGACATTTGCTTTAAAACCAAATACTGACATTTGAATCTCAAGCATTGTGCTTCTCAGCCTTCATTTGCCTGTGTTTGAACATTTGTGCAACAGCGGTACCTGTTCGAAGGTGCAAAGCCGCGCCAGTGGCAGTACCACAGTGAAGTACTGACCGATCAGGGTCCGGAGGAGGTGTGCAATAACACCATCAGAGAGAAACTACTACAGTATCTCCCTAAGGAGGTGCCGTACACTATGTCGCAGGTGGGTTATGATTTGTGGTATATGCACTTCTGTACAAAAGTTGTTCAAATGCTGCATTTATTTAATCAAAAATACAGTGAAACTGTAATTTTGTGAAACATTATTAGTGTATTTTTAAATAAATTTAATATTAAATGAGCGCCAAATCAGCATATTATTAGTATGATTTCTGAATGATCATGTGACTGGAGTACTTATGCTGAAAATTCAGCTCTTCCATCACAGGAATACATTACATTTTAAAATATAGTAAAATGTAGTCATATTTGTTCATCATATGTGATATTCTTATTTTCTTGCTCTGGTCTGTTTTTCATCATTAATATGTTAGAAAACACACATCTGGGAGCATAAATGCTCAGAAGAATATTCCAAATCATTGAAACTGGATCAGTATCTATTTTAAACCTAGTATGATTCTCATAATTTAGAAATTGGGAATTTTTTCACAAAACTTAGTCATATATCCGTCTGTCTGTCCATCCGTCCATCCTCCAGAATCTTTTCCATTAATCAAAATATGAATTGACATTTTTGTATTATTTCATATTTGCTGAAATGTTATTAGTTTTATTTCTTATGTTGGTCTTTTTACAGCAAATTGAAATCTGGAAGGAGCGTGAGGATGGGGTACTCGATATATCCATCAAACTATACGTGAAGAAAGACACTCATATGGTGAGCTCTCTGATTCCTGTTTTATGAAAAAACAAATTAAACAAAACTAGCCTTACTTGTTTAGGACAGCTAGTTTCCCATGCTGCTTTTTTTACCATCAGGAAACCTTAGTTTTATAGTAGACATTTTGTGGATTTTTAAAAAACAAAACAAATAGCGGTTTCTCTCTAGCTGAAGAAACGGTAACATTATTATACTACATAATAAAATTAAACCTTTTATTCTTTCTTTCTTGCAGAAAATGGTTATTGGTCCTGGAGGTCAGTTGATAACCAGAATAACCCAGGAAGCTGAACATGACCTAATGAAGATTTTCTTGCGTAATGTGCGTTTAAAAATCTCTGCGAAGCTGCAGAAGTGAGGTTCACAGTTCAGATGATGAAGGTCAGAGACTGATGCATACAGAGGGATACGGAAACATGAAAAGTGATTTAAAAGTGAAGAAATGGACTTGAACTGAAAATCTGTTATATTTTGGGTTATAATGTGAGGTTGATCTCAACAGACCCCCTTCATTTCTCTAAACTGAAATTCAAGTTGATCAAAGCCACATTACATGGTTTTCTTAATTTTTTCAGTTACAATTTCAATAGCACAATTGTAGTATCACAGCTGACTGTGCCAGTTACATATCTTGCTGCTTTTGATTTATAAAAATGTCTTTATATTCATAAATGGCAAAAGTATAGAATCACATAGTTCTGCTTTGAGGGTCAGGACAGGTTCACTTTCTCTCTTCACTTTATTTCTGGAAGCAAGGGCTGACCTTGTTTTTTTAATTTATCATTATTCATTGTCTTCAGTGTGGTCAGGCTGTTATCTGTAGTGGAGTCTTGCTGTTTAACTGAAGGTCTTACGGAAGACCATTACACTGGCCTGAAATCACTCGTCTGCAGGCATGGCTTCAGCTCTAACATGTAAGGTGGGCCACAGGACTGTGAGAGGGGGCTGGACTGTTGGGGTGGGACTGGAGCCGCTGTGGCTGTACATGCTACTTACTGCAGCAGAGTGGAACTCTTTTCAATTACTTAAACCTATGTGATATTACATTTTTCATCAGTTGAGTAAATTTATGCATCAATTTTAGTCAGTGTTAAATGTTTTCAGTAATAAAGAATAGGCAATAAAGTTCTCATGTTGCTGGACTTCCTGTGTTATGGTCACTTTATCTACAGACACCAGAAGTCTGTAAATGTTTTTAAAAAAAAGTCGCTTATGCTCACCAAGGCTTCATTTATTTGTTCAAAATACAGTAAAACAGCAATATTGTGAAATATTATTACAATTTAAATAGCTGTTTTCTATTTGAATATAGTTTAAAATGTAATTTCCTGTGATGACAAAGCTGATTTTTCAGCATCATTACTCTAGTCTTCAGTGTCACATGATCCTTCAGAAATCATTCAAATATGCTGATTTGCTGCTCAAGAAACATTTTGATCATTTTATATTATTATCAATATTGAGAACAGTTGTGCTGCTTAATATTTTTGAGGAAACAATGATAATTAAAAAAAAAAAAGTATTATTAGATGCCTAGAAAGTTCAAAAGAACAGCATTTATTTGAAATACAAATCTTTTGAAAAATTATAATTATCTTTACTGTCACTTTTTGATCCATTTAATGCATCATTGCTGAATAGTAAATAAAAAAAACATCATATTGATCCCATAAGCTTTGAACAGTAGTGTATATTGCTTTTTTTTAATGATAAAAAAAAAAAGTTAATTAATGATTCTCATTTATCTTGTCTTTAGCTCCCAGAAGCACAAGTGCAATCTTAAAAGTTAAGGTTCCAAAAAGTGTATTTGTTTTTGCAGTGATGCAATAGAAGAACAATTGTTGGTTCCCCAAAGAAACTTGTGGACAGTGAACAGTTGAACAGTTCTTTAAACAACTTTTTTTTTTCTTGGTGTGAAAATATTATTTTTTTATCTAAAGAACACTTTTTCCAGTATAAAGTGCAATAGAAAGTATCCATGGATGTTCTTAATTGATTTTTTAAAGGTGTAAGCATTTTGTAAACATGCCACCTTTACAGACTCTCTGTGTAAAAGTGATAGCCAAAAGTGGATTACGAAAGGTTTTGTAAACACAACTGACATTAATAAAACAAAACAAGCGGAACATTTAATTCAACCTTCAATGATATTTATTGAAATGACACACAACGACAGTCTCATATAACACACTATAGGCTAAAAAAGTTGAATGGATGAAATGGATCAGAATTGCATTGTTGGTATATTTAATCCATTTAGCATTTGTTTTTCTGGTCTTTTTATCCATCCATTCACTCGTCTGATTTTGACCGCATCATCCGTTGCTCTGAAGTTCACTTGACACGTGCTTTTTCCACTCATATCCAGATGATTTTTGAGAGAAGGCAATAGAACCCTTACCATTACTAAACTCAGTAATGGTAACGGTTTAATCGCCGCTCTCTGTCAAAGTGTTTGCGGGTCCAGGAAACTGTCGGAGGCATATTGACCCCCCTGGGTAGTACATCATCTATACTGTAGTGTCTCAATAATGAACTTACAGTATACGATGATATCCTGTCTAGAGGGCAAGAATGATGAAACACTTCCACTTCGGAAATCCACTGAACATTCACAGCTACGGTACTATTTCTGACATTTACTATGATCTATTGTTTAGTTTATCTAAAGATTGAACATTCTTTTTAGAAACATTTGACCGTTGTTAATGAATTCGAAATGTTACATATCCCAAATCAATTTACAAAAACTGTAAAGAATAGTTTCCATATATGTTTCTTTAACTACATTATTATCAGTTCAGATGGTCTAAATTGTTAGATTTATTTGTGTTTCCAAAAGGTTCTCCTGCAGAAATTCTTTCCAAATCTTGAGAGATGATCACACCTGTGGAAGATCCACCACATGGGTCTATTCATCTGAAAGGAAGAGCAGCTGCCATCCTGTAGTTCATAGTCACCGGTGACACACTCACCTTTAGGTCTGCGTCCTCGGTAAGTGTTGAAAAACAGTTTTAATTGCCTTCATCTGTCACCTCTAGCCGTCTTTTCACAAGTCTGTTGTCTCCATGCTGTGAAGCGATCGTAAACTCTGCCCCCTTGGTTCTGAGTTTTAATGCTCACTGCTCATTTGCATATGATGACTCAAAGGCTGTTCCATCCTTATCATGCTCCTCCCTTCACTCTGCTGACCAATCAGATTAATTCCCTATATCAGACCCTGAACAGATACTTGGTACCAGGACTCGCTCTCACGCGAGTGTGTGAACCCACACCCAAACTCCCCCACCCCTGGAATAAATTTGAAATTGTACCAGATAGTTGGTGGAAAATATTTAAGATCCAAAAAACATATTTTATGCATATTACATTGGTTTCTTAAGCTGTTATATAGCCAGAGGTGCATATTACAATACAAATGTTGTAATACAATACGAATTACACATAAAATATCCTTAAAACATCTTATATTTATATTGAGTTATAGCCACTTGAGATTGAACTTAAATATTTTAAACGTCTATATTGAGACTATGAGCGGTTTACCAAAACATATGTGACCCTGGACCACAAAACCAGTCACAAGTAGCACGGGTATATTTGTGGCAATAGCCAATAATGCATTGTATGGGTCAAAATTATCGATTTTTCTTTTATGCCAAAAATCATTATGATATTAAGTAAAGATCATGTTCCATGAAGATTTTTTGTAAATTTCCTACCGTAAATATATAAAAAATATATTTTTGTGAGTGAATGCAGCAAAATCGGGAACATAAATGGACAACTTTAAAGGCAATTTTCTCAATGTTTAGATTTTTTTGCACCCTCAGATTCCAGATATTCATATAGTTGTATCCCAAATATTGTCCTATCCTAACAAACCATACATCAATGGAAAGCTTACCGGTATTTATTGTAATTATAATTATTATAAAAAAAATGTACCCTTGTGTCCAGGGTCACATATTACTAATCGACAATTTTGTATTCAATTTATCCACAAGATGGATTTCATGACATTACAATAGTGCAATAATGGATGATTCATGGATCACAGTGGCCAATTGTTGATTGACTATGAAAAAAAAAAACACCTCTGGGTGTCTGTCCTCATACCCATGTGTGAGCTGTGACAAATTAACCTGATTCTACATCTCTAGTTGTCCTCCGCATCTAGATGTTAAAGGTCTATTGGCTAACATGGGAGTGGCCCCCCACAGTTACTGTGGAGACAGACTCTCAGTTAGGGTGGGGTTGGGGGGTGTTTGTGACCGCTTGGGCCATGGAAACTGATAAAACAAGATTGTGGCCTATCTGAGTTACACCAGCATGTAGCAAGCCTCTGACGTCTTATCTGCCTCTCGAATAGATGAACATTTCTGTTAATTTGTAATGATTTCACTGAATTTCACCGGCTGTGGCCAGTTAGACGTGAAGGGTGCTGGAAACTGCCTCTTATGAAACACAAGTATTCCACTGATCTAGCTGATTTGGGATCATTTAAACTTGATGGTCGTTGAGTGCTGGCATAATGTGTGTGAAGATTCAATTCTTGGAGAACAGTCCTGCTATATCAGCATCTTTGTATCCTGCAAATAAAAGCACTTAAAGGGATATTTCACCAAAAAAAGGAAATTGTGTCATCACTTACTCACCCTTAAGTTGCTCCAAACCTGTATGAGTTTCTTTCTTCTGTTGAACACAAAAGAAGATATTTTGAAGAATGCTGGTAACCAGACAGTTGACGGCACCCATTGACTTCCATAGTATTTTTTCCCCTACTATGGAAGTCAATGGACGCTGTCAACTGTCGGGTTTTGGGTGAACTATCCCTTTAACAAGATGATTAGTAATTACTTATTTATCAGGTAGTTTACTGTAAACTGCCTTGAATGAAAAATACTAAATGATTGACAGTTTAGGACAAGCCAAGGGCTCCGTCCTTGGTGGATAGACAGACAGAGGAGGGACCCGTTATAATGTATTAAAACAATGAAACATTATCTTAATTAACTCAACATTTTTTTATTAAGTTTTTTAATTTTTTCAAAATAAGTTTGAGCTCAAACACTGGACCCCTGTTGAAGACTCACTGCTGTTTCATGTCAAACATATTTGCCTGTAATTGTTAAGTAGTAGTCTAAGTAGTCAAAACTATTTAAATAAGCTTTGTCAGATGTTTAAAAAGACCTGTCTATTGTTTTAGATTAAATGTGCATCATGTTATCTCTGTTCGTCGAATCCGAATGTAATAGTCATTTTAATAGGAATCCATACATTCCATCAGGAATGTTTATTTAAGATTTCCCAATGCAGAGTTTTCAACGGTTTCATGTTGGTCATGCGGAACTGAATTGCATTGACCAACTGAAAGCTGCTTTGTTTGAAAATGACTTCTATGTGAGCTGTGCTTCATACATTGCTATACAACAATATACACTCCTGGGCAAAAAAATGGGCCAAGCCCAAAATGGCTAAACACTAGCTTTTAATTGTCTTAACTGTAAATTATTGGTCAGTAAATAAGCATTGCAAGCAAATGCCCTACTTAAAAAGCCATTGCAGTCTCAGAAAAATATCAAAGACAGAATTAAGTTTTTGGCTGAACATGGGAGTGTGTGAATAAATGAATCACATTGAAACACAATTTGCATGGTGATGCTCCAGAGCGGTGTCTTCGAAAATCTGGTGAGAAATATAACAATAAATTCATCTCTGTACCACAGTGAAGCATGGAGGAAGCGCTGCCATTTTAGTTGCTGGTATTGGTGCTACTCTACTGTCATTTAATGCTTTACAGTACAGGAGAATATTGCAGAATGCCTTGCTTCACATAATTGAAAAGTTATATAAAGAGGAATGATCAGATGTTATTTTCAACATCAAGATAAAGCTCCTGCCCAAATTGCAAAGATCCAAGAAGTGGCTTGAGATCAAGTCCATCATCAGGCTCATGTTCGGCCTGGTCGGAGTCTAGATATGAACAATATTTGGCCTCACATTAAATTCAAACAAACTGGGAGACATTTTTCGACTACCCATGAACCGTTCGAAGCCATCAACATTGAGTGGAACAACACTGATTTTTCTTTCTGTAAAAAAAAGTCTGCAACTTTACCCACACAGCTTAAACATTTAACAAAGGGGAAGGCTTTTCCATGCTTTGTTACTTTATCTACAGTTTAAATGCAATTCTTGCTAATTTCCTGACCAGTGATTTGTGATAAAAATGGTTAAGACCATTAAAAGACTACTAAATATTTTGTCATTTTTGCCTTGGTCTATTCTTTTAACCTTTAAATTAACCTTTTTTTGTCCACAAAAGTTTGCTAGTGTCCACATGTTAAGAGTATAGTCTTAAGTCATTTACTACTTGAAAATAAACTTGGAGGTGTTTAGCAAGGTGGATTTAAGTGTTTAACTGCCTAAACACACCCCAAACCAGTATAAAAATGCACTTAAGTTGCCATACATAAATACTGCTGTCCAGGATTATTTTGTCAGGCCTCACTCAATGGGTGTTTTGATAGAGAAGCCCTTAGCAAATGACCTGAGACCATATTCAATGCATGATTTTAATGTTTAAGACTGGAAATTATCCACTGAATGCTGAACTTTGACAGTTCTACCAAGAGCCAATAAATAGTGACGACTTCCTGCAGTAATGAGGGGACAAACTGCTGGTGTGATTAACACCAATATGTGCGACGTGTCTGTATGGGTTTAGAGGAAGTGTTAGGGAACCCTTGGCCTCCAGAGTAAGATGCACCCCCCTTTCCCCCAGATCCAGAGAATGTTGTTTCTACACACCTATGTGGGCAGGCTGGAGCACAAACTGGGAACTGGGAGAGACAAAGAGACAGATCAAAGACGAGACTGATGTTTTGACAGAAGTGCACATACACACCTCTGTCCTCTTTGAAGTGATGGAAAGGTAGCAGCCTAAGGAAAGTCCTTGCAGGTCATTGGCTTTGGAAGCTACAAACCTCTGGACAAGTCTCTTTAGTTTGCTGCTCCGGTCTCATGGTCATGTATCTCCCAGCGGAACGGCCTGTGCTGGACTTACCTTACCAAATGAATCATTTAGCTAATAACTATGGATATTATCCACAAGGTAAGACTGTCTTTTCATTCCTCACATTTTGAGAAGTTCAAATTCAATTTCAGGGTTATTTTAAATGTATTATGAGTTTTTCAAAAGAATTTTAACGTTCAACGAACAAGTGTCGTGCTGTAGAACTAATGTTGTAAATGAAAATGTGAAATGATTCCATTATTGATTAGACTGTAAGGAACCCATCTGCCGAACTCCGCACAGCACCAATGGCAGGATGAGCAGTGCTGAAGCTGAACTGACCTCACTGCCAGTTCATGTGTCACTGCAAGATCGGGAGCTTTGGGACAAATTCAGCAGTTTCGGCACAGAGATGCTGATTACTAAATCTGGCAGGTATGCACTTGTGCGGTATTGGTACTTTTATGCTTGGTTTCACAGACCAGGGGCTCGTTCTTCGTACGTCGCTAACTCACTTAGCTGGATTTGATTGTTGGCGATTTGGCATGATCTTGGATTGTTTGGTTCTTCGAAGCTCATCCTAGACTTGCTGTCATAGCAACAGGTGCGCAATCTTGAACCTGCTCGCGAGCAGGCTTATTTCATGTAAACAGGATTAGATCGCGGCTTTATAAACGGAGGTTATACGAGAAGTCTTTTAATGCAGCGCGATAGTGTACTTTTTGAGAGATATAATTTTTCTCATGACCCGTGAGGATGTCGTTTACATCAATTATTTTTTGGAAACGCACATTAAATGTTCGACTCGTCGGAGTCGGCCTTTAATAACAGCACAAACGGTGTGCCTTGTCCTGATATTATTTGCGAGTGGCTCTTTCCTTTTTGGGGATGCGGAGAACTTGATAAGTGCTGTCATTCACAAAGTTAACCCTGGCGCTCAAGCAGTTTTTAGGGTGTTTTTTGTGGCATTTCCAAGCCAGTTTAGACCCAAGGATAGCAGGGTTTTTTTTTTTTTACCAACGCAGGTATATTATACATTTTAATGAAGATCATGCAATCATGAACATGCCGATTAATATGACACAGATATGTCTCTCAGGCTTCACTAATGTGATTGGTCAATAGACTGCACACATGTACCCATCAAGGGCTCTATGAAGGGGATTTTGTGAACAGAAAGGGGGATCACAATGTAAATGTGCAGCCAAGTTACTATTGCAATTCTTAACATTCCAGATTAGGGGGGGTAGGAGGGATGGGCATTAGAAAGTGTTGTACTTTCTTCCCTTTTGATGTAAAGTTTGGAAAAGTCCACTTACTGCACATGCTTCAGCCACTTGCTTGGGAACAGATAAAAGTGTTGGTGTTTAAAACTGCACAAAAGAGGAAAACACAATTTCATTACAATGAAGTACACTGGGGGGAAATGTGATCAATATCTCATGGCAACAGATTTTTTTTACATTAACTAGGCTACAGTTTCACGCATGCACACTTTCACAAGTAAGCAATTCATCATTAGGCCTACTCAAGACTGGACCAGCCATTGGGATTATAAGCCTATAGCAGCAAAAAAAATATTTTACAGTGTAAGATCATTTAAAGTTAATTTACCAGTAATGAAGGAGTTGCTGCTACTGGTCCCTGCTGTGTGTCTGAGGAAGAGCTGAACCCAGGACGGGTCGGTTCACATTTAACCCAAGGGCCAGCTCTTCTGCCGGGGTATAATGTGGGGGTGCAGGACCACCACCTGTTTGTTTTTCTTTTCTTTTTTTTTCTCAGCCTTTTTCTTGGTTGCTTTTATAAACAACCAAACATTTATTAACAGTGCCTTTTTAAAAGAGATTATAGTAGCCTATAGTACAAATTGCCATTATGTAGAATATTCTAGGACTTCACTTTTACTTGTTCCCATGTTCTAGTAGTGGGTGGTGACTGACATTACAATGAACAAAGTTATTAATTATTTAGAAATGATTAAAATAAAAAACATATATACTGTAATAAGTGATAAAAACATCTAAATGGTCACTACAAACTTAATTAGCTACTTTTTGCCAGCCCTCTCTCCTGGCTTTTGCACATTTTAGGTGAAAACTTGTAATTAAGTTTTCAAATTCAGCATGTCCTTCAAGCAATAACTCTTGCTCTGCTGCAGAGTAAAACTGAGCGCGCTCTTTGGACACGGTGAGCAGCCAATAGCAGTGTTGCTGATCAATGTTTCTACTATCGATACATATCCCCTTTTAACCCAGCGCATGCACGCGCAATTATCTCAGATAACTCAATCCAGCTATACTAATCATAAACAACAGGAGTGTTCGAAGAACCTAATTAGCCGGATCATGATTAGCACGATGATATTATCTTGGATGTCTCGTTTGATCTCGGATGTTTTAAGCAACGTACGAAGAACGAGCCCCAGGCTTAAGCCTAGTACCAGCCTGAAATGCAGGTTTGAGCTGTTTTAACTGAAAGCAACTTGCACTGACATATCTTAAAATATGCCATTGTTTTGAGATTCACACCAGTCATTTTTTTCTAAGGCATTTTCATAAAAGTTCAGGCCTAATCCTGGCTTAATCTAAGCCCTGTCTGTGAAACCAGACCATGGTGTTTATAATATGGAATTTCTGGATTTACACCTATTTAGTGCAAGAAATCTTAAATATTTGTCAATGATTTTAAAGTAAGGTTACAAAGAGAAAAGGTGTTCTTAAGTGAATTCATTGAACTGTTCATTTTGTTGAATATTCTTAAACACATGGATCCTAAAATAATCAACAATTAAAATTGTCTTTATAGAGGGCGTCTCCAGTCTTCTAATACGTGATGACTAATTGTTATGGTGTGTTTCCGGTGTACTTTTATTTCAGGCGTATGTTTCCCAGCTGCAAAGTAACAGTGACAGGACTGAATCCTAAAGTCAAGTATGTGGTGATAATGGACATGGTGCCGTTTGATAACCGCAAGTACAAGGTACCTCCCCTCCACCCCTCCCGTATGGCACATACACACACACTCAATTCAACCCCCTCCATTCTCCCTGACAAACAGACATATACTACCATTCAAAAGTTTAGGGTCAGTATAAGATTTTTTTTCTTTTAATAATTTAATACTTTTATTCATGGCACAAAAGATTTCAAACAAATCCTGCTCTTTTGAACTTTCTATTTTTTGCTCTTTTGACTTCCTGTCAAAGATTCCTGAAAAAACATGCATCACAGTTTCCACAAAAATATTAACCAGCACAACTCATAACATTGAGAATAATAAGAAATGTTTTTTGAGCACCAAATCAGCATATTGGAATGATTTTTGAAAGATCATGTGACACTGATGCTGAAGATCCAGCTTTGAAATAAATTACAATATAAAACAGTTCTTTTAAATTGTACTAATATTTCACAATATTACTGTTTTTACTTTATTTTGGCCCTAGAAAATTGCCTTGGTGAGCATAAGAAACTTTTAAATGGTACTTTTAAACTTTTAAGAGTTTACCATTAAACTATTTTAACTATCAATGTTCTATTCCTTAATATTAATATTTGAACTGATCCACATGACATTTTAGCTCCAGGTGAGTATAGGGATGTTATAGGTCTGCAAACCTGATGTTTGATTTTTTTTTTTTTTAAGTTATGAACAAAGCCAAAGACCTAAAAATAAATCCATGAATATGGATGAGTATTGATTTGATTGTTGTACTCTTAATAACTATATATAGCCTACTACGCTCTTATATTGTTGCAGTGGAATAAGGATTGTTGGGAAGTGAATGGTTCAACTGATCCACACCTGCCCAATCGGTTCTTCATCCATCCAGACTCGCCTGCACCTGGAGAGAAATGGATGCAGTATCCAATCTCCTTCCACAAGCTCAAACTGACCAACAACACGCTTAACTCCAATGGCTTGGTGAGCTTTTAGAAACGGGGGAAATGTTCTGGTTGAAAGGTTAATAAAAAAAGCATATTCATAAAAAGTATGTTTTTCTGTGTTCAAGGTTATATTTCTGTTTCTCTCCACGTTCATTAGGTGGTTCTCCACTCCATGCACAAATACCAGCCCCGTCTACACATAGTCCAGTCTCCAGACCCCTGTAACCCTCACAACCCTGGCGGTTACCTGCGCTTCACCTTCCCCGAAGCTGCTTTTGTAGCCGTCACAGCCTACCAGAACCAGGAGGTGAGCACAGACATTTCACATGTGATGAATACTGTATGAAAAAAAATAGGAAATTTAGAGCTGGCCTTCAAAGATGTTTTTTTTTGGAGTTCCACTGCCATCTAGTGGCTAAAATTCACGAGGCTAAAGACGTATCAATGTAGCTTAATTAAAAATGTATACAGTAATAATAGAATCTAGTATCCAGTTCAAAAGTACGTGATGCTTGTAATTAAAAAAAAAAAAATTTAATCTCAAAATATCAACAATTTAAGTGAAAGCTGAAAAATGAACATTTGTGCCAGACTTCAGAGTCTCTCTTTTCTCCCTTGATTCATTATTTTCTATTAGTCCATTTTTTTGTATGATTTATAAGTGTTAACTGGAATGTCTGTGGTTTTTGTTGATGGTACCCTTTATTTTTCTTCCTCAACACAGATCACAAAACTCAAGATTGACAACAACCCCTTTGCCAAAGGCTTTCGTGACAATGGACTGAACAGGAAAAGGTGAGAAACAATTGGTCATCACAAAAAAAAAAGTGTGAGAGCTATTTTCATCATTTCTTTCTTTAATTCAGGAAAATTCACCAACAAATGTCTCCTTTAGAGAACAGGGCTGATTAATTGTAATTTTTTTCAACCGTCTAAGTAAATGAGTAGATTTCCATCATTCCAAAGGGCAAATCAAATGTACATAGTGTATTTAATAAAATGTACATATTGTTTCCTGTCCTGACTATTGAAATGACCTTCACCCTGATAAGTAGTTCTGATATTTTGTCAATATAACCTTTATAATTTCTACTCATTAGGTTTAGAGACAAAGAGACCCAGGATTCAGATGGACAGGACAAACGAGATTTGACACCAAATGAGCATGGTATGATTTCCCCTCTATTGGTGTTGCTTGGTGTTTCTGTTGTGATGACCTGGTGCCCAGCGGGTGGCAGCACAGGGGATTCATGGCAATCATGAGGGTCACCTTGATGTGCCCTGCATTTCACTTACTACTTAATTAGCTGTTTTTCTTTGGACAGACTCTTTGAAATCTGTATCAAAATTTATAGGCAAGACAAGTAGTTTGTTTAGGCATGGGTTGTATGGAATTACAAACCGGCGCACATATTTTCAAAAGTACATAACTATAGAATCAATTCTTAATGCGCATGTGAACGCATGTGAACGCCTACAGCGTTAATCACAGGTTCGCGTTTAAAGTCTGTTTAGAGAGAACGGCGTCGTCTTAGTGGCCCCTAAGTTAATAACAAATGATCATTTCAATGGAGGTGAATCAATCAAAACTAACTTTAGCTGGAAATAACATTATTCAAGAACCGCTGTAAAGCCAAAACAATCTCTATTACCTTAAATTATATGTTTATCTCTGTAAAGCTGCTTTGGAACAATCCATTGTTAAAAGTGCTATATAAATGAAGATGACTTGAAATAAATTGTGTAAGTTTAGTTTCACTATTTCTGCTTTTCTGTTGTCCAATAGCAGTGGGACAGTCACAGAAAGACGAGGATGTCGACGTGACAGTGTCCAGCTCTGTTGACTGCAGCAGTACCCTGATTTTTTCAGACGTGGCTTCCTCGGTCACCCCAAACCCTTTCATATCAGCCTTCAAAAGCCTCAGCACGGCTGGAGGACCTTCACCCCAGCAGACCCACACCATTCTCAGCCTCAGCAACAGACACCTGAACAGGTGAGTCTAGCTTTGTGTGATGCAGTGAATATCAATATAATCATACTATAATATTTTGCTGCAGTTGTACTGTAAAATACTCATTTTTGCTCTAAACCCATGTATTACATTTTATTATAGAGATTCAGAGGTAAAATATGTGACAAAGATGAAAACCCCGATGGGGAAGAATTTTCTAAATATCAGCTAAGCTGTAAAATGTGGATTTAGAGTCAATTTTAGCATGGAGATATAGGGATAATCCCTGGAGATAAAAATTATCTCAGTTTATCCCTTTCTTGACAAGTACTACATGCAGGTGTGACAGTCTTCCAAATAAATGTTTTCTTTCAAGTCCCAGAGAAGCCAGACTCTCCAGCCTCCATAGTCTTTATGCAGCTCTGCCCATGGCCCAGAGCTCCTGTGTCCAGTCCTCCACAGCAGACACCAACCTCAGCCGACTGCCATCTCAGATCAGCAGCCCTCTAAACCACCACCACCACAGCAGTCCCGCCTCTCAGACCCCTGGCAGATCCATAATCCAGCTCCAGTCTTATTTCCCTACCTCTCCCCATCCCTCAAGGCAATGTCCTGACATGGAGCTGCCTCTCCCTCTGCCTCCCAAACTGAGTCGGATGCAACTTCCTGAAAGTGTTCTGAGGAACCTGGAGATGACCCCAGTCTACGACTACGTTAATCCGAGACCGTTCACCGACATCCTCAACAGGATCCATTTTCGACCGTTAGCCTCTGGACCAGCAGGGAAGGGCCTGCAAAATCCCCACCAGCCTGAGCAGTACCTCCGCGGGTCAGAACGAGAGCTGCGCCCGCAGATTTATCCAGCTGCTCAGGAATACATTGATCAACAATTCACACTAAACAGCATGCTGAACAGCCAGACCGAACACAGATGGACTACGTCAGTGCCAGACCACTAACTGAATACTATTGTGAACAGCAGATTGGGAAATGAAGTTGATCGGTTATCATCTAATTATGCCTCGTTATGTTGCTCGTCCAGCAGAGACTGCACTGCTTCAATCTGTTCCCCTCTGCATCACAATTTTACAAACCAGATGTTCAACACAGAGGGCTCGCCAACAAAAGAATGTAAATATTATTTTCAGTGGGACATAAGGTTGTTTGCTGTAGCTGATGTCCATATTTATGTTTTGCAATTAACGGAACCCTTTGGCCAGTAGCAAAACGGTCATCCGGCCCCACTCCATCTGGTATGGAACACACACTTTTTATTATCCAAAAAATTCCTATCATACTCTCCCCTCGATAATCCAGTTTCACTTGGAAATATGCCACATTACAAAGCAAGATGAAGTGTGGACTGAAATTCATGAAGTTGAAAGAAATCCAGATACATAACACAGTATTACTGTCTAAATCATCTCTGATCTTCTGGGGGTTTTTTGTTTAATGTTTTAAAAAAAATGTTTTTTTTTTTGTTTTTTTTTACATTAAACCTAAATACTGTGTTCTGCATTGTTTTTTCATTTGTTTTAAGTCATTACAAACATAACTTTTCTTAGCATTGTAAAGTTGACTTACGAAGCCCATAAACTCAGAACTCTAAAATGGCAAAAATTTCACACACCAAAAAGACAAATAAATTAAGACAAATTTATTGACTGTGATCTGAAACGGATTCCTAATAGATACATGTATGCTACCATATTCATTCATCAACAATATATTGGCATTAACTATATGCACTGCTATATAGCACATTCTCAATTAAGATTGTTAGTGTGGAAACTTTACAAACTCTAGAACAAACACACTCAGCTCAGAAACGACAGCTTTTGTTAGTTTGGTTTAAGCATAGAAAAGTTTTTGCCTGAAGTCGAGATTAAATGTGCGCAACATTTTATAAACGATGGCTATATTTTCAGACCATAATTCCCTTTTCCCCAGCTGAAACAGACATTGACATCAAAAACAACACACTTCATTTTGAAGAATTAAAATTGAACATCAATTTTAATGAACTTGTTTCTGACAAACAGAACTTTTCCCCCCACAAATACTTTTGCCAAAGTGTACTGTTAAAAAACCCCATTATATTTGGCATCAGATTACTACCTATGATCAAAATACACAATAACTAATGATTCAGCAGCAATGTAAAATAAATGTTGATATACTGTTTGACCTACCGATGTTTGGCAAACTATTTTGTATGACAGAATGGCAAGCGGAAAATCAAAATAAAATAAAAAAAGCATACTTCTCAATAGAAAAAAAAGTTAAAATTCACATATCTGACAGAGCTCTCACATTATCTGGATGTTGATAATTAGTACTCAAGGAACCAAAAAAATGCATATGACATTATCTGCTACTGTGGTTAAAAAAATAAATAAAAAAGAGGAAGTCCTGTCATATGGAGATGGTAGATGTTCAACTTTGATTGCACAGCGTGTAATGTATCGATCTCTAAACTTGTAGATTCTGTACTGTCAGTTTGGCTGAAGACAAGGTTTATAATATCTTACTTTCAGCTAATGGAAGAGGACCAAAGTGTTATCATCTGCATAAACAGTGGGTGAGGTAACTTTTCTGTGATTTTCTGCGATGAAAAAATAAAGATACCTTCCTATATCCTGCTGATTCAGCGTGTTTGGCCTATGCTTGGCATCTTGGTAAAAATGCACTTGGACCACATTTTAACATCCAAAAATAGGCAAAACATTATCAAAGAATATACATGCGGAAATGATAATGAATCACATGGAGTAGTTCCACATGAAGGACTACATGGTGAATATGTGACCTGACCTAGAACCCTAAAGCACATTTTTTAAAGAGCAACAGAACGATCATTCATGTCCACTATAAAAAAAAATATTAAATTACTTAAATGTTTGACCTGTACAAAAAGATGTTTACAAATGGATGTACGTCTAAATGTGTTGGTTAGATAAAATAAAAGAAGTCAGTCCTTCTCACTCGTGTGTCACTATTTGACCTGAACAGCAAAGTCTTCACAATGACCCAGTTGATCAATCCACTAAACATGCGGTAACAAACCTAATGGCTCTTCTACACTATACGTCTACATATTTTCATACACTGCATAAATGTTACTGTGATTACAATCTTAGCCACCCATCAAAATGGCAATACATACTTATCTTCTAAATAACTACTTACACATAGAGCTGCCCACTAGCAAATTTTAGGAAATCGTTCTGTGATTAACAAAATAATCTTTTTTGAGGTACATCGTTTAAACAGAAAAAATGTCAAATAAACAGACAGAAAAGTATATAAGTGATAAAACAAGAGCACATGCAGAGAATCTGGTCCTGAAGAGGTAAGGCACCAGGGGTCTAAAAAAATAAAATCCTCAATTTCCTCATTTTAAAAAGAAAAGAGCTTTCAAATGTTTCTTTTCAAGGCAATCGATGTGGGAGTGTTGGAAAGGCAGCGGAGTGAAAGAAGAGTTCAAGCTTGAGGGTTGATCATTTTCTGCAGCAATGGGATCTGTAGAGAAACACGTTTATTTATGTTTATACTGACAAAACATAATATATTTTGCTTATTCATTCACTCATTCTGTTTTATCTCTGAAAAAAGTGTCTGCAAAAAGTGATCAGGCTTTAGCCTTTAGCTCTTTTTCCCTGTTCTGTGGCCTAGCAGTTACTGCAAAAGCTACACACATATAAGGCAAAATATAAATGTTCAAAAGTTTGGGGTCAGTAAAAAAAAAAAAAAAACAAAAAAAAAAACACACACACACACACAAACCTATATTTCAAATAAATGCTGTTATTTTAATCTTTATATTCAAAAAAGAATCCTGTAAAAATGCATCACAGTTTCTACAAATATAATAGGCAACTGTTTTCAACATTGGTAATAATAAGACATGTTTCTTGAGCAGCAAATCAGTATATTATAATGATTTCTGAAGGATCATGTGACTGAAGACTGGAGTAATGATGCTCAAAATTCAGCTTTGCCATCACAGGAATACATTACATTTTAATATATATATATATATATATATATATATATATATATATATATATATATATATATATATATTAAAATAGAAATCAATAATTTTAAACTGCAATAATGTTTTACAATATTACTGTTTTTACTGTATTTTTGATCAACTAAAAGCAGCCTTTATTTGAAATTTTTTTTTTTAAATCTTACAAACAGTAGTACACATGAAATATTTGTATTCACCTTGGACAGATCCACCCCTGTGAGGGCGTTGACAGAAACAGGCAGTTCAGCCAACAGACGATTGACTTCCCCAGTGACACGGCCACCGTCACCGCTCAGGATCACAATCTCATTGGTACGGCCCAAGGGTGCTGACACCTTTTCAGCAATCTGTGATGGTACAAATTCAGCCAGTGACATGTTAACACAGCAAAATGTATTTATTCTTAAGAGCATAATCTTTCAAAAAAGACTTAAGAATAGTGTTATTATATATTAGTAGTATTGGACAGGTCTAAAAAAGAAAGCATAAAAAGTTGGAAAATATAGCAGTAATTTAATCCCACATATTTCTTTCGTCAGACTTCTACACACCTTTGGCAGAGCCTCCAGGACGAGGGCGATCTTTGCAGCCTCCCCGTACTGCTGATAGGCCTCAGCTTTGAGCCTCATGCTTTCTGCCTCAGCTTTACCGACAGCCTCAATGGAGCCGGCCTCTGCTTCTCCAATACGCCTGATCTTCTCCGCATCAGCCTGTGCCGTCAACACCTTCTTCATCCTGACAGAGAGGAGCAGAAGTCAGATTGACTTCCTGAAGCCTCTGTTCTTCCCTTTCTTATCTGATTTACATGGATGGAATTCCCTTAAGGCCCTGATATACTTCAAGTGAAATCGAAGAATGAACTGGTATGACGTCATTTCGAACAAAATCAGGCTTGCCAAAGTGAACGTTTACTCTGAGTGGTAAACTCCTTTGAACTAACATTGGTAGATAGGTTTGGCTTTGCGGCTCTGCCTTACTTAACATGGACATTTTCCCAAGTTCATTTCTTCTGTTCAGTCCGTCGAGGTCAGACGTGAGTTAAAACATGAAGACACTGGAGAGCTGCCTTGAAGCAGAAATTGAAGTTGTAATTCTAACTGAAAGAGGCACTGACACTATTTTTCATGATTAATAATATAGAGCTGCTTGCTTTAAACCAATCTATTGTATAAAGTGCTTTAAAAATAAAATTGACATGACTTTTTGGAGTGTTGAATTGCAGATTGTACAAACATATCCACATCGCTATGATTAGATGATTTCTTAACTGCTCTATTCTCACTACTGTCATTTTTGTTGTGCGTTCATTTTGTTATTGAGAGGAAAGCGCATATGCAGCAGTGTGGGCGGCGTCAGGATTTTAGCTAACAGTAAATCACTGCTTAGGT